>OY992876.1:321414389-321691889 GCA_963921405.1 Cepaea hortensis | reverse complement strand
ACAGGATAGGACCAGATAATGATTGTGTCTCCCCGTCTTTCTTACATGAACCCACTGCTACAGGATAGGACCAGATAATGATTGTGTCTCCCCGTCTTTCTTACATGAACCCACTGCTACAGGATAGGACCAGATAATGATTGTGTCTCCCCGTCTGTCTTACATGAACCCACTGCTACAGGATAGGACCAGATACTGATTGTGTCTCCCCGTCTGTCTTACATGAACCCACTGCTACAGGATAGGATCAGATAATGATTGTGTCTCCCCGTCTGTCTTACATGAACCCACTGCTACAGGATAGGACCAGATAATGATTGTGTCTCCCCGTCTTTCTTACATGAACCCACTGCTACAGGATAGGACCAGATAATGATTGTGTCTCCCCGTCTTTCTTACATGAACCCACTGCTACAGGATAGGACCAGATAATGATTGTGTCTCCCCGTCTTTCTTACATGAACCCACTGCAACAGGATAGGACCAGATAATGATTGTGTCTCCCCGTCTTTCTTACATGAACCCACTGCTACAGGATAGGACCAGATACTGATTGTGTCTCCCCGTCTTTCTTACATGAACCCACTGCTACAGGATAGGACCAGATAATGATTTTGTCTCCCCGTCTTTCTTACATGAACCCACTGCAACAGGATAGGACCAGATAATGATTGTGTCTCCCCGTCTTTCTTACATGAACCCACTGCTACAGGATAGGACCAGATAATGATTGTGTCTCCCCGTCTTTCTTACATGAACCCACTGCTACAGGATAGGACCAGATAATGATTGTGTCTCCCCGTCTTTCTTACATGAACCCACTGCTACAGGATAGGACCAGATAATGATTGTTTCTCCCCGTCTTTCTTACATGAACCCACTGCCACAGGATAGGACCAGATAATGATTGTGTCTCCCCGTCTTTCTTACATGAACCCACTACTACAGGATAGGACCAGATAATGATTGTGTCTCCCCGTCTTTCTTACATGAACCCACTGCTACAGGATAGGACCAGATACTGATTGTGTCTCCCCGTCTGTCTTACATGAACCCACTGCTACAGGATAGGACCAGATGCCGGTTTGTATCTCTCCGTCTGTCTTACATGAACCCACTATAACAGGATAAGACCAGATGATGGTCGTATATCCCCGTCTTTCTTACATGAACCCACTACAACAGGCTATGACCAGCACAAACAACATTTTATCACAGCAACATCATGTGCAATAAATCATTGTTATTTTATTTTTTTTACATTGCGTATCCTTTGCAGGGCGTCGCTATCAACCCCTGGTGGATTTTGTAGACACTTCTACATTCAGTAGTTTTAACAAGTCGACGTTTACATTCAGCTGACTGGTGTAGGGCATGCTTCCAGCCCACCGGAAGTTTAAGGGTTATATAATAACTTAAACTTATAATTTCAGCCACGTTGGCCTCTAACTCCCTGTTATTTGAAGTTAGGAAAAAATATAATCCCGTGCATCAAAACACATTTGAACGATGGTGTGCATCCTGGACAGTTAGTTAACACACCATTTGCTTGCATATCCTTTACAGGACGTGGCAGTCAACTCAAGAATTATTTGATTGCTTGTAATTTCTTGGCAAGTTTACGTTCAGTAGTTTGTCCTTGCTTTCTTAACTATCGGCACTCATAACAGTTTATGAAAACCAGCGCAAGGCTGTCTGCTTCCAAAACGCCCGCAGCTAGGTTTCTAACGCAGTATGCAAAACAACCAAAATTGAAGCCACGGCGGTGTGGATTTACAGGAGACTGATGAAGCTGCCAAACCATGCCAACATGAGATGCTGGGAACACTCAGATAACACACACCTGATCACATCATCATCATCATCATCATCATCATCATTATCATCATCATCATCACCATCTCATCTTGTTCATCTTGTACCTTGCGGTGTCGAGGTGAAGCATAAACAGCGAGAGAGTGCCTGTTTATGGGCTTCATATATCGAGATTCCCATGGACTCTGTTATTCCCTCTGTCCATCGTTCACATGGTCAGCCTCTTCTTCTGCTTCCATTTGGTTTGTACAATGCTTGTTGTGGGATACTGTCAGTTGGTAGCCTGGTTATATGGCAGAAACATTTAACTTGCTGTTTTCTAATGAAATCTAGCGCTGATTTACTTAACACAAACATCAGAAAAAGGCAGTCGACATGTGTGGCCACATTGTGAGGAGAGGTCAGGGTTCGAGTCCCGGAGGTGCTGAAGGCGGTCTCACAATCCGGGCATACTGTCTTCGAAGTCAGCCGCGAGCCATTTTGAAGCAGGTCGCTTTGCGCTGATTTTCATGGTATAAGCGTCGGTCGTCTAGAAAGTAATGGCAATAATCTGAGCGTAAAATTGCCTAGAAAATCACAAACAGCCAACAAATATTGGAGTTGACTGCTGGCTTTGAACTCAAGTGTAGTCCATGCTCATGCTCCTACCTAGTGTACTGCACTGATTTGTGCGTGTGGATTAGCTTTTCCTATTACCAGTGTACCTCGCCATCAGACTTGTCGCATCTTCTTATTCAGCATTCCGAGCCATTGACGTTCTTTGCTGCAGATACAAGCCGTCTCCATTCGTCTCTCTGGTTGACCTTCTCTTGCCAGTCACTGATCCCAAGTGCTTGTAGGTCTGTATGTATATTATCTGTCCACCGTCTTCTTGGTCTACCTCGGGGTCTACGGTCATTTATTTCCTGAGTGTAAGAGAGTTTTGTTTCCCTATTATCTTCCATTCTTTCTATATGCCCCAGCCATTGCAGTCTATTACTCTAGCCTTCATGATACCAGTGATTAGCGGGGACTTAAACAGATCATAAATGTCTTTGTTGCTTCTTCTTTTCCACTCAGACTTGTCGCATAATATCATTATTTTAGCCTATCATCTTCATAGACATATTACTTTAGTAACAATTACTAACGTTGTCAAGAGTCACAGTAACGACTATCTATGACTGAATGAGTTCACTGAGATAATTCCAAACGTGTTCAATATGTTTTACAAATGACTACACGCATATTTGTGGCCCTAGACAAGATGTCATCCATACTTACGGAAGAACTCTGTTTCAAACAAAGAAACAAATCCTCAATGCCGGATCCTCTTTGCTGTTTCAGTCATCTGATTATGCAAATGTGTCTAGTTCACTCCCATATGATCACTACCCTCCCCTATCTAGTTCACTCCCATATGATCACTACTTATTTCTCTCCATTAACATTAATTATCACTACTTATTTCTCTCCATTAACATTAACCGACCTTGGATACCTTCAACATCTCTCACGCTATCAAATGTAATAATAATGATAATAAATAGCAATAACAATAATATAACCACACATTGTTACGACGAGCTACAATACATTACAGATGCAAAAGGCCACTCACCCAGACATAAAACTCCACGGGAGCTAAGACAGGGCAGACAACTCCTTAGCTGTAACGGAGGGTCAAAGAGACAGATCAGACAGACAGTTACACATTGTCACCAGCCTGACGACTCATCTGTTGAGGGAGGGGGGAGGGGGTCCTAATGACGAGGATTATTAGGTGACACGTGATAATGGATGGACCTTGTCTCGCACTCCCACGTATCTTACTTTCGTCAGCATTATGAGTATATCAATGAGACAATCACACACCCCCATGTTGTACCATCCCAGGGCAGCAGACGCATCATCCCACTTTTGGACAGATGCGCGTACAGCTGACAGGTGTAAGGGTGATTTACGTTCATATCTATTTTATGTTTGCCAGCTTGTTAAGGGGACCATTTCTGACGATCGGAAGCCTTCTGTCGTGTTTGCGCCGAGGTGGAGTTCACATTACAGTGACGTTTGTACTCGCTGTTTCTCTGTCATTGGTCACAAACCTCTGTGAGATATTGTATATAGTGTTTGTACTCGCTGTTTCTCTGTTGGTGGCCATGGATTTACCCGTAACCTGTGTGTAGGAAATTGTACGTGGTGTTTGTACTCACTGTTTCTCTGTTGGTGGCTACCAAACCTCTGTATGTAGTGTTTGTACTCGCTATTTCTCTGTCCGTAGCCACAAACCTCTGTAAGATATTGTATGTTGTGTTTGTACTCGCTGTTTCTCTGTTGGTGATCATGAATGTTCCCGAAACCTATGTGTGAGATAGTGTATGTAGTGTTTGTACTCGCTGTTTCTCTGTTGATGGCCATAAACCTCTGTGTGAGATCTTATATGTAGTGTTTGTTCTCTGCATGACTCCGACTAACGTTATCAGTCACAATTTAAAACTACATAACACATCGTAAATACAGCCTGTGTCAAAACACACAAGGAAACACAAACGTTTCAGACTAACTCCGACAATTTTTAAAAAAAAAATCGGGCATGGTTGTCTTGTCAGGGATAGGTGATTGATCTATTGTCTGACGTGTGGGACAATCCCGAGAATCTAGGACAACCTTATGGGACGGGTTGTGGCACAGCAATCAACAAGCCATCGTCAACATTGATCTGTGTCATTGTGGGAATAAATAACTGGGGACTGCTAGGGCACCATCACGGAACGTTAGCTAGGTGGGTAGGGTTAGGGTGGGGATGTTTAATATTGGAAATATTTTAGAAACACATTTACAGACATTGGTCGACACTTATAGAAATAAAGGGATCAGTGTAGACACACTAGACGTAGACATATATAGGTACACCGGGCTTTCCAGCCTGCGGCCTCTAAACTATGGTAGCCCCTCGCTGAAGGAACAGGTGTACGACCACCAACGACCAACTAGTCAACCCTTAAAAAGAGTGGCATTATTTGTCAAGTCACTAAACAAACTGAAAGTCGCAAAGGACCATCTTATAGTGCTATAGATTTGGGAAATGTATATTAACAGAACATACTTCTCGGTGTTCTTTGATTATAATATACTAGCTGAACCGGCCCGGCGTCGCCAGGCACCTGGCGGGGAGGGTCTCATTTAATTCATATAAGTAGTCGTTATACATTCAAATACATTTCTCTAAGCGCACAGAGTACGCGTTTGGCCCCTGCTCCCGTTCCCGTTCCCGTTGCTCGTCTGTTTCTGATGCTCCCGTTCCCGTTCCCGTTGCTCGTCTGTTTCTGATGCTCCCGTTCCTGTTCCCGTTGCTCGTCTGTTTCTGATACTCCCGTTCCCGTTGCTCGTCTGTTTCTGATGCTCCCGTTCCCGTTGCTCGTCTGTTTCTGATGTTACCGTTAAAAATTAAAAATTTATTTTAAACTAACTATTTCAGTTGGATCCGCGGGAGTGAGAACAACATCTGTACACAATTCCATCTCAATCGGATGGACCGTTATTATATATAGTAGAATAGTAGAAGAGTGCGTGGAGGATAATAGTATTTGATAGAATTTATTCAGAACATCAAAGGAACAATTTTAATTCCGAAAAAAAAGTGGCACTAGAAAAGCAATAATCTCTTTCAGGGTGTTAATTGAAAAATACTTAGAAGTTTATATATATATATATATATATATATATATATATATATATATATATATATATATGTGTGTGTGTGTGTGTGTGTGTGTGTGTGTGTGTGTGCGTGTGTGTGTGTGTGTGTGTCCTTCTATAGACTACAAGAAAGCTTTTGACATGAACAACTAATTACATGCCATCAAGACATAGGAGTAGACAGAAAGGACATCATACTTATTACTAACTTGTACTTGTTCAACAAAAAAAATCTGGGAACAAAGTGGTGTCAATAAGATGCAGAAATACGTATTCGTCCCCCATAGAGATACAAAGAGGAACACCTTATTGCCTTAAAAGCGTTAAAGGCCAACAAAACCCTCGTAATATTGAAACCTGACAAAGGGAGTGGTGCAGTACTGATGGACATATCAGACTACCAGAGAAAAATGGATGATATATTATCAGATGCATCTAAATTCAGAGTAGAGCAAACAGTCAACAAGTCAGAGGACCTGGATGCAAAAATGAGGAAAGAAATCCAGTCACTTGTGAATGCAGGACTCATCAGTGAGGCCACTGCAAAATCGCTCACACCGTGTGGCTCCCAAACACCTCAGATGTACGGTCTACCCAAGCTTCACAAGCCCGGCATCCCACTAAGACCGATCCTTTCCATGGTTAACTCAGCACAACACCGAATGGCGAGATGGCTAGCTGAAATTTTAAAGCCAGTACGATAGTTCTTCGATCCAAGAACACTCAGAGATACATTCGAACTGGTGGAATTATTGGATACTATGGACATAAACAACAAACACATGGCATGCATGGATATAAGATATTGCCTCTTTATTCACCAACGTTCCATTAGATGAGACCGTGAATATAATAAGCGAACGCATTGAAGACAAACAACTAAAACTAGGCATACCATCAGCTATTCTAGAGAGGCTATTAAAATTATGTACTGCCAACATACAATTCAACTTTCTAAACAAGTCATATCGCCAAATTAACGGAGTGGCCACGGGGAGCCCACTTGGACCTATTCTAGCGGACATCTTCATGGCACACTTAGAAGAACAGAGATCCTCAGAAATCAATAACTTGGCCTTTTACCGTCGTTACGTGGACGATATACTAATTATCACCACAGACGAGCTACAAGCAACGTCGTTCCAGGCCACAATGAACGAGACACATATAAACATCTCTTTATCTATGGAACACGAACACAACGAAACGTTGCCGTTTCTAGATATCCTAATGAGACGTAGAGCAGACGGCACAATTCAAAGATCGGTGTACCGCAAAGAAACATGGACTGGCCAATACTTAAATTTTCAGAGCTTCGCACCTGTCCGGTACAAACGGGGCTTAGTACGGACCTTGTTTGACCGTGCTACGAAGATATGCACCCAGGACACACTGACAGAGGAATTTGAAACTCTGAAGAATGCCTTAAACCTGAATGGGTACTCCACAGGATTTATAAAGCGCCACTGCCAACAGCCCAAACCGAAATCAGAAGTAACTACAGTCCCTAAACTCAAAGTATTCATCCAGCTAACCTTCCGAGGAGATGACGTAATGCAACGTCTGCGGGACCGGCTCACTACAGCAGTCGAGCGAACATTCTGTTCTGCAGCTCTAGTCATCAGGTACAGAAACACACCGATCCCAGTCCCAGCAGTAAAAGAACCTGTAGCTTTGTACGCCAAATCAAATTGTATTTACCAATTTACATGCAGATGCGAAGCCATCTACATGGGCAGAACTGAGCGACAGTTACATTGCAGGGTTTCGGAACATATTCCGAATTGGGTGGACAAGATACTACACACAGAAGATGGTAGCCTAGGCAGGCCGACACACCAGAACAGTCCGGCTTCATCGGTCGGGAGACATGTGCTCGAGAGCGGTCACGTGGTTGAAAGAGACGGTGCCTTCCGTGTGTTGTTCAACACACAAAGTAGTCGATTGTTAAAGTTTGCTGAAGCTATAATAATCAACCTTCGTAAGCCGTCCTTGTGCAAGCAGAAAGACATGTTAGTCAGTTTAAAATTACCGTGGTAGACAATCGACATTAATGTGCGAACATGTGTATATTTCAGTTTGAAGGATTTATCTAATTAATTCACGTAAGTTGTCTGATTTCTGCAGTATGTACCTGACGAGATGCAGCGAAATATGCCAGGCAATAAATCGTGCAATCTATTGTTTGTGTCTTCGTTATTCAAATTCATCACGGGAAAACATTGTTTTGAATTTCTGAATAAGGCAAAAAAAAACGGTCATCTCTGATGATGATGATGATGATGATGATGATGATGGTGGTGGTGGTGGTGATGATGATGATGATGATGATGATGATGATGATGATGATGATGATAGAACACTTTTATTTACAATCTCTAAACGTAAACGAGTTCTTAGTAACGGTTGAGGTGTTTGTTGCGCATGTGTAGACAACAGGAAGTGGAGGCATTCCAACAGACGACAACTGTCAGTCTTGTGTCTGTTGGTCTAACTAACTTCTCTAACTAATTATCGTTTAACTATCTAACTGTCTAACTACAGGTCAGACTATCTCAGGTCTGATCGTTGTCTACAAGTTCTGTTTGTCTCATCTCAAAACAGAAGAGGCCAAGTATTGTTGAAGTTTAGTACAAAGTTAAGCATCTTCGATCAGAACATCTGGTGACGAGTCGTCAGTCGGTGGACAAAGATAAAAAGATTTGCTTGTAAGATTTCTGTTCAAACATTGTCTCATTGTTATCATGTACTGACTGTCGATGTGTCAACTATTTTCTATTAACAAACTTAAAGTTCGCGGTAGAGAGAAATGAAAGATGATGAAATATTCATTAACCGGATCAAGATTTTCAAGGAATGTTACAAAAGATGAAAAGAGCTCTCAGATGCTACACGCTACACTACAATAGAACGTTTTACATATATAATTTCATTATATATGTCATATACGTGTCGTGTGATTCCTGGACAATTACTAAATTAGTAAACTGACAAAACATTCCTTGATTTACTAGTCCTGGGCTCTCAGAGATGTGATTTTACAGAAGGATGCTGAAAATTCCTTGATCTGCCAAAATGAGTGATCAAATGTTTGAATGAGACTAAAACACAGACGATTGAGGTAGTCTCAGTTATCATCCTGAGGTCACATTAGGAGAATAAAATATCTCGAGTAGCTGTGACAACTGGACAGAATGAATGGAAGGAGAGAGAGAGAGAAACAAATATATACTATTCTTGAGTTTTTTGTCATGGCACAACAAGATGTTGGCACACAAACTGATACATGCTGTTGGATATTGCCAAATTTGGAGCAGAATGATTGCCCAAGCCAGCTGGCAAGGTACTTGATGATGATGTTAGAAACCATGAAGCACACTAGGAAAGTGTTGAACATTGCTTAGTCTTGAAAATGGTTTGTTTAAGTGAGGCTTTCATGATTTCATTAACCCATTAACTATATGTATTTCATTGTTAACCACTTGGCAAAAGCACATTACAAGCATGTACAATTATTTCTTTTTAAATCAGAATACAGTTTAAGCATGCTTTATCTGCAGTATCTTACATCATCCATCCAGTGTCAGTTGGTCTACAGACATATGACGCTAGCATCATATACCAAGAACTTGGTAGTGCATGGAAAAGGGTCCGTGCAATATCATGCATCAACCATTGAGTGTCGATTATATACTTAATATACTTTATTGCATGGAAAAGAGTTCTGCCAATATTATGCAACAGCACGCTCATGTCAACACAGTTTTCAATTATTGTACCTTTGATTAGTCACACACAATACATAACACATGAACATTACAGAGAAATAAACAAATAATACATGAACATTACAGAGAAATAAACAAATAACTCATGAACTTTACAGAGAAAAATAGAAATAATACAAGAACATTACATAGAAAAAACAAAAAACACATGACCATTACAGAGAAAATAAATGAAATAAAACGGGAACATTACAAAGAAAGAACAAATAACACATGAGCATTACAGAGAAAAGAGGAAATAACACATGACCATTACAGAGAAAGAACTAATAACAGATGAGCATTACAGAGATAAAATCTGGCAATTCTTGTGTAGCAACTTGTCTATCAGGGAAGATATAAAGAAAAATATAGACAGATACTGAATGACATTCTAACTTGGGTTGTTTGCAAATCGATTGCACACTTGTTCTGAACTCGTCAAATGTGGAAGTAAAGAGAATAAATGTTTTTTATATTCAGGACAGAAGTCCCGGTAGAATCCAGCCATTGCAAAGGAAAATGATGAACCGCATCAACGTGATGGATCAGGTCCACTTGGTTGGGGATGAAGAAGATGACTACTCTGGTTTCAATGATTACAATGCTGCTCTCGACACAGAGGTAGGCCCATGGAGTTGTCTTTTATCTTGATTTTAATCTAGCTTTTAATTTTTGTTTTTTAATGTGTGGTTCGGATTATGTAGTCTGGACTAAGATATTTCTGTTGTCAGCTAAGCAGTCTTGCTATCTGATTTTGTTCATTGTAAAAGACTGGCCAAAAAGTCATCTTTAACATGTACATGTGATTTCTTTATTTGCTTTTTGTGTACAGTGTTGCTTTATCTTATGTGTCTTTGATCAGTAAACATGTGGATATATACATCCACACATTTATTGATGATATATCACACATTATAGACTACAATGGCTGGGGCATATAGAAAGAATGGAAGATATTAGGGGAACAAAACTCGCTTACACTCAGGAAATAGATGACCGTAGACCCCGAGGTAGACCAAGAAGACGGTGGAGAGATAATATATATACAGACCTACAAGTACTTGGAATCAACGACTGGCAAGAGAAAGTCAACCAGAGAGACGAATGGAGACGGATTGTATCTGCAGCAAAGAACCTCAATGGCTCAGAACACTGAAGAAGATGAATATACATCCACACATTTATTGGTGATATATACATCCACACATTTGTTGGTGATATATACATCCACACATTTGTTGGTGATATATACATCCGCACATTTGTTGGTGATATATACATCCACACATTTATTGGTGATATATACATCCACACATTTGTTGGTGATATATACATCCACACATTTATTGGTGATATATACATCCACACATTTATAGGTGATATATACATCCACACATTTATTGGTGATATATACATCCACACATTTGTTGGTGATATATACATCCACACATTTATTGGTGATATATACATCCACACATTTGTTGGTGATATATACATCCACACATTTATTGGTGATATATATTTTATATACATCCACACATTTATTAGTGATATATACGTCCACACATTTATTGGTGATATATACATCCACACATTTATTGGTGATATATACATCCACACATTTATTGGTGATATATACATCCACACATTTATTGGTAATATATACATCCACACATTTATTGGTGATATATACATCCACACATTTGTTGGTGATATATACATCCACACATTTATTAGTGATATATACATCCACACATTTATTGGTAATATATACATCCACACATTTATTGGTGATATATACATCCACACATTTATTAGTGATATATACATCCACACATTTATTGGTGATATATACATCCACACATTTATTGGTAATATATACATCCACACATTTATTGGTGATATATACATCCACACATTTGTTGGTGATATATACATCCACACATTTATTAGTGATATATACATCCACACATTTATTGGTAATATATACATCCACACATTTATTGGTGATATATACATCCACACATTTGTTGGTGATATATACATCCACACATTTATTAGTGATATATACATCCACGCTAATTATAAGATTGTTTGTAGGGTGCAGCATGTTGAAGTCGGTGAGTATATCTTTAAATTACAAAATCTTATTACTGGGCTAATTGTTGACTCAGTGGTTCTGGTGTCTCCATACATTGGTTATTGTCTTGTGTTTACAACAGGATTTAGTCCATGATGAAACCTTCCAAAAGGCAGTCCTGAGAACAAGTCATGGCAGACGACCACCCGTACGTACACACCTTTAGATTTCATTGCTTTTGTGTATTCTATCTGATATATCTAGATGATTACTTTGTGCTTGAGATTACACTATTTCATTAACAACATTGCTTCAGATGAAATTATTTCATTGACAACAGTGCTTCACATGTCACTATTTCATTGTCAACAGTGCTTCAGATGACACTATTTCATTGACAGAACTGTTTGAGATGACAGTTTCATTGACATTGACACATTGTGCCAAAGGCTTTGGGTGGAGGAGCGCAATTGAGAGGGTACAAGCCTTATCCTGGTTCGAGGAAATGCAACCTAAAGACAAAATGCCATGTCAGGGCAGACCAGGCACTAAGCCTTGGTTGGCAGCTGATCTAGGATCAAAGCTCTGAAGCCGGACAGTTAGTGCCTTGCTTTGATGATCCGGCAGGTTCTACAGCTGGTCTTGTTCTAGATGTATTGGTGTTACCTTTCCTATGGAGTGAACTAAGCAGACCAAGAGAGGGATCATGCTGCAAGAGCAACACATGGTCTCTGTATTTCAGCCCAGGCTTTGTGTTATGGAGAGACAGATGGGTAAGAGATCTTGGGGCCTTCCTCTATTATGATATAAAGATGTGTGTAAGTGGGACATGATTGATACAGGCATTTATAATGCACATTGGGAGCAAGTCACCGCCAAACATGTTGTATGGAGGGCAAATATCAGAAATGGAATAAAGACAAAAGGACAGAATGATTGCAGATAGGTCACACACTGAGCATGTAAGATGTAAATGGTGCGTGATGGTGAAAATAACCTTGTGTTCACATGCACCCATTGTGGACGAACATCTACATCTACAGCACAAATTGGTCTGATCAGTCACATTCGCTATGGCCATGGGTTGTAGTTGTTATGCCTTTTTGAAGCACAATAAAACAAACTATCGTCTGTCAAGACGGCAAGGTGCCAATCATCAGGGCTGGGATCCCTTGACAGTTGAAGATCATAAAGTGTAGGCCATCCACTGCCCAGGAAAATATATGAGGAACCTACCCACACTAGAATACTGATAGCATGTAAAACTGGTATATTCATGTAGACCGATTGAGTAAATCACAACATTGATTTCATGATCATCAGTTGACGGACAGTGACACTGCCATACCTATAGGGGTGTGGCTGGGTTAAGTGTGTGATGCCAATGTTCAGACTAAATGACAAGACAAATGTTCTTAGACTCAGGCCAAACTTGGAGCTGTAGCTTTCGCAGCTGGTGATGGACGTATGGCCACCGCAGCTAGAGGGCGCCTGGCATTGGCTTCATCCTTGGGCAGGCCAGGCAGTGGGATCGCCATACAGGGTGGCCAGGCACGGCCCATGACGGCTGTCAGAGCTGCCGGCTTTACATCTGCTGGCAACAGGCGTAAGTGGCTCCAGGTTTCTGTTTATTCTGTGTGTGTGACTGTGCGTGTGCATTTGTGTGTGTTCATGTTTATGTGTTCTGGCAACAGGCATAAATTGCTGCAGGTTTCTTTTGACTAGTTAGTTAGTCGTGTTCCAACTTCGTGGCAACGGGTTGTCCCGACTATGCTCCATTCCTGTGCCAGTAAATATCACACAAAATGCTCCTCACTGCCCAATGTGAAAAGTGGAACAGACAGGAGTCTCTGCAAGCCAACAGCCCGCACAGGTACACTGTGCTTAATACTGCCGTCAGAATGCCAATACAAAAGTCCTCCACAAAAAATACAGTTCATCATCGATGGAGTCGGCAGTCACCAGAGAGATTTCATTGACCCGGGTTTTATCCCACAATGCTCAGTCTCTTTCCGCAGGGCGACCTGCTGAAAGTCCCGCACAAAGCACGAACTCCATAGCTCCAGCGGCGACTCCCAGGAGTCTCCTGAAAAATGCACTCGTGAACCGAAAAGGCAAACCAGTCAATTCAGCGACAGCCGGCCATTGTTCCGAACATGCAGTTCACTGTGCAAACATCAGCAGTCAGATGTAAAAGCATTCCACACGAATCTCACAGCTCACAGTGTTGTGCCACGCACTCACTCAGTAGCAGGCGATGGAACCATGTACTACCAGTCCAACATGAAGAAAATGCAATTGCAAACCATAGCCACAAGCATAAACATGCCAGAGCACTTAACGGTTCAATGCCTAACCATTATGTTGGGGACCGGAAGTTTCTGTTGACTGTGTTATGTTAGGCTCTGTGTGTGTCTGTCCATCTGTCTATCTCTCTCCCTCCCTCTCTCAATCCCTCTCTCACTCTCTCTTTCCAGGTTTCCGTTTACTGGTTTACTGTGTTTTGTTAGACTGTGTCTTGTGTGCCTTTCTTACACCTTTCTCTTCACCTGTCTCTTTGTTACATGTGTCTCTTCACCTGTCTCTTTGTTACACCTTCTCTTCACCTGTCTCTTTGTTAACACCTGCCTCTTCACCAGTCTCTTTGTTATACCCATCTCTTTGTTACACCTTCTCTTCGCCTGTCTCTTTGTTACATTGTTACACCCAGCTCTTTGTTACACCTGTCTCTTCACCTCCCTCTTTATTGCATCTGTCTCTTCTTGTGTTCTTCTTGTATTGCTCTTGGGTTGTTCCCAGGTTGCTCACCTGAGTGGTTACCTGCTCAGTAAGGTTGCAGTGTCCAGAAGCACACAGCTATCATGATATACCTCACGGTTTGAACCCTGGCACTCAGGCCAGCACAGCACTGAGTCTGATTACTTCACACACCATGTTTAGTTGTAACACACTGTTCCACTCTCTCTCTCTATCTCTCTCTCTCTCTCTCTCTCTCTCTCTCTCTCTCTCTCTCTCTCTCTCTCTCTCTCTCTCTCTCTCTCTCTCTCTGCCTGTGTCTCTTACTGACATATTTTCACCATTATGTTATCATTTGTCCTCAGCGGGTGTGCCCTTTGACCCCTTCAACCAATCTGGCAAAGGGCCAGCGCCACCATTGGAGGCTAAACCAGAAGACAGGTCAGCAAACATCATCCTCCTGGCATTGATTGTCTCCTTCATTGTTTTCTGTGTCTTTTCTTCATAGTCAGCTTACTTCTCCACCTCCTCCTCCTCTACCCCTTTATTTCTTCTTCCTCATACACATCTTCTTCTTTATCCTCCTCAATACACACTTCATAATGTTTATATGCCTCCTTAAATTCTGCTTGTATTACCATGATGCATTCCCATGAACTGTTCTAGGAAATGTGAAAGGTCGTCCCATAGCTGATACTGCAGTTGGCATGTCAAGTGGTAGGCCTTCACATATTCATGACATAAGAGGTTGCTTGCTCAGTTTCCCTCCTCATGCTCTTCCCAGACAATCCTGACAGTTGTCTGGTACCAGACCCTTTTGTATGGGCCTGGTGGAGCAGAAAGATAATCCAACCACTGTTGGGGATTGAACTCAGCCCATTGTCTTAGGAGATAAGCACACTAACCACTGTGTCACCACGGCTCCTGTATCAGATGTACACATTTTATATACCCTATCACTGGCAACTGGCCGTCTGGACAAACGATAGTTTGTTACATTGTGCTTCTAACCAGGCACAAAATCTACAGCCCCCGGGGGTAGTGAATGTTATACCTCTCCATAGCACAAAGCCTAGGCTGAATTGTAGAGACCATGTGTTGCCCATGCAGCATGATCCCTCTCTCAGCCTGCCTAGTTTATTTTAGAGGAAAGGTAACACCAATACATCTGGAACAAGACAAGCTGCCGAATCAGCGAAGCAATGCTCTAACTGTTCAATTGTGGACCTTCGATCCTAGATCAGTTGCCGACCAAGGCTTAGAGCCTGGTCTGCCCTACCATACCATTTAATTTTTAGGTTGCATTTCCTCACACTAGGAGAAGGCTTTTACCCTCCCAATTGCTGTCTTTGATATGTATGTAGATATACCTGTGTGTGTGTGTGTTTGTCTCTACAAAATGAATGCTGTAAACATACACCAAACATAAACAATTCATATTTCAACATTATGAGACAATGTTTGTTTGTTTATTTGTTTTTTCTGTGTCAATGTAACATGATAGATAACTGGTGTGCGAGAGATGAGTGATTGGAAGGGCTTGCCCAATTTGTGACCCTTTGAAAATCAATTTTGTTTGTTCGTCCTGTCTGTGTGATTATGTATGGGTCAGTGTATGTTCATGTGTGTATATGTCTTTGTGTGGGTATTTGTGTGCGTCTGCATGTCTACCAGTATTTTCCTATTAATGTGTGTGTGCATGAGTTTGTGCGTACAAACAATATGTACAAAGCTTACATACAAATGAACTGAACAAGTTATGATAAACACATCTATGGAAAGATGTGAGACTGAGTCACTTCCACAGGCAGTGAGGGTAAGCCTTTACACACACAACCTGCCACTGTTCAATGTAGTGAAAAGTTATGGCTGCACGAAGGACATACCCTTAGGTACCCTGACCCCTGGTGCTACACAAGTTCTATTTATATACTGTAGTTATTGCTCTCTCCATCTTTCTGTCCAGCCCTGAGGAGAAAATCCGATACTTGGAGAAGAAAGTCAATGAACTGATTGAAGAAAGCTGCCTGGCTAACAGTCGCGGTGAACTTCAGTTGGTAAGTGTTGTTAACCCAAGTCCTTGACTGTTGTGCATTTGTTGCTGTTTCTAGACAATAACTTAAAGGTATTCTTCTTCATCATCGCCTTCATTTGCAGGGCAGGACCAGGTGCAGGGAAGCACTAGCTGTTTGATTTGGTTTGTGTGTGTGTTTTGTTACTTCTCAGCAATGAAAGAGTTCTTTTTTTCCTACCAGTACAGCTTAAGGTCCTCCTATCCTCAAAATAATAATTGTCTGAGAAGGAGAAGGTGGTGAGCAAGTGAACTGGACATCCCAGCTCATGCTGTAGTCTGAAATATGACCTCACAGCCCTGCAGCAGCGCCTGTCCTGAGACCACCTTAACCTTGTTATTGCCTTGCCAACTGGCGTCGACAATCATGCATCTCCATAGTTGCGATCTACAACGGCATGGATCAGTTCATGTGCTGACTCCATTCCGTGCCATGACATGAGACTGTCAAGAATGTTCTCTCACAGTCTTCCTTTATCTCTCTTTCCAGAAATCTTTCCAGTTGTCACAGCATGTTATAATTTTTGTCTTCTCATAATGTGGCAAAATAATTATGACTGCCTCTTTCTGATGTTTGTGATAGGTTGTCTTTGCGACTTAGCCTCCCTCAAAATGTCCAGATTGCTCATTGTAGCTGTCAATGTAATGATGATGATGATCAATACATCAATTTTATTGGAAACCTTAGGTATAATCTTCTTCTTCTTCTTCTTCTTCTTCTTCTTCTTCTTCTTCTTCTTCTTCTTCTTCTTCTTCTTCTTCTGCTCCTCCTTCTCCTCCTTCTTCTTCTTCTTGTTGAGGTGCCGAGTCTGGAGTAGATATGGGAGATCAGGCTCCTCCCCACCTCTGTGTCAATTGATATTGGCATGATATTGGTTCTGTTATTATTATTTCTTCTTTTTGCTCAGCTGTTGAAGCTGTCCACCTGCACCTGTCGCCCCCTCACTTTTGTGTATGAATGACAATGTGTGAGAGAGAGATAGGAAGGGAGAAGAGTGAGTATGTATGTATATATGTATGAGTGAATGTTTGTTAGTGTGTTGGTGATTGTGAATGGGTATATGTGTGTGTGAGGGAGTGTGTGTGTGTGTGTTATTGAGTGGGTGAATAATTGTGAGTGTTTGTGTAAATTATGTATATATGTATGTATGAATGTGTATGTAGGTATGTTTGTGTTTATGCATGTGTGAGTATATGTGTGCGTCTGTCTGCCTGTCTCATAACATGGTCATATGCATTGTTTATGTTCACAGCATTCATTTGACAGCAATGTTTTATTCTTCAGTGTAACATACACAATAGATAATGGATGTATGAAAGATGAGTAGTTGGAAGACTGTAAGACTGGCCTGTATGTCCAGTTTGTGACCCTTTGAAAATATGCTAATGTCTGTATTCCACCTCATCTGTTGATGTGCCACAAATATTTTGTTTGTCTTCTCCTGATGGTGTTGAGATCTTGTCATGCCTGCAGCTCCATGTTTGTTTTTGTGTTCTCTGTCCATGAGATTCCTAACATTCTTCTCAATGACCACCTCTGGGCTGTCCAGTGTTTTCACAGTTGTGTTTCTCGTATTCCAGCATTGTGATCACAGACACTCTGGTCCATGCCTTCAGGTTACTCGTGGTCCAACATTGTGATCACAGACACCCTGGTCCATGCCTTCAGGTTACTCGTGGTCCAACATTGTGATCACAGACACCCTGGTCCATGCCTTCAGGTTACTCGTGGTCCAGCATTGTGATCACAGACACCCTGGTCCATGCCTTCAGGTTACTCGTGGTCCAGCATTGTGATCACAGACACTCTGGTCCATGCCTTCAGGTTACTTGTGGTCCAACATTGTGATCACAGACACCCTGGTCCATGCCTTCAGGTTACTTGTGGTCCAACATTGTGATCACAGACACCCTGGTCCATGCCTTCAGGTTACTTGTGGTCCAACATTGTGATCACAGACACCCTGGTCCATGCCTTCAGGTTACTTGTGGTCCAACATTGTGATCACAGACACCCTGGTCCATGCCTTCAGGTTATTTGTGGTCCAACATTGTGATCACAGACACTCTGGTCCATGCCTTCAGGTTATTTGTGGTCCAACATTGTGATCACAGACACTCTGGTCCATGCCTTCAGGTTACTTGTGGTCCAACATTGTGATCATAGACACCCTGGTCCATTCCTTCAGGTTACTCGTGGTCCAGCATTGTGATCACAGACACCCTGGTCCATGCCTTCAGGTTACTCGTGGTCCAGCATTGTGATCATAGACACCCTGGTCCATGCCTTCAGGTTACTCGTGGTCCAGCATTGTGATCATAGACACCCTGGTCCATGCCTTCAGGTTACTCGTGGTCCAGCATTGTGATCACAGACACCCTGGTCCATGCCTTCAGGTTACTCGTGGTCCAGCATTGTGATCACAGACACCCTGGTCCATGCCTTCAGGTTACTCGTGGTCCAGCATTGTGATCACAGACACCCTGGTCCATGCCTTCAGGTTACTCGTGGTCCAGCATTGTGATCACAGACACCCTGGTCCATGCCTTCAGGTTACTCGTGGTCCAGCATTGTGATCATAGACACCCTGGTCCGTGCCTTCAGGTTACTCGTGGTCCAGCATTGTGATCATAGACACCCTGGTCCATGCCTTCAGGTTACTTGTGGTCCAGCATTGTGATCACAGACACCCTGGTCCATGCCTTCAGGTTACTCGTGGTCCAGCATTGTGATCACAGACACCCTGGTCCATGCCTTCAGGTTACTCGTGGTCCAGCATTGTGATCACAGACACCCTGGTCCATGCCTTCAGGTTACTCGTGGTCCAGCATTGTGATCATAGACACCCTGGTCCGTGCCTTCAGGTTACTCGTGGTCCAACATTGTGATCACAGACACCCTGGTCCATGCCTTCAGGTTACTCGTGGTCCAGCATTGTGATCACAGATACCCTGGTCCATGCCTTCAGTTTACTCGTGGTCCAACATTGTGATCACAGACACCCTGGTCCATGCCTTCAGGTTACTCGTGGTCCAGCATTGTGATCACAGATACCCTGGTCCATGCCTTCAGTTTACTCGTGGTCCAACATTGTGATCACAGATACCCTGGTCCATGCCTTCAGTTTACTCGTGGTCCAACATTGTGATCACAGACACCCTGGTCCATGCCTTCAGTTTACTCGTGGTCCAACATTGTGATCACAGACACCCTGGTCCATGCCTTCAGTTTACTCGTGGTCCAACATTGTGATCACAGACACCCTGGTCCATGCCTTCAGTTTACTCGTGGTCCAACATTGTGATCACAGACACCCTGGTCCATGCCTTCAGTTTACTCGTGGTCCAACATTGTGATCACAGACACCCTGGTCCATGCCTTCAGGTTACTCGTGGTCCAGCATTGTGATCACAGACACCCTGGTCCGTGCCTTCAGGTTACTTGTGGTCCAACATTGTGATCACAGACACCCTGGTCCATGCCTTCAGGTTACTCGTGGTCCAGCATTGTGATCACAGACACCCTGGTCCATGCCTTCAGGTTACTCGTGGTCCAGCATTGTGATCACAGACACCCTGGTCCATGCCTTCAGGTTACTCGTGGTCCAACATTGTGATCACAGACACCCTGGTCCATGCCTTCAGGTTACTCGTGGTCCAGCATTGTGATCACAGACACCCTGGTCCATGCCTTCAGGTTACTCGTGGTCCAGCATTGTGATCACAGACACCCTGGTCCATGCCTTCAGGTTACTCGTGGTCCAGCATTGTGATCACAGACACCCTGGTCCATGCCTTCAGGTTACTCGTGGTCCAGCATTGTGATCACAGACACCCTGGTCCATGCCTTCAGGTTACTCGTGGTCCAGCATTGTGATCACAGACACCCTGGTCCATGCCTTCAGGTTACTCGTGGTCCAGCATTGTGATCACAGACACCCTGGTCCATGCCTTCAGGTTACTCGTGGTCCAGCATTGTGATCACAGACACCCTGGTCCATGCCTTCAGGTTACTCGTGGTCCAGCATTGTGATCACAGACACCCTGGTCCATGCCTTCAGGTTACTCGTGGTCCAGCATTGTGATCACAGACACCCTGGTCCATGCCTTCAGGTTACTCGTGGTCCAGCATTGTGATCATAGACACCCTGGTCCATGCCTTCAGGTTACTTGTGGTCCAGCATTGTGATCACAGACACCCTGGTCCATGCCTTCAGGTTACTCGTGGTCCAGCATTGTGATCACAGACACCCTGGTCCGTGCCTTCAGGTGTGGTGGCTATATGGTGCTAGTCTCACATTGGTGTAGGCCACTGAGCAGTCCTTGGGTGATGTGGGCATGACCCCGCCTGCTTCAGTGACAACCGGCAAGTGTGCTAGCCACTTCACTGTGCCAGCTCCCATCCAGCAGTGTCAGCATGAGCATTTTTGTTCATTTCTTTGTGAATGAATCATCCAGATTCTTTCTACATATTAAAATACCAGTGTTCAGAAATGTTTCATACATGTAAAGAAATTGTCCATAAATGTTAAGAAGTTGTCCATACATGTTTAGCAATTGTCCTTTAAATGTTAAAAAGTTGATCTTAAATGTTAAGAAATTGTCCATAAATGTTTAGAAACTGTCCATAAATGTTAAAAAATTGTTCTATAGATGTTAAGAAGTGGTCCATGCACAAATGAACTCTAAATGTGCATGTGTAAATATTATTATGTTTCTTCCTGAAGGCTTTGGATAAAGCAAAGGAAGCCGGGAGGAAAGAGAGGGTGCTGGTGAGGCAACGAGAGCAGCTGTCCGTGGGAGACCAGATCAACTTAGACCTGACCTACTCGGTAATGTTTAGGCTTTGTGCAATAGAACTTTTCCTACATTTTGACTTTCACAGGATGGTTGTGAGAATAATGTCACTAGAGTTGTTGTTGTTATTGCTGTTAGTTGCATATCCTTTACTGGACACCACAGTCATCCCCAGCATTTTTGGCTGTTTGTGATTTCTTGACAAGTTCATGTTCATTGCTTTCTGAATGACCGGCACTTATAACTTTGTATGAAAACAGCACAGGGTGTTGTGCTGCCACATCGACCACAGCTGTGTTTCAAACTTAGTTTGCAGGATTGTAAATTATGTTTGTAACCCCTTTGCCACAGTGCCAGCATGTTGTACAACCTCATCAAACTCAGTCATTCGTTCTTGTATGGCTTGATGGTTTGGAGGCTTGCGCTGATATGGTGCAGCACTGCAAGCAATACATTCAGTCCCAGCATGCTGTTGTAGAACCTCGTCACACTCAGTCGTTGGTTCTTGAATGGCTTGATGGTTTGGAGGCTTGCGCTGATATGGTGCAGCCCCGCAAGCAACACAGTCCCAGCATGCTGTTGTAGAACCTCGTCACACTCAGTCGTTGGTTCTTGAATGGCTTGATGGTCTGGGGGATAGTGATCACATGGTGCAGCCCTGCAAGGTGCACATTCAGTCCCAGCATACTTGTGAGCTCTCCAGGCAGTGAGTGCAAAACAATTGTGTATATGTGTGCGTGTGTGTGCAACCTTGTGCATGAGTGTTAGAGAGAGAGAGAGTCAGTCAGTCATCATCATCATCATCATCCTCAAGCACAGCGAAACATTTCCACACCCCAGTGATTATAGCTCAGAAAGGATGATAGAAATGGATATTTGCACGTCTGATTGGAACTGTTTGTCTCATCTGTAGTAGTCACATGCTTATTGGTAGAATAAGATTGCAACACGCTATCTGGAACCACATCATATATTTCACACATCCTTTATACAGTGGTACCTCGGGTTACAAACGCCTCAGGTAACAAACAATTCAGGTTACGAACAATAACTTCAAAAATGTTATGTCTCAGGTAATGAACAGTGCCTCGGGTTATGAACAAAGGCGAGCAAGGTCATCAAGATATAACATTGGAAACAAATGATCGCATACAGTTCAAACAGTACTACTGATGAGCTTGTGGATCTTCAGAATGAACAGCTAAAGACATTAAATGAGGAGCAGTTGTCCGATGATGAGGGGTCAGTGACGGTTTCAACTGCCAGGATTAAAGAAATTTGCAGCAAGTGGGCAGACGTCGAAGACTTCATTGTGAACCATCGTACAAACAAACTTGTTGCTAGCAAGCCCTATGCCCCTATATGTGATGAATGGTAACACGATGGCCCACTTCAGAAAGATTCTCCAGCAAAGGAAGCGACAAATTTCCCTTGATAGTTTCTTGGTGCAGAAAAATTCTGTGTCGGCTGCCAAGAAACAGTGACAAGATACTCCTGAAACTAATGATTCAGAATAACAAAGAAAGTGACAAATTTCCCATGATCGTTATCTTGGTAATAAAGATAGACTAAATCTCTTTTTATTTTACATTTAATTAATTTGGTTGTTTTCTTTCTCTTTATTTAAAACATTTAGTACCCTTATTCTTTGTGTTTTGTCAGGTAAACAACAGGATGTTAATAAAAAAGAACAATTCTTTCATCTTGAAACGGATTATCTTTATTTCATTAATATCAATGATTCGGGTTACGAACGTTTCGAGTTACAAACCGAGTTCTGGAACGAATTAAGTTCGTAACCCAAGGTACCACTGTATAAATAAACAAACAAAGATATATATAATGATAGTGAATGGTTATGAAGATGAGAGTTGCTGTAGTTGAGATGGCTGTGTTCTGTTGTGTCTAGGTGCTGTTCAACCTGGCCAACCAATATGTGGCTAATGAGATGTACCATGAGGCCATCAACACCTACCAGGTGATTGTGAAGAACCGCATGTTTAGCAACGCAGGTATGTACAGTATATCATCATTGGGTATGTACAATATTTTCCCATGTGCAGCAATGCAGGCGTGTGTAGTAATGTACAAACAACCAAACGCTTTTCAGTGAAGTAAGGAATTGAGTATATCAAGATGTTGATGCCTGGGGGTAATGTACAGGTAGTCACTCTGATAGGAGAATGTCATCCTCAGACTTGTGTAGTGCAAATACCCTCATCTGGACCCTCCTCTCGCCTGGACCCCCTCACTTGGACTCTCTCACATGGACCCCTCATCTGGACCCCCTCACCTGAACCCTCAACTAGACCCTCTCACCTGGACCCTCACACCTGGACCCTCAACTAGACCCTCTCACCTGGACTCTCTGACCTGGACCCCCTCACCTGGACCCCCACACCTGGCCTTCCATACCTGGACTCTCTCACCAGGACCCCCTCACCTGGACTCCCACACCTGGACTCACCTGGACCCCCCCCCCCCACCCCCCACCAAGGCCCACACCTGAACCCTCAATTAGACCCTCTCCTGGACCCTGGCCTGGCACTTGACTCCCAAAAACTGCTAACATGTGACCATCCAGTGACCTTGACCGGACCAACTAAACCAAATGAGGCCAAGCGATATGTCTCAAACAGTTTTAGTGACCTTGGCCTTGTACGACAAAGCAAGCAGGGACTACATTCTGCAGGCTGTACAGAGGAATCGCTACTTGTCCACAAGCAGACATATCACTACCCACTAAAGCACTGTGAAGAGAGTTGTCCAACTGGGCAAGGCACAGACAGAAGAATACCTGGCTTCCATAGCATTATGATTATGTTTCAGCCATCTTGACCTTAACTAGTCACAAGAATACATAGAATCTGAACAGGAGAGAGACCAAGAGACTGATTGTGCATAATCTTGAGAGAGACACTGATTGTGTACATTCTTGAGAGAGGGACTGCTTGTGCACAATCTTGAGAGAGAGAGAGAGACTGATTGTGCACAATCTTGAGAGAGAGAGACTGATTGTGCACAATCTTGAGAGAGAGGCTGATTGTGCACAATCTTGAAAGAGACTAATTGTGCACAATCTTGAGAGAGAGAGAGAGAGAAAAAAACTGATTGTGCACAATCTTGAGAGAGAGACTGATTGTGCACAATCTTCACACACTGAAATCCAACTCACGTACAAGTCATATTTCCATTGGGCATATCTGCCTCTCCCACACCAGCTCTAGGAATAAGAGATAACAGTATGGTGTTTTCTGACAGTGACAGGCCATACACAGTGGGAAATGAACAGTCCAAGTGTCATATCATATTGTGAACATGTTATGATGAAATGAAATGTCTGTCTTCAGGTCGTCTGAAAGTGAACATGGGAAACATCTACTTCAAACAGAGAAACTTCCAGAAGGCCATCAAGTTCTATCGCATGGCACTTGACCAGGTGCCCAACACTCACAAGGAAATGAGGTTAGTGCCCTACCAAGAGATGTAGGTCTACACTTCCTGGATTCTGTCTGGAGCTGTCTTTGGTTAGTGCCCTACCAAGAGATGTAGCTCTATACCTAATCGATTCTATGTGTGGTGGGTTAGCACTTTGTATCAGTGTATCTGGTTAAAATGCTCCACTTACCCAAGGCCTTGTTAAAAATATCTCTGTAGAGTCAGAAAATCCAAAAAGTAATTGGACAGTTTCTGCAGTTTTCTCCCATGTATAAGTCAAACTATGAGGAAATGTTTCTGAGAACTGTCAGAACTCAGGTACTCAATCACTACCCAAACACAACTATACACTAATATTATTATATCACAGTGTTCAGAATCAGCTGTGGGTCACTTTCAGTGTGAATCTTGCTCCAGTGTATTACTTATTGGGACTGACTTGCTTGTTTGTTTGATTGCTTGTTTGCTAGCTACTGGGACATCTCAAGAGGTAATGCCCCACTACTCTGATCCCAAGTTGCCAGGCATGGCCAGAGAAAAATCCCACCACACCCATCCTGGGTTGCTAGTGGGACATAGCCAGGGGAAACACCCCATTATACTTTATCTCCATTTCTAATGTCAAAAATTATATATGGTCCCAATTTCACTCCACATTTCAGGACAAAGATCATGCAAAATATTAGTATGACTTTTTCACACTCAAACTTCCAGTGTACTGACAGCAGGGTATGGGGTCCATTCCTTACGATGGCCAGTTGGACTTCAACATTGACTTCACGCTCACAAAGCAATGGCAAACTACTGAATGTAAGCTTGCCTGGTAAATCAAAATGATATTGGGGTTGTTCACAACATCCTGCAAAAGACATGCAACATTTTGTGTGTGGTGACAATGGGGCAGTACAGTGAGTGCTGTGACATCATTTGAGCATGTGACATTGTTTGAGCATGTGACATTGTTTGAGCATGTGACATTGTTTGAGCATATGACATCCATTTCTCATGTCACAAACTGTTTTTCTTCTTCTTCTACAGGACGAAGATCATGCAAAATATTGGTATCACGTTTGTGAAAATGGGACAGTACAGTGACGCTATCACATCATTTGAGCACATCATGTCCGAGGCAGCCAACTTCAAGACAGGCTTCAACCTGATCCTCTGCTACTCTGCCATGGGCGACCGGGAGAAGATGAGGAGTGGGTTTGCCAAACTGTTGACAGTTGAGCTCAACGTGGACGATGAGGACAAGTACCTGCCACATGGGGTATGGAGCCAGAACATTGTTTCAGTCTTCCATGTCCACTGTGATGTGCCTGCCATGTTGTTGTTGTTGTTGCCCCTCTTCTTTTTACTATTATTATTATTATTCTGCTTCCCAATATCCCCCCATTGAGGAACATTCCCTGAACCAAACCATGCCATCTCCTACAGCTCCCTCCATGTCCTCCCAATATTATACATCTCTGTAATTCTCTTCTCCGTGTGTTTTAGGTTTCCCGTTTTTTCATTCACCTTGTGGGTTCCAGAAAAGATAGTATCTAGGTATATGGTCCTCAGGTTTTCTCAGTGTCCTATCCAGCGCCAACCCCTTTTCCAATGCATTCTTGTTTCACTGGAATGTATTTAGTTTCATGTTGTACTGTCTGCATGGTGTATCTAGATGCTTTCCACTTCCTTCCACATCTAGCTCCACACTGACCCGCTGCCTTTTTTTCCATTCAGGTTTTGAGGAAAAGTTTTTGTGGGTTTGTAGAAGGAAAGGGTATAGTAAATGTGTATATGCAGCGATCAGTTATTGAACATTCTGTAGAAGTAAACAAAGATATACATCTTTGCTTTATTGACTACACAAAGGCTTTCGATAGAGTAAGACATGTCAACATGGTAGATATGCTTGCAGATCTACAAATTGATGGGACAGACATTAGACTTATAAAAAAACATATATTGGAAACAACAAGCTGCCTTAAGGATTGATAATGAAGTGGGACAATATCAGCCTATTTAGAGAGGTGTGAGACAGGGATGTATAATGTCTCCAGATCTGTTTTCCTATACAGTGAAAATATTTTCAGAAATGTAGAAGATATAAATGGAATCATCATCGGAGGAAGAAACATCAGTAACATTAGATATGCAGATGATACAGTATCTTCTTCTTCTGCTGCGTTCATCCGGATTTTTTTTTCGGATGTGACTGCGTTGTGCCTGTTTACAGCAGAGCTGCGTTCTTGCGCCGTTAGGCCGACACATCCGACTTCTGCGGGCATTTGTTGACCGGGTTAACCTTCCCGGTGATACAGTATTGATTGCAGACAATGAGCAGGATCTGCAACAGTTACAAAAATACCACAATGTAATATACAAGTAAATGGGAATATTCTTCAACAAGTAAATCTGTACAGTCATAACATCTTATGGGAGATGCCTTGAAGAGATTAGAACAAGAATCACCATGGTGAAAGTAGCCTTTAGCAAGATGAAAAACATACTGACCAATAAAAAGATGTCAATTGAAACGAGAAAAGGAGTGTTGAGGTGCTGCATAGAGTCTTTACTTTTGTATGGATGTGAAACTTGGACAATGAGCAGTCAAGCTGAAAAACATCTGATGACTGTGGAAATGTGGTTTCTGAGGAGCATGCAAAGAATACCATGGACAGACAGAAAAACCAATGACCAAGTACTACAAGGAACAAATGAAAATCGTAAATTCATAAAAGAAATTAGACGTAGACAATCAACATTTTTTGGGCATGTTATGAGAAGAAATTAATTGGAGAAGTTGGTGACAACTGGCAAAAACGAAGGGAACAGACCAAGGGGAAGACCGAGAAGTAAATACCTGGATGGCTTGGCCACATGGCATGGTCAAGACAAGAACACTGAGCTGATCCACGACTCTGGTGATCGAGTGAAATGGCGAGTCATGACCGCCCACGTTTTCCAGCATGACACATGATGGATGGAACTATATAAAGACTTGAGTCTATACCCCTTCTGCTGTAACAGCCACCATGACCTTTCGCATAGTTGAGCTCTGCATACCTCATCATTGTCATCATGTGAGTTCTGAGACTAGTGTTCAAGTTATCGGGATTGTGTGAATCCTCTGGAAGGTTGAGAGAGAGCGTTACCTCTGACATCCGAGGCAGTGATACATTGTCATTCAGGTTACTGAGGTCCTGAAGAGGACTTTATAGGAGATAATGGTTTAGACACTTGTGTCCTGACCTGATAGCAAAGTACCATATCCATGAAACTGCTGCAGAGCTGTCTTTCCCCACTCCAAGTCCAGGAACCAGCAGGTTGTGCTAGACAGTACTGTAAACAATATATTAGGGACGTTCATTTGAAACCCATTCCAATGGCTTTATTACAAAAGCATGAAAGAAACATCAGCAGGTGTGGTAGAATTAAACGAAGCATTCATTTTGAATGAATTATGCACCATGGGTTGGTCAGAAGTCAATGCCATAGACATTCAGGCAAGCATCTCATTGCTTAGGTAGGCGGCAAAAAGGATTGTGGTTTCTCACTGAACTAAGTGTTTACCGCGTTCATTATGTCTGCATCTGTGTGAAATTGTTGCCTCTTGAGAGCTGTTTTTAGAGGTCCAAACAAATGAAAATCACATGGTGACAAATCAGGACTATAAGCTGGATGTTGCAGAATTTCCCACTTCTTCCTTGCTAATGCTTCCTGCACAATCTTTGTGACATGCGGACAAGCATTATCGTGCGACAAAATCACACTGCAAGAAAGCATGCCGGGTCGTTTATTCTTGATGGCTTTTTGCAGCTTGTCTAGTGTTTGCAAATAGTGGGTAGAGATGATGTTGACACCAGGTTCTTTAAAGTCGGCCAACAATAGCCTTTCATGGTAAAACAATGCGCTCAGCATAACCTTACCAGCGGAAACCTGTAACTTGAATATTTTGGCTTTTGGTGATCGAGCATGCTTCCATTGCATGCTCTCTCTTTTGCTGCTCGGCTCAAAGTGGTGACACCATGATTCATCGCCTGCCACTATGCGGAAGAGAAATGCATCACCCTCCACTCTGTAACGCAGCAAGTTATTGAAACACTATCCCATGCGTTCCTCTTGGTGGTTGGTCAACATCCGTGGTACCCACTGTGAACACACTTCCGATATTGCAGTTTCTTATGAACGACCTTTTGAATTGTCCCAACTGACACATCAAATTCTTTTGCTAGCTAACATATGCTTCGACAACGGTTCATCTGTACTGCTGCATCAATTTTGGCGATGGTTTTTTCTGTTGCAACAATATGCGCTTGACCCGCCCGTCGAAGATCTGTCGTGAACTGACGTCCTTTCCGAAACATTCGTGCCCAGTCTGTCACTGTTGTCTTCGACACACATCTGTTAACGCAAGCTGCCTGCATTCTTCGATGAATGTCCACTGGTTGACATCCTTCAAATGAAAGAAACTGAATCACCGTTCTTTGAGCTTCTTTGGACAGAGTTTGGATCAACCCGGCCATTTTCTCAACGGTCAGAAACAGAACCTATGCATCATGGGACGATAAGCATGTGCTCTTTTATTCATTGGTCAGTACTTATCACATGACTATGAGATGATCATGTTCAACATATGCAATTACGCGTGGTGCAGCACGAACGGATTTCAAATGAATGCCCCTTATAAAATAACACAAAGTAATGGAGCTGTACAGAACACAATTAAGAAAAAACACAGGATGTTATAGCGACTAGCCTTCATCAGCAAACAAATCCATACACAAAACATACATATATTCACGGAGAAGACCCTCCTGTGCCTATGTTAAGGCATAAAAATGGGATGAGAAGAATAAAAAGAGGAAAAAATGAGAACAGTGAATTGTATCTGGTAATAGATGGTTGTCAGTAGTAGATTAGTCAGTTACATAAACTGTTCTGTTTACAAATGTACAAGAGCATCAATGTTTGTGTGCATGTGTTTGTTTCTCTGGCAGGAAGACAAGCAGTACAACCTGGTGCTGGAGGTCATCAAGAACGACTCACTCAGGCAGATTGAGAGAGAGAAGTAAGAGACATTCTTCTCTTGTCCAGTAGCTCACACTCAGCCATGCCATGTCCCTCATTTACTGCTCTTTCTCCACTCTGTCTGCTGCAGACAGCTGTTAGGTCTGGGTCTGCATGAGTTCACGTATAAACTGTCTGCTTTAGCAGGAATTAAAGTAACAGCTGTCTGGGTTACTGTCTGCTTTAGCAGGAATTAAAGTGACAACTATCTGAGTTAGAAGGAATTTAAGTAACAACTGTCTGCTTTAGCAGGAATTAAAGTGACAACTATCTGAGTTAGAAGGAATTTAAGTTACAACTGTCTGCTTTAGCAGGAATTAAAGTAACAACTATCTGAGTTAGAAGGAATTTAAGTAACAACTGTCTGCTTTAGAAGGAATTAAAGTAACTACTGTCTGAGTTAGAAGGAATTAAAGTAACAACTGTCTGCATTAGTAGGAATTAAAGTAACAATTGTCTGGGTTAGAAGGAATTAAAGTAACAATTGTCTGGGTTAGAAGGAATTAAAGTAACAACTGTCTGTGTTAGTAGGAATTAAAGTAACAACTGTCTGGGTTAGAAGAAAGTAAAGTAACAACTGTCTGGGTTAAAAGGAATTAAAGTAACATCTGTCTGCTTTAGCAGGAATTAAAGTAACAACTGTCTGAGTTAGAAGGAATTAAAGTAGCAACTGTCTGGGTTAGAAAGAATTAAAGTAACAACTGTCTGGGTTAAAAGGAATTAAAGTAACATCTGTCTGCTTTAGCAGGAATTAAAGTAACAACTGTCTCGGTTAGAAGAAATTAAAGTAACAAATGTCTGGGTTAGAAGGAATTAAAGTAACAACTGTCTGGGTTAGTAGGAATTAAAGTAACAACTCTCTGGGTTAGAAGGAATTAAAGTAACAAATGTCTGAGTTAGAAGGAATTAAAGTAACAGTTATCCCAGAGTTTGATTGGGTATGCCACAAATAAGACAGTGCTTAAAATAACTGCTGTAGGTAATGAACAGTTCAAGTAATTAAAAACTGGTTAAAAACAAACAAATTAAATGAGGGGGCGGATTTCATTGCACCAAGTTTTACCAAATCTGGCCAGTCTTTGTCCTCAGAATGGCAGACTACCTACTGAGAGCATTTCATAGCACCGACGATGTCTCTTGGAGTTTCCAAACAATTGTACTCATGGCTTGAATGACACATGACCAGTTTGACATTGAATCCACAACCTTCAGGGCATAGGGCAGATTGGTTGTCCACTGTGGCACAGAAACAGTCTTTCATATTTTCCTATCTACAGTTTAAAATTGAAACTCTTTTACCGTTTCCTATGTACAGTTTAGTCTTTTGTTGTTTATTGTCTCAAGTTTAAAATTGAGAATCTTTCATCATTTGTTATCAAAAGTTTAGAGTTGAGACTTTTTCATATTTTAATATCCAGAGTTAACAAGTGAATCTTATTTGTATGTTTGCCATGATAAAAGTAACATTTCCATTCCAGTACACAATTACCTCTACCCCATTGAACTTCAGAAGGGAAGCTATATTAGGGTCCACAGAGTGACCGAGTTGGCCACAAATGTGATATTAATTTAAAAGGGATTGTTGCCCAAAGAGGGTAATAGTTGTTCATTCTTAAACATCCGATGTGCTGATGCCGAGGTAGGGGGTTGAACCCCTACACCGGTCAGCTGGACTAAAATGTTGCCTTCTTGTCTTTGACTTGGAGACGTAAATTATTACAAGTATTTCAGAAGTTTGAGTGGGTTCGCCTGATGGCGGGGGACACTGGTAATAGGGAAAGTTAACCCACACACAAAAATCAGTCCAGTGCACTAGAAGTGTATTGACCACGCTTGTGTGCAAGCGCTAGCACACACACACACACACACACACACACACACACACAAAAGAACAATGCTTTTAAAGTTAGAACATTGTTGTTTTAATTTGTTAATATTTTGAAGATCTGAAGCATTTTCATAATGTTTTTTTAGAATCTAAGTTTTCGAAATTGTTGACCATGACAACTGGAACTAATATTACAAACCCATTTATGTTTGTTTCCAGGAAATATGAGGCAGAGCGGTGCATCAAGTATGCTGCCAAAATTATCTCCCCTGCCATAGAAGCCTCGTTCTCAGAAGGCTATGATTGGTATGTCAGATAGTCCGGTGTCATGTCAGTGAAGTTATTTACAACAACAGTTTGTATTTTACGGCAGTTTGTATATGTTGGTGAAAGATCAGCACGGAGATGGGCACAAGACATGGAGGACACGGGACACCTTAGGCATGACAGTGTGTGAGGCAGAGGACTCCAGATTGAGAATCTTTGAGTCCTGCCAAGGCCCTGGCATGTGATGATGATGGGTTAGCATACAGCCGTGGATATTTCTAGAAGCAGTGAGCACATTCTTGAGGTTATGCATGGAGGTCAAAGTTGACCCACTGCTGACACTGCCATTGAACTGTCAGGTGTTAGGCATTCACATGTTCTAGGCCATGGTATATGCAGTCAAGTGCCCATTTCCTGCCTTGTTGCCGTCCCTTCCAATACAATTTCCAGAAAACATTCAGGTATCCATGTGTATGAGGCTGGGTCCACCCCATGGCCATTCCAGTCAGAACAGATGATCCTGGGGATTGAACCTGGGTGACTGTCCTGCCAGGCCATCACACCAACCACTGTGTCAGCACAGCTGTTAGTATTCAGACTGCTGAGGTTGTTCCTGGAAGCAGTCAGTGTTTTATACCAGTTGCTGGTGGAGTTAGTGCACTTGTGGTGTTGGTTAACACACAGGTCTTGTGCGCGTGCTTGCTGCCTGGTCCCACGAAGGATGTCAGTTGTGTCTGTGTACAACCAAGCGTCAGTAATTGTGCCTTCTGGCTGACACATCACACTCCAGCACAGCACTCTCTGGCTAAACACTGGCCACCCCTCAACTCCACACACACTCACTATTCTCTTGTGGGCAGGTTTTCCCATTGTTAAACATTGCCATGGCAGTGGCCAGACATTGCCTGCTGATGGCACATTTAAGCTAAAGGCCTCACCATCATCCCCGCAGCAATCCGATGCAATCCAACCCTCCAGTTAACACATTAATCTCATCTCATCTCATTCCTCTTGTACCTTGCGGTGTCGAGGTGAAGCATAAACAGCAGGAGAGTGCCCATTTATGGGCTTCATGTATCGAGATTCTCTCTGTCCATCGTTTACATGGTTGACCTCTTCTTCTGCTTCCATTTGGTCTGTACATCATTTCTTGTTGTGTTGCTGATTAGTTTGTATTCTAGTTATATGGCCAAACCATTTAACTTGCTCTTTTTTTAAATTAACACTGCTGTAACTTCTACTTTAATCCTGATTTTTTCATTTCTGGTTTTCTCTCTTCTTGATACATTGCGTGTTTTTGCTCAGGAATCTCATTACTGTTGTGATTTTTTGTTTCTCTTTTTCTGTCATTGTCCAGGTTTGGCATTGGTAGCATACAGATGGTAGGAAGATTGTATTGTGGAGTGTTTTCTTGGTAACTATTGATACATGTTTTTTCTTTAGTATTGGTGCCATTTGTCCAATGAGTTAGTTTGCATTATTACATCTATTTTCGATCTTGTCTTCTGACTTGCCATTTGATTATATTATATTTCCTAAGTACTTGAAGTTCTTTACTTATTTCAGTTGGTGTTCTTTTAGATGAATCTTTGTTGGTTTTTCTTCTTTGGTTATAGTCATTACCTCTGTTTTACTGATGCTAATTTTCAAGTTATGTTCCTTACACACTTCATTTATACTGTTCATGTGGTCTTGTAATTCTACTTCTGATTTTGTTATTAGTGCTTGATTGTTAGAAAATAGGAGTTCTTTAATGATGTAATTTGCGTTGGTTCCTCTTCTGTGTTCTGTTCATCATGTGTTGTTGTTACGGTCTCTGTTTGGCTGGTTTCTTTACATATGATGTCTATATAGATTATGAACAAGAGAGCAAGAGAGGGGATAGGACATAACCTTGTCATACACCAGATCTTGGATATTATGGTGAAGGGTTCTGAGTGTCCTCCGTTTGTTCTGACCATAGATTCACTGTTGTTGTACAAGCTTCTACATAAGTTTGTTAAAAGTGTACTCACTCAATATAATTTAAGGATTTCCCACAGCATGTTTCTACCTACTCTATCAAATGCCTTTTTCAACCCCTATTTCTTGGTCGACAAAGGCTAAATAAAGTGTTTCATTAAATTCTATTGACTTTTCTATAAGTTGTCTAAGAGCAAAGATGGCATCTGTCCATCCTTTGTTTTTCCTAAATCCAAGTTGTGTTTCACTTAGCTGGGGTTGTGTTGTAGGTCATAGTCTTTCCTCTAGAATTTTGCAGAATATATTTCCAGTATAACTCTAAAGGGACATGCCTCTGTATTGTGTTCAGTCCAACATGGTTAAATAGTCTATGTAGCCATGCTGTTCTTACTTCTCTTGCTGCTTTAATTAGTTCAAAAGCATGAGTGTGGGCATAGACCCACATTAACATCTTTGTTGTGGAACATTTACCTGTCACATCCGTCCTCTCACCTGCCAGGTGTATAGAAATGGTGAAGAACTCTCAGTGCATCGACCTGTCCCATGACCTGGAGATTGACAAGGCTATTATGTTTCTGAAACAGAAGAACTTTGCCCAGGTTGGTGGCCGTTTCTGTGTAGATTCAGTCAGTAATATCCTTGTACATGTTGTGAAAGCATGCGAGATATTCTGTTGGGTGGTTGGTTCGATGGGTGGTTGGTTAGTGGTATGGTTCATTGTTGGTTGGGTGGTTGCTGGGTTGGTGTTTATGGTGGTTGGTTGGTGGATTCAGTTGGTTGTTGATGGTGGATTCAGTTGGTTGTTGATGGGGTGGTTGGTTGGTTGGGTGATTGGTTATTTAGTGATATAGTTCATTGGTGGTTGAGTGGTTGCTGGGCTAGTATTTATTTGGTTGTTGGTGGTTGGTTGTTTGGTGGTGTTAAGGCCGATGTGGCATCATGTGATGGCTTGGACATCACATCTCTGGGCCTGGCCTAGTCTCAGAGTGGATAGTTTCTGACTTCAGAGTGTCTGATCCTGCGGTAATATTACATGTGAGGTGTGTGTGTGTGTGGGGAGCTGGGCTATCACAGTGGACAGTGTCAGACTTTAGAGTTTCTGATCCAGCAGTAATGTTACATGTGAGGTGTGGGAGCTGGGGTATCTCAGTGGATAGTGTCAGACATTAGAGTGGCTGATCCAGCAGTAATGTTACATGTGATGGTGTGGGGGCTGGGGAGAAGCTGGGCTACCACAGTGGGCAGTATGTTTGCCTTCCAGCCCAGTAGTCAGGGGTTTGATTTCTTATCCAAATTACTTTTTTTAAATGGACCTAAGCTTCCAGGATGAGCCAGCCTAAACTGGGTATCAGGACATGTCTGGGGAGTCCAGGTGACAGTGATCTACACAAACATGGCGCTGGCACCATATGCCCAGCCTGCCTCCAGGTGTGTGACAGAGTATGTTACTGGTTGTCTTATGTATGTGTACACCCATGTTGTCTTACGTACATGTACACCCATGTTGTCTTACGTACGTGTACACCCAGGTTGTCTTATGTATGTATAAACGCATATTGTGACACGCGCTGACTGGTTCTTTATATCACAGCACATATCTTGAGGGCCTGCCATAACATGCTGCATTTGTTGTGTTTCTTCCAGGCTATCGAGACCCTGAAGTCGTTTGAGAGGAAAGATTCCAAAGTTGCAAGTACCGCAGCCACCAACCTCTCGTTTCTGTACTTTCTGGTGAGTGTGTCTTCTACTTCTTGGGGCACCTGGTCTTGGCAGACATCAGTGACCATGATTCTCTAATCCTCTCTGTTGTCTGAAGACATTCTGGTGACTTGTCTGGGCGGACATCAGTGACCACGATTCTCCAATCCTCTCTGTTGTCTGAAGATTCTGGTGACTTGTCTGGGCAGACATCAGTGACCACGATTCTCTAATCCTCTCTGTTGTCTGAAGACATTCTGGTGACTTGTCTGGGCAGACATCAGTGACCACGATTCTCCAATCCTCTCTGTTGTCTGAAGACATTCTGGTGACTTGTCTGGGCAGACATCAGTGACCATGATTCTCCAATCCTCTCTGTTGTCTGAAGACATTCTGGTGACTTGTCTGGGCAGACATCAGTGACCACAATTCTCCAATCCTCTCTGTTGTCTGAAGACATTCTGGTGACTTGTCTGGGCAAACATCAATGACCATGATTCTCCAATCCTCTCTGTTGTCTGAAGACATTCTGGAGACTGAAGACATTCTGTTGTCTGAAAACATTCTGATGACTGGTCTGGGCCATGATTCTCCAGTCCTGATTTAGTTATTTGGGGATAATCCTTGCACTCCGAACATGCCCATACGTGCTCAGATCCTCCCTCCTCCCTTACTAATCACATGCATCAACGTACGAAAGCTAATGCCAGTTCTGTATTGGTTGATGAGGCCCCTTGTTCTCCCAATGTGTTTCTCATGTGTGGCCATGCCAATTCGTACTCCCAAGTCTCTCATTCAAGACAATGATATGGTTTCACTGGTGTCAAAGTCCTCTGCTCTCGACATCTCTCTAAGGGCATTAATAACATTAGCACGATCCATGGGCTGGCCATCTGCAGGGTATGCAGAGCCAGCAAGTTTATTAGCTCGTTCATTTCCCTCAACTCCTGCACATGAGTGCCACATCTTTGGCCAGGCCTGATGGTTCATGGAAGTGAGCCATACTGGGAGTCCACTCTTTCACTGGCCACACCATGTTGCTGTGAATGTTGTATTGTGTAGCTGGGAATGTTGTATAGTGTAGCCATGAATGTTGTATAGTGTAGCTGTGAATGTTGTATAGTGTAGCTGTGAATGTTGTGTAGTGTAGCTGTGAATTTTGTGTAGTGTAGCTGTGAATTTTGTATAGTGTAGCTGTGAATGTTGTGTAGTGCAGCTGTGAATGTTGTGTGTTGTAGCTGTGAATGTTATATTGTGTAGCTGGGAATGTTGTATAGTGTAGCTGTGAATTTTGTATAGTGTAGCTGTGAATTTTGTATGGTGTAGCTGTGAATGTTGTGTAGTGTAGCTGTGAATGTTGTGTAGTGTAGCTGTGAATGTTGTGTAGTGTAGCTGTGAATGTTGTGTAGTGTAGCTGTGAATGTTGTGTGTTGTAGCTCTGAATGTTGTGTGTTGCATAGCTGTGAATGTTGTGTTGCATAGCTGTGAATATTGTGTAGTGTAGCTGTGAATGTTGTGTGGTGTAGCTGTGAATGTTGTGTAGTGTAGCTGTGAATGTTGTGTTGTGTAACTGTGATTGTTGTGTGTTGTAGCTGTGAATGTTGTGTGTTGTAGCTGTGAATGTTGTGTGTTGTAGCTATGAATGTTGTGTGTTGTAGCTGTGAATGTTGCGTGTTATAGCTGTGAATGTTGCGTGTTATAGCTGTGAATGTTGTGTGTTGTAGCTGTGAATGTTGTGTAGTGTAGCTGTGAATGTTGTGTTCTGTAGCTGTGAATGTTGTATAGTGTAGCTGCGAATGTTGTGTTGTGTAGCTGTGAAAGTTGTGTTGTGTAACTGTGATTGTTGTGTGTTGTAGCTGTGAATGTTGTGTGTTGTAGCTGTGAATGTTGTGTGTTGTAGCTATGAATGTTGTGTGTTGTAGCTGTGAATGTTGCGTGTTATAGCTGTGAATGTTGCGTGTTATAGCTGTGAATGTTGTGTGTTGTAGCTGTGAATGTTGTGTAGTGTAGCTGTGAATGTTGTGTTCTGTAGCTGTGAATGTTGTATAGTGTAGCTGCGAATGTTGTGTTGTGTAGCTGTGAAAGTTAAGTGACACAATCATTGTGTTATGGTAATGTCTTGCTTCTGTCCCATAGACAAGCAGCGCAATCACTGACACGTATTATTGAGTATTTGAATTGTTTGCAGTATGTAACATTCCTGTTCATGTAATACTGACATGTATTGTTTGCAGTATGTAACATTCCTGTTCATGTAATACTGACATGTATTGTTTGCAGTATGTAACATTCCTGTTCATGTAATACTAACATGTATTGTTTGCAGTATGTAACATTCCTGTTCATGTAATACTGACATTTATTGTTTGCAGTATGTAACATTCCTGTTCATGTATTACTGACATGTATTGTTTGCAGTATGTAACATTCCTGTTCATGTAATACTGACATGTATTGTTTGCAGTATGTAACATTCCTGTTCATGTATTACTGACATGTATTGTTTGCAGTATGTAGCATTCCTGTTCATGTAACAATCCTGTGACACTCCTGTTCATGTAACAATCCTGTTAATGTAGCAATCCTGTTCATATAACAATCCTGTTCATGCAACAGTCCTGTAACAATCCTGTTCATATAACAATCCTGTTCATGTAACAATCCTGTTCATATAACAATCCTGTTCATGTAACAATTCTGTTCCTGTAACAATTCTGTTCACATAACACTGATCATGATGTCTGTCACTTCAGGAAGCAGACTATGCTCAAGCAGACAAGTACGCAGAGATTGCCATGACAGCAGACAGGTACAACCCCTCAGGTGAGCTCAGTGTACTGTCTTTGTCAGGCTGGAAGTCACTAGCCAAGTCTGTATACAGGATATAGCCATGTTGGGATATGGTGTGTCAGTACAGGATATAGCCATGTTGGGATATGATGTGTCAGAACAGGATATAGCCATGTTGGGATATGATGTGTCAGTACAGGATATAGCCATGATGTGTCAGTACAGGATATAGCCATGTTGGGATATAGTGTCAGAATACAGGATATAGCCATGTTGGGATATAGTGTCAGTATACAGGATATAGCCATGTTCGGATATGGTGTGCCAGTACAGAATATAGGCATGTTGGGATATGGTGTCAGTATACAGGATATAGCCATGTTAGGATATGGTGTGCCAGTACAGGATATAGCCATGTTGGGATATAGTGTCACAATACAGGATATAGCCATACTGGGATACAGTGTGTCAGTACAGGATGTAGCCATGTTGGGATATTGTGTGACAATACAGGATATATAGCCATGTTGGGAAACAGTGTCCCAAGGTACAGTGTACCACGGCATCCAGCAACAGAAGATGGATACCAGAACATTGTCTGAGAGGTCATGTGGTGTACCTGGCACTGACTACATCTGCCATCACACGCTGTTGGCTCCAGGAAATGTACACCTGGCTCTGTATCCCTGACATGATGTACTACACCTGGTCCTTCAGCTGCTTGATTCAGATTTCCAGGATGATTGCAAGTGTCCTGATTTTGTCTTCAGGAGAATGAATGGCTGTAGTTGTCACCCTGTGTGCTCATATTTATCTGAGATGATTCAACTGTGTACATGATTGTCTCCAGCACTGGTCAACAAGGGCAATGTCTTGTATGCCCGGGCCGACTATGAGAAATCCAGGGAGTTTTTCAAAGAAGCTCTCTCTAACGACTCCTCCTGTGTGGAGGGTCTCTATAACCTGGGTAAGGCATTCTCATGTGTTATGTATGTGTATCTGTGGTCACATGTTGTGTGTGTGTGTGTATCTGTGGTCACATGTTGTGTGTGTGTATCTGTGGTCACATTGTGTTTGTGCATGAATTGCCTTGGCCAGCACAGTTTGTGCATCCATTGGATACTAGCAGAGAATGCTGTGTTTGATTTGAAAAGGAGACACTAGATAAGTTGTTTTCCCCTCACTCAATAACGGAGGCGGTCAAACTGTTGCAGCTTGGCTGATAGACGTCTTGTCCCAGGCCCCATCCCCAGCACAAGAACACTGCTATGCTACAACAAGTATGGTATTCAAATAACCCAGGAAGGTTAACCGGGTCAACAAATGCCAGCAGAAGTTGGATGTGTCGGCCTAACGGCGCAAGAAAGCAGCTCTGCTGTAAACAGGCACAACGCAATCATGTCCGAAAAAAATCTCTTCGGATGAACGCAGAGGAAGAAGTATTCAAATTCATTTCTAAGAATCATCACTGGAGCTACATAGTATGTGCTCTGTGCTTGATGTCATCTTCAGCAGTCAGTATGGGTTGAATGAAGAGAAGAAGGCAGGGGAATGGAGAGAGAAGAAAGCATAGAAATTGAAGGATGGATGATTGGAGAGTAAGGACAAAACACAGCGCCTAGCATTCAAATATATAAGAGTGGCTATTAGAACTGTCTCAATGCCCTGCAGAGAGGGCCTGTAATGGAGAAGCTGATTTACGAGTTTGATGTCATCATGCTGCAAGAATTAAATGGAAATGACTACCAGTGCCATGGATATGTCAGCCACATTAATCCGTCTATGCATGGTAGACATGGGCAGGATCTGCTAGGGAAGAAGGGATTAAAACATGAGGTTCTAGACCTAAGTCAGTGGAATAACAATGCCACAGAAGTGCAGGGTATAAAGATAGAGATTGGGGGTCTGAGCTGGAACTTAATAAATTTATATGCCGTGGTAGATTCTTTTTGCCACAAAAGAACGATGGGACTGGCTTCAGAAACTGGAGGAGATCCCAGGTGTAGGCTTCAGATTTGTAGAGACTTTAATGCACGATACAGAGAGTGGGACAATACTGAGGACAACCAACAGGAAAATGTGCTTGTGGAAGCCACGCTGGATTTAGAAGTAGTCTGCATAAATGATGGGAGGCCAGCGAGAATGGGAATGAGGCCTGGTGATGTGGACACGGCTACTGACCTGGCATTTGTTATCCAGTTGGCAGCGTTAGATGTATAATGGACTGTCCTGGGTGACCATAGGAGTAACCATCTACACTGTTCAGTATTGACCAAGTCCTTTTTCCATGTAAGCATGATGTTTACTTGTTTAATTGTTATTACTAATGGATTTATGGTTTTAATGAGTTATCTAGTAACAGCTGTTAATTACTCAGCATTTGTAATGATCATGTTCAGAATGATTATTACTGAATGAGAATGATAGGGTTATTGTGCCATTGTTTGTTCTCTCATCCTTCGCTGGTTGTTCCTATCCAGGTTTGTGCAACAAGAAGCTAAGCCGGCTGGAGGAGGCCAACGATTGTTTCTACAAGCTTCATGCCATCCTGCGCAACAGCCCTCAAGTCATCTACCAGATCGCCGACACGTATCCTTGTCTGTGCTTGCCTTCTGCTCATTGTCAAGTGTCTTGTTTATGTCATCATCCTAGTCAAGTGTCTTGTGTATGTCATTGTCCTAGTCAAGTGTCTTGTTTATGTCATCATCCTAGTCAAGTGTCTTGTGTATGTCATTGTCCTAGTCAAGTGTCTTGTGTATGTCATCATCCTAGTCAAGTGTCTTGTGTATGTCATTGTCCTAGTCAAGTGTCTTGTGTATGTCATTGTCCTAGGCAAGTGTCTTGTGTATGTCATCATCCTAGTCAAGTGTCTTGTGTATGTCATTGTCCTAGTCAAGTGTCTTGTGTATGTCATTGTCCTAGTCAAGTGTCTTGTGTATGTCATTGTCCTAGTCAAGTGTCTTGTGTATGTCATTGTCCTAGTCAAGTGTCTTGTGTATGTCATTGTCCTAGTCAAGTGTCTTGTGTATGTCATCGTCCTAGTCAATTGTCTTGTGTATGTCATTGTCCTAGTCAAGTGTCTTGTGTATGCCATTGTCCTAAGCAAATGTCTTGTGTATGGTATTGTCCTAGGCAAGTGTCTTGTGTATGCCATCATCCTAGTCAAGTGTCTTGTGTATGTCATCATCCTAGTCAAGTGTCTTGTGTATGTCATCGTCCTAGTCAATTGTCTTGTGTATGTCATTGTCCTAGTCAAGTGTCTTGTGTATGTCATTGTCCTAGTCAAGTGTCTTGTGTATGTCATTGTCCTAGTCAAGTGTCTTGTGTATGTCATTGTCCTAGTCAAGTGTCTTGTGTATGCCATTGTCCTAAGCAAATGTCTTGTGTATGGTATTGTCCTAGTCAAGTGTCTTGTGTATGTCATTGTCCTAGTCAAGTGTCTTGTGTATGTCATTGTCCTAGTCAAGTGTCTTGTGTATGTCATTGTCCTAGTCAAGTGTCTTGTGTATGTCATCATCCTAGTCAAGTGTCTTGTGTATGTCACTGTCCTAGTCAAGTGTCTTGCATATGTCATCGTCCTAGGCAAGCGTATTCTAAGAATTCATGTGTTACATTGTGATTGTCTCCCTTAACTGGATCCAGTTATGAGCGGCTGGAGGACATCCCGCAGGCCACAGAATGGTACGAGCTGTTGGTGTTCACAGCACTGAATATACATCTTGACTGGTTTTATTCTATGTGAACCTATATAATGTTTTCTTCTGTGCCATGTTGATTGATGTAGTCAATTCTGTCACAGTAACTGTGTCACTGCCATGTTTAAACTGTAATGCTATAGAGACAACAGGACATTAACACAAACCGCAAACAGACTTTAATCACAAAATTTGCTGCACTTCCTGTGCCCGATCACTGATTTGACACCTCCAGATATCAGCCACTTCTTAACTCTGATTTCAAGTTAATACCCAAGTGTTATTTTGCCTACCAGCCCTAACCAGTTTACCACAGTGTCCTCAAAATGACAAGTATATGCTTCATAGCGATGCTCTCGCTCCCTGCCCAGCACACCTTACTCTCACCAGCATTTGGAACACGTACTGTACAAGAGTCGACATCTAGACACGCCCTATTCCCTCTTGGCTAAGGTGAGATATCTGATGGCAGACATGCTTACCAAGTCTATTTATACTGCTCAAAACTACCAGCTAACTACATATGGAATGTAAATACTATACTCTTTAATCAGTCGGTAATAGACAGTGAAATGTAACTATCCAACATAACTGTGCTGTTTCAAAGTCTCACAATGTGTGTCACTGACTTATTGAGTAGTATTATATACACTATAACTATGACTTAAACTGTCCTAAAGCTGCATGAACAGAAAGTTTCCTTTTTGATTCTGGTTCTCTGCTTTTGCTGAACCCAAGAATGCACCTACTCTTACAAAAGTTGTAATTCTTACGACAGACAAATTGTACGCTCATAATTCATGACTACTATAATACTCTTATGTCAAAAACTACCATCCTCTAGGTATTCTGTGGTCTGTATTTACATCTTTACTTTTATTTATATACCTATATTCTGTATGTTATCTTGTATATAACAGTAATATGGGACTGAGACAATCAGTCTACCTCACAGTTTTCTGTATCTGAAATAGTTAATTACAAAATCTGTCAGGGTTCAAGGTCAGAGGATCTATTTTATTGCACCACATTCTTTTCCATGTGGCTCTGTCTTCTTTCTGTATAGCAGTTTGCTCAGAGAGTGCCCAGAAGATAAATTCTATAGCTCCAGTGACAACCCTCTAAGGGTCTCCGAACAAACAAAGCAGCTTGCCCAAAGAGTTGCCTAGAAGACAAACTTTATCATGACAACCCTCTACCGGTCTTCAAACAAAAATTGCACTCATAAACAAAAGATGGAGTCTGAACATAAGCGAGACAGGCGGTTGACCACTTTGTCATGGAGACTTTCAGGACCTAGAGGGAAGTTAATTACAAGTGGACGATAGATGGGTGGGCAACTGCTGAAGTGAGTGTTTGAATGTGGGAGATGTAAGCGGGAGATGCAATCTTAAGATGTGAGTGGAGGATGTGAGCGGGAGATGTGTGCAGAAGATGTGAGAGGAGGATTAAATTCAAGCTACAACTGATGTGTGTGTTTGTATGTGGGAGATGCGATCTTAAGATGTGAGTGGAGGATGTGAGCGGGAGATGTGTGCAGAAGATGTGAGATGAGGATTAAATTCAAGCTACAACTGATATATGTGTGTGTGGTTGATACAGGTTCATGCAGCTGATCAGTGTGGTCAGCTCTGACCCCAGCATCCAGGCCCACATGGGGGAGCTCTACGACAACGAGGGAGACAAGTCCCAGGCATTCCAGTACTACTTTGATGTGAGTGACGGTTCTTGTCTCATTGTTGCCTCTCTCAGGCATCACTGTGACAGTTCTTGTCTCATTGTTCTATCAAACATCACTGTGACGGTTCTTCTCTCATTGTTCTATCAAACATCACTGTGACGGTTCTTGTCTCATTGTTCTCTCAGAAATCACTGTGATGGTTCTTGTCTCATTGTTCTCTCAGACATCACTGTGACTGTTCTGGTCTCATTGTTCTATCAGATATCACTGTGACTGTTCTTGTCTCATTGTTCTATCAGATATCACTGTGACTGTTCTTGTCTCATTGTTCTATCAGATATCACTGTGACTGTTCTTGTCTCATTGTTCTATCAGATATCACTGTGACTGTTCTTGTCTCATTGTTCTATCAGACATCACTGTGACTGTTCTTGTCTCATTGTTCTATCAGATATCACTGTGACTGTTCTTGTCTCATTGTTCTATCAGACATAACTGTGACTGTTCTTGTCTCATTGTTCTATCAGACATCACTGTGACTGTTCTTGTCTCATTGTTCTATCAGACATCACTGTGACTGTTCTTGTCTCATTGGTGCCTCTATCAGACATCATGTTGTTTGTGGCATTCTAGCCGCAGCCTCCAATCTGTCACATGTCATTGTGCTCTTGCTAAGCTGACTAGTTCCACTGTAGTTTGTTGCTGCTGCACTCATCGTGTGTTGACAGCTTGGCTGCAGTTCAGCAGGTTTCATGTCTCACCATTGCTCTTTCCAAGAACTTTGTGTTTTCTGTTGCGTCTTTATCATTTTCATCAATTTTACTGTTAATGTTTTATTGCGGTTGTTTGTTTTCAATTTATTTACATGTTGCTTACTACTTGTTGTAGACACTTCTCTAAGATTATAATTATGTCTGTGTTGTTGTGTAGTTTTGTTCTGTGTGGGTGATGAAGACTTCCCAGCTGTAACGTCATTCTGTCACTAGTGATTGTGTTGTCAAGCTGACTAATGCCACTGTCCTCTATTTGTTGATTGACAGTCGTACCGCCATTTCCCATCCAACATCCCGGTCATCGAGTGGCTCGGGGCCTACTACATCGACTCCCAGTTCTGTGAGAAGGCCATCCACTACTTCGAGCGAGCTACCATTGTACAGTAAGTGGGCAATAGCTTCACAAACATCTTCACTTTCACTAGATGGCCATCATTGATTGTGGTGTGTGGACATAGACATGTGGCTTGTTGTATGTGTGACAGCATTGTCTGTGTGGTAGTGTATGCTGTGGGTGAGAGAAATGTGTATGTTGGAGTTTGTACATTTGAGAGAAATGTGCGTACATGTGACAGCAATGTGTGTATGTGTAACAGCAGTATGTGAACATGTGACATAATGTTGTACATGTGACAGTAGTATGTGAATGTGTGACAGCAATGTGTATGTGTGGCAACAATGTGTGTACATGTGACGGCAGTATGTGTACAAAGGTTTACGTTGGAGACCTGCTAAGCTGTGGATATGAACCTGATGGAGATGTTCCATTGCCTTACACTCAGGCCAGAATCATCAACCCTCGGTCTAGGTGTTCCTCAGTCTAGATGACCCAGTCTAGATGATCCACAGTGTAGGTGACCTTCGGTCTAGGTTACCCACAGTCTAGATGACCCTAAGTCTAGGTGACCCACTGTCTAGGTGACCCTAAGTCTAAATGACCCTAAGTCTAGGTGACCATCAGTCTGGTTGACCCTAAGCCTAAATGACCCACAGTCTACATGTCACCTTTTTAGACCAGAGAGAATGGTTGTTATAGCACGTGTGATTCTCGTGTATATATACACACATGTGAAGTTTTCACCTTGTCTTCCTCAGGCCAAACCAGGTCAAATGGCACTTGATGATAGCCAGTTGTTACCGTCGCAGTGGCAACTACCAGAAGGCTCTAGAGACCTACAAACAGATCCACAGGAAGTTCCCCGACAACGTGGAGTGTGAGTGTCACTGGCCTTCTTCTTGGTCTGTGTGACTTTGGCAGAATGGTCATGATGAGAATGAAGATAACAGACAGAATTTGTGTGTGTGTGAAATGAGAAAGAAGATAACAGATGGGATGTTTGTGTGTGTGTGATGAGAATAAAAGATAACAGATGGAATGTTTGTGTATGTGATGAGAATAAAAGATAACAGGTGGAATGTTTGTGTGTGTGTGTGATAAGAATAAAAGATAACAGATGGAATGTTTGTGTGTGTGTGTGATAAGAATAAAAGATAACAGATGGAATGTTTGTGTGTGTGTGTGATAAGAATTAAAGATAACAGATGGGATGTTTGTGTGTGTGTGATGAGAATAAAAGATAATAGATGGAATGTTTGTGTGTGTGTGTGATGAGAATAAAAGATAACAGATGGAATGTTTGTGTGTGTGTGATGAGAATAAAAGATAACAGATGGAATGTTTGTGTGTGTGTGATGAGAATAAAAGATAACAGATGGAATGTTTGTGTGTGTGTGATGAGAATAAAAGATAACAGATGGAATGTTTGTGTGTGTGTGATGAGAATAAAAGATAACAGATGGAATGTTTGTGTGTGTGTGTGATGAGAATAAAAGATAACAGATGGAATGTTTGTGTGTGTGTGTGATGAGAATTAAAGATAACAGATGGAATGTTTGTGTGTGTGATAAGAATAAAAGATAACAGATGGAATGTTTGTGTATGTGATAAGAATAAAAGATAACAGATGGGATGTTTGTGTGTGTGTGATGAGAATAAAAGATAACAGATGGAATGTTTGTGTGTGTGTGTGATAAGAATTAAAGATAACAGATGGAATGTTTGTGTGTGTGTGTGATAAGAATAAAAGATAACAGATGGAATGTTTGTGTGTGTGATAAGAATAAAAGATAACAGATGGAATGTTTGTGTGTGTGATAAGAATTAAAGATAACAGATGGAATGTTTGTGTGTGTGATAAGAATTAAAGATAACAGATGGAATGTTTGTGTGTGTGATAAGAATAAAAGATAACAGATGGAATGTTTGTGTGTGTGTGTGATAAGAATAAAAGATAACAGATGGAATGTTTGTGTGTGTGTGTGATAAGAATTAAAGATAACAGATGGAATGTTTGTGTATGTGATAAGAATTAAAGATAACAGATGGAATGTTTGTGTGTGTGATAAGAATTAAAGATAACAGATGGAATGTTTGTGTGTGTGATAAGAATAAAAGATAACAGATGGAATGTTTGTGTGTGTGTGTGATAAGAATAAAAGATAACAGATGGAATGTTTGTGTGTGTGTGTGATAAGAATAAAAGATAACAGATGGAATGTTTGTGTGTGTGTGTGATAAGAATAAAAGATAACAGATGGAATGTTTGTGTGTGTGTGTGTGTGATAAGAATTAAAGATAACAGATGGGATGTTTGTGTGTGTGTGATGAGAATAAAAGATAATAGATGGAATGTTTGTGTGTGTGTGTGATGAGAATAAAAGATAACAGATGGAATGTTTGTGTGTGTGTGTGATGAGAATAAAAGATAACAGATGGAATGTTTGTGTATGTGATAAGAATAAAAGATAACAGATGGGATGTTTGTGTGTGTGTGATAAGAATAAAAGATAACAGATGGAATGTTTGTGTGTGTGATAAGAATAAAAGATAACAGAAGGAATGTTTGTGTGTGTGATAAGAATTAAAGATAACAGATTGAATGTTTGTGTGTGTGTGTGTGATGAGAATAAAAGATAACAGATGGAATGTTTGTGTGTGTGTGTGTGATGAGAATAAAAGATAACAGATGGAATGTTTGTGTGTGTGATAAGAATAAAAGATAACAGATGGAATGTTTGTGTGTGTGTGTGATAAGAATAAAAGATAACAGATGGAATGTTTGTGTGTGTGATAAGAATAAAAGATAACAGATGGAATGTTTGTGTGTGTGTGATAAGAATAAAAGATAACAGATTGAATGTTTGTGTGTGTGTGTGTGATGAGAATAAAAGATAACAGATGGAATGTTTGTGTGTGTGTGTGTGATGAGAATAAAAGATAACAGATGGAATGTTTGTGTGTGTGATAAGAATAAAAGATAACAGATGGAATGTTTGTGTGTGTGTGTGATGAGAATAAAAGATAACAGATGGAATGTTTGTGTGTGTGTGTGATAAGAATAAAAGATAACAGATGGAATGTTTGTGTGTGTGATGAGAATAAAAGATAACAGATGGACTAAGTTGTGAACATGTGTCTGTGATCTAGTTTGTGAACATGTGGCGTGAAGGAAGGACATACAGGACCTAACCATGGGTTGACATTTCAGGTCTCAAGTTCCTGGTGCGTCTGTGCACCGACCTGGGATTGGGGGATGTTCTGGAGTACGCCACTAAGCTGAAGAAAGCAGAGAAGAATAAGGAATTGAGAGAACAGGTCAGTCCCTCCATCTTGATGTGTCAGTGGTTAGTCTCTCTGCCTTGATGTGTCAGTGGTTAGTCTCTCTGCCTTGATGTGTCAGTGGTTAGTCCCTCTGTCTTGATGTGTCAGTGGTTAGTCTCTGGCTTGATGTGTCAGTGGTTAGTCTCTCTGTCTTGATGTATCAGTGGTTAGTCCCTCTGTCTTGATGTGTCAGTGGTTAGTCTCTCTGCCTTGATGTGTCAGTGGTTAGTCCCTGTCTTGATGTGTCAGTGGTTAGTCTCTGGCTTGATGTATCAGTGGTTAGCCTCTCTGTCTTGATGTGTCACATGGTTAGTCTCTCTGTCTTGATGTGTCAGTGGTTAGTCTCTCTGTCTTGATGTGTCAGTGGTTAGTCTTTCTGTGTCAGTGGTTAGTCTCTCTGTCTTAATGTGTCAGTGGTTAGTCTCCCTGGCTTGATGTGTAAGTGGTTAGTCTCTGGCTTGATGTGTCAATGGTTGGTCTCTCTTTCTTGATGCGTCAATGGTTAGTCTCTGGCTTAATGTGTCAGTGGTTGGTCTTGATGTGTTACATGTTTACAGTATCATTCTATTTCTGTTGTGTGTTACATGTTTTCAACTCTTTATGTTCTCTGTCAGTGTCAGATAGTTACAGTACCTGTCTGTTCCCATTATGTGTCAAATATTTACAATTTTCTATCCCCCCCAGTGTCAAATATTTAGTTATTTTCTATCCCCCTCAAGGTCAAATATTTAGTTATTTTCTATCCCCCTCAAGGTCAAATATTTACAGTTATTTTCTATCCCCCTCAAGGTCAAATATTTAGTTATTTTCTATCCCCCTCAAGGTCAAATATTTACAGTTATTTCCTGTTCCCCTCTCCCTCAGTGTCAAATATTTACATACAATTCTTTTATATTTCCTCCTTTCTCTCTCTCTCTCCCCCCCCCCCCCCCCCCCCCCAGTGTCAAATATTTAGTTATTTTCTATCCCCATCAGTGTCAGATATTTACAATTCTTTTCTATCTTCTCAGTGTCGAATATTTACAATACTTGTTGTTCCATTAAGTGTCAGATGTGTACAATTATTTCTGTTGTTTTACATGTGAAATAGTATTTCCTTCTGGTCCTCTTAATGTCAAATTGTCATGTCTGGCCCCGACATAAATGTTAGATTGGCATCTGGTCATTGTGTACTTGTGCTGTCTACAGAGAGCCACCAGTGCGGGCCGGCGAGGCAGCGGTCGAGGTCGCAGGGAGAGCAATGTGGGCAGTGGTGAGTTATCATAGATCTGATTCACATCTTCATCTTCTTATTGGAGTTGACTGTTGTTAAATATTGTTATATTTTTTGTGAAGACTCAATGATAAATATACACCTTAGTTTATTAACCCATCCAGTACATTAACCCATTCAGTACATTAACCCTTTCGGTACATTAACCCATCCAGTACATTAACCCATCCAGTACATTAACCCTTTCGGTACATTAACCCTTTCGGTACATTAACCCTTTCGGTACATTACCCCTTTCAGGGTATTAACCCATTCAGTACATTAACTCATTTAGTATATGTAACTCATTTACTATATTAACTCATTTATTTGTGACTGTATACATGATATGCATACTACTTCTGTCCCAAACAGTTGTGACATGAAACCAACAGTCAATATTATATTTTTGTTTCATTGCATCCCAGTGTCATACACGTAACTCCATCGGGTGCATACATATATTGCTTTCAGACAACAACAGTGTAGAATAGAAAGTTTTAGCGTAACAACTGCTCATGATAGAAGGAGTTAATGAATGAGACATTCCTTCAAGAAACAAATTAAAATCATATATTGATTAGAGAAATTAGAAGTGGAAAGTCAAAGTGTGTTGAGCATCATATGGGGAGACATCAGCTGACAGCCTGAGTGACAACTGGCTTCATTGATGGGGAGAACACAGGGAAGGCAAAGAGATCAATGCCTGGGTGGCTGGGCCACCTGGCATACTTGGGACAAGAGCACCGAGGTGATCCACGACTGGGGACTGTGTGAGACAGAAAGCCCTGACCTCCTGACACATGATGATGATGTGTTCCTGTTGTATGCAGTTGTGTACTCTTGTACTGCATGTGTGTGTTTGTATGTACATATGTATGTTTAATCATTTACATTAGATGTAGAACGAGAGGACAGCGCAGGACATGGGGGGAAACAGTCACGAAAACAAAGGATACGACCTAATCTCGATGACGGAGACAGTCATGGTCCGTACCAGGCCAGTAACCAACAGGACATAGGTCAGTGATCTTCACCCACACATGTTGTTGTCATCTTAACCTACAAACATTTTGTTGTCATCTTCACCTACACATGTTGTGACCTTCACCTCCACACACTGTTGTGATGTGTACCTGTTTGATGCCAGGAATTCTGGAAGCCATCATCAAATACTTTCACTAGTGGAACACTGAGGCCACTCCCACTTCTCTCTCCTGTCCTATATTCCCCATTGTAGCATAGGTCCTCAACCACACCCCGCCCAGCCATCCTGTCTGTGGCTATCTCCTGCAGCTTCCTCCATGTCCTCCCAGTATTATTGATCTCTGTCTATAATCCTCTTCTCCATGGGTTTTTAGGTCTCCCACTATTTCATTCCCCCTGTAGGTTACAGACCAGAGAATGTCTGGTTGTACTATCCTCTGCTTGTTTCAATGTGTGTCCCATCATAGCTCCCACTGGTTGTACTATCCTGTTGTCTCGGTGTGTCCCATCGTGGATGTCTGATGTCACTGTTTCTGATCTTGTTTTTTCTCTTGACATTTCACATGAAGCTGTGTTGAAGAGACATGCAGGCATGTGTAGTCACTGGCATTTCATTTCATTATTTAGAATACTGGTGCCATTTGTTCAATCATTTCATTGGCTGGGTCTGTACCACTTGGTGGGGTATTGGTGCATGGTAGGCAGATGTGGTCAGGGACCTTTGGAATCATGGGTATAATGCAGAAGAACAGTTCAATTATCACAACCTGGAGAGAGTAGGGAGTGACCAGAAGATCAGGTGGTTTGCTCATGTAACCAGGCCATGGACCACAGAGAACTCTAGCACTGAGACACTTTATAGAGGGGTGAATCTTCACAGACACTAGGTCATAGCATCATGAGGCAGGGTGGACCTGTTTGCTAACTCGCCAGATTTCACACAATTAGAATATTGTCTGGTCAGTCTGATTTCCATCTGAAGGGATTGTTCACTTTTAGAGGCATGTCCAGGCCAGGCTTACAGGGGTTACAGGCAAGGAGAGTTGGCTTCATTGCACCAGGTTTTGTTCCTTGTAGTGCTGTCTCTCTCTCTCTCTCTGTGCAAAGCGGCTGGCACCTGTCCAAAGTGTCTCACAGAGCATGAACTCCAAAGCTGTAGCTAGTCTCTGCAGGGGACTTAAACAATTGTGCTTGTGGGCCGAATGGCAGTTTGAAAAAGAACCCATGTCCTTCAGAGCATGAAGCAGACCGCTCTACCAAGCAGGCTGCTTGACCGCTCCACCAGACAGACCTCTTGACTGCTCCACCAGGGAGACCACCCCACCAGGGAGACCACAGGATGTCAGGCTGTGTAGAATCTCCTGCTTATTTGACCTGTGTCCTAGAAGGTTGAGTATTCAGTTTGCCACTCTGGAGAGTTTAGTTTTGTCTAATCCCACGTGTGTAACATGTCATACATGCGCAAGAGAAGGAGATAAGGAGAGATAATTGTCCACAGCAGATACAGTACCTGAAAGCATTGCTACCACTTAATATCAAGTAGATACACAGAATTACTGTTGTGCCACAGAATTGTGCCATCATGGCTTGTACCAATTATGTTTTAATTGTTGAATCTGATATCTTTGTGTCCCAGATGCCTCCTATTCTGACCCACTGGGACCCCAGGCGGACAGACCCAAGACAGCTGCCCGCAGGAAGAACCCACACGATGATGAGTTTGGGGATGAGGAGTTGGGAGAGGATCTACTGCCTGAATGAACATTCTCATCTTGTTCTGTTTGACCACCAGTTACAGCGTCATAATGGTTGTTACTTGGTTGAGTTGAAAGTGTTGTGTTTGGTAGCTGACTTCTGTAATTGTGGTTGTGTTGAGTGTCAGTGGGTATGTTTGGGCTGGGTTCCTTGTGATATTTGTCACTGTCAGGTAAATGTGTCTACCTTCATTCTAGCTTTGTGATGCTCATCCTTAAGAAATTAATGTGATGGTTTTCCCTTAACTTCACTAGTTGAGATAGAGACATATTATATATAAGCTATAAACATTGTATTGTAACTTAGCTAATGTTTCAGGTGTTGCCAGGGAATTATGGTCTACTAAATGTCAGTACAATGGGTACGGCATGTTGGCGAAGGTGATCAGGAACTGCACTAATGACACCATGAGCACAGTTGGACCAGGGTTCCACATCTGCAGCTGGAAGTCAACCTGCATCACATCACAGTGTAAGGTTCTGGCAATACTGACCGCATGACTTTCCATTTCCTATTTGGCCCACTACATGTGGGCCGAGCACCATGTATCTAATGTGCCATGTTGGCATGGCAACCGGGAGACAGTGATTCAGTTGAAATACCCGCGGTTACAATTGACCTCCATGTTTGGGGTCAGGGAGACAATATGTGGGCTACACTTATTATGTTGAGATTGTCAGAAAATGCTTGATTGTTGAATGACTGGCTCACCAGCACCTTGTACATTGTTTAGTGTGGGAAACTGTGTTGTGTGTTTTCTGTTGTAATTAGTGTGAAGAAATTAAAACTGTGATATTGAAGTTTCCGTCCAAGTGAGCATCTATTTTATCTATAATATGCATACATACTCACATACATGGCATTCTTACACATATACACAATGTGTCACTGTCATACACTTGCGCATAGACAATGTGTAATTATCTCAAGAGATGATATACATAGACCCCCAAATACGCTGTGTGTCATGCTCATAGACAAAGTGCTCACACGTGTTGATGCACACACCAAATGCACCACATATTTCTATTGTATGCAAACATGATCAAGACTGCACTGAGATGTGTACAGTTCATGGAGCTGTGTTGAAGAGACAGGCAGGCATGTGTACAATTCATGGAGTTGTGAAGAGACGTTTACAGTTCGTGCAGCTGTGTTGAAGAGACAGGCAGGCATGTGTACGGTTCACGGAGCTGTGTTAAAGAGACATGTAAGCATGTGTATAGTTCATGGAGTTGTGTTGAAGATACATGTGTAGTTTATGCAGCTGTGTTGAAGAGACATGTAAGCATGTATACAGTTCATGGAGCTGTGTTGAAGAGACATGTAAGCATGTATACAGTTCATGAAGCTGTGTTGAAGAGACGTAGGCATGTGTACAGCTCATGGAGTTGTGTTGAAGAGACATGCAGGCATGTGTACAGTTCATGGAGCTGTGTTGAAGATACGTGTAGTTTATGCAGCTTTGTTGAAGAGACATGCAGGCATGTGTACAGTTCATGGAGCTGTGTTGAATAGGCATGTGTACAGCTCACAGAGTTGAGTTGTGTTGAAGAGACATGTAGGCATGTGTACAGTTCAAGGAGCTGTGTTGAAGAGACATGTAGGCATGTGTACAGTTCAAGGAGCTGTGTTGAAGAGACATGTAGGCATTTGTACAGTTCAAGGAGCTGTGTTGAAGAGACATGTAGGCATGTGTACTGTTCAAGGAGCTGTGTTGAAGAGACATGTAGGCATTTGTACAGTTCAAGGAGCTGTGTTGAAGAGACATGTAGGCATTTGTACAGTTCAAGGAGCTGTGTTGAAGAGACATTTGTACAGTTCAAGGAGCTGTGTTGAAGAAGAAAGAAAAAAGCAGCCAGCACTTACAGTATGTGAGCAAGACACTAGCATTAATGTCCATCGCTACAGATATCACATCACACTATGTATCCGTAATTCATGCATCACTGTAATATGTATGGATTATTGTGTCAATCAAAAAATGTGTGCATTATTAATATTGGTATCATGTTGTATATCTGTTACTTGATGTCTTGACAGTAATCATCTCTCTCTCTTTGTCAGTTGCGTGCATATATACTCACTCCCCGCTCTGTCTCTCAAACTCACTCTAACATGAGAATAAGGCATGTGGAATGTAGGTCCAGTCTTCTGGGACTCGTGTGCATGGTAGATCCTCACTAGTACTGTAGAGTGTGTACACACTGTGCTGTAAGCCTCCTAGTGTGATCTATGGCTGGAGATGATGTTAACAAACTACTACACCATGCAGTTGGGGAAAACCTGACTCACACACAACCACTCCAGCTTCCCTGGAGTAGGCATGACAGCAAGCATGCACAATCTAAGTAGTGGTTTTATTTTGAGTTGAGGAATAATTAAAAACAGGAGGAAGCCAGAATACAAAGTAATGCAGGAATAATCTCAAGTTGACATTACACACAAAATACTCTACAAGTACAGGACATCACACACACAATACTCTACAAGTAAAGGACATCACACACACAATACTCTACAAGTACAGGCCATCACACACACAATACTCTACAAGTACAGGCCATCACACACACAATACTCTACAAGTACAGGACATCACACACACAATACTCTACAAGTACAGGACATCACACACACAATACTCTACAAGTACAGGACATCACACACACACAATACTCTACAAGTACAGGCCATCACACACACAATACTCTACAAGTACAGGCCATCACACACACAATACTCTACAAGTACAGGAAATCACACACACAATACTCTACAAGTACAGGACATCACACACACAATACTCTACAGTACTGGGTATGACACACACAAAGGTGTTTGTGTGCCCCATACATGCCATGTGGTGTTACTGATGGTGTTGGTGTGCCCCATACATGCCATGTGGTGTTACTGATGGTTTTGGTGAGTGATCTTGTAACGCCCCCAGCTGGCAAAACACTTCCATGTTTGTTTGTCTCCTCATTCAACTATGTTTTCAACCACAGTCATGTTTCTTACAGTCATGTTCCTGTGTTTCTGGATGTTACTTTTGACAGTAATAAAGGAGTCCTTGCATGTGGCTTTTCTTGGTCTCTGTGTGATATCTTGAATTATAAAAATAACTGTGTCATCTTCATCATATGTCAATGTGTTATGTCTTACATCAGATGTCACTGGTCACTGGTCAAGGTCCCTCTAGTCTAGGTGGTGGGATAGTGAGAACAAACATTATTATAAGCACAACATTACACGAGCCACGAGTGTACACAGATATGAATTACTTGGGTATCTGTATTTATGCGCATTATGTAATTTAGGCATCTTCATGGAAAAAAAAAAAAAGAAATAGCAGATGCAATGTCTAAATAAATGGAAACATTTTATTCAGGTGAATTGTCTCAACTATCGCAGAACAGTCATAACATCTGATGGGAGGTGTCTTGTAGAGATTAGAGCAAGAATCACCATGACAAAAGCAGACTTTTGCCGATGGGAAAACCAAAAACAGTCTATTGCAGTGAGAACAAAATGTTCAGACACAATATAGAGCATATACTGATGTCTGCAGGTGAAGCACAGACAATAAACAAGCAAGCCAAGAAATGTCTAACAGCTGTGGACATTTAATTTCTGAATTCAAAAAATACCATGACCAGACAGAAAAACAATGAGGTTCCAAGAAACAAATACAAACTGTAAATTGATCAGACATGATATTTTTGGTGGCATGTTATGAGAAATAAACGTTCACATTTAATGACAACTGGAAACTGGATGGAGGAAGAGCAGGAGGAAGAGGCAGAGATAGATACCTGGACAGACTGGCCACATGGCATCACTGGGACAAGACCACACACCTGATCTCACCCACACTGACTGCTCTGTGGCTGAGGGGTCCCAATGCAATTTGTAATCTCTCATACCGCATTTGAAACAACACCCACACAGGGGGAAACCCACACAGGGGGACGCCCACACAGGGACACACACACACACAGGAGGACAGAAAGTCCTTTCTCCGGATCCCACAGGAAACAGAGGGAGGCCTAGATACATGTGGAGAAGACAATCAGAGGTGACAGATCTGGGGCGGGCATGGAGGGAGATGACAACAAATAGAACGACTGGACATCAGTTGGTTGACAGCCATTGCTTCACTGGGGATAACAAGTGGAATAGAAAGGAGCTGGCCATGTGTCAATGTTACACTTATTCCTTCATGTGTCAGTGTGACATTTATCCCTTCATACATCAATGTTACTTATTCCCTTCATATGTCAATGGTACACTTATTCCCTTCATGTGTCAATGTTACACTTATTCCTTTCATGTATCAATGTAACACTTTAACACTTATTCCTTCATGTTTCAATGTTACACCTATTCCTTCATGTGTTAATTGTACACTTATTCCCTTCATGTGTCAATGTTACACTTATTCCCTTCATGTGTTAATGGTACACTTATTCTGTTCATATGTCAATGTAACATTTATCCCTTCATGTGTCGATGTTACACTTATTCCCTTCATGTGTCAATGTTACACTTATTCCGTTCATGTGTCAATGTAACACTTTAACACTTATTCCTTCATGTTTCAATGTTACACCTATTCCTTCATGTGTTAATTGTACACTTATTCCCTTCATGTGTCAATGTTACACTTATTCCCTTCATGTGTTAATGGTACACTTATTCTGTTCATATGTCAATGTAACATTTATCCCTTCATGTATCAATGTTACACTTATCCCTTCATGTGTCAATGGTACACTTATCCCTTCATGTGTCAATGTTACAATTATTCCTTCATGTATCAATGTTACACTTATCCCTTCATGTGTCAATGGTACACTTATTCCATCATGTGTCAATGTTACAATTATTCCTTCATGTATCAATGTTACACTTATTCCTTCATGTATCAATGTTACACTTATCCCTTCATGTGTCAATGGTACACTTATTCCTTCATGTGTCAATGTTACAATTATTCCTTCATGTATCAATGTTACACTTATTCCTTCATGTATCAATGTTACACTTATCCCTTCATGTGTCAATGGTACACTTATTCCTTCATGTATCAATGGTACACTTATTCCCTTCATGTGTCAATGTAACACCTATCCCTTCATGTGTCAATGGTACACTTATTCCTTCATGTATCAATGGTACACTTATTCCTTCACGTATCAATGTTACACTTATTCCGTTCATATGTCAATGTAACATTTATCCCTTCATGTGTCAATGTTACACTTATTCCCTTCATGTGTCAATGTTACACTTATTCCGTTCATGTGTCAATGTAACATTTATCCCTTCATGTGTCAATGTTACACTTATTCCCTTCATGTGTCAATGTTACACTTATTCCCTTCATGTATCAATGTTACACTTATTCACTTCATGTGTCAATGTTACACCTATCCCTTCATGTGTCAATGGTACACTTATTCCTTCATGTATCAATGTTACACTTATTCCTTCATGTATCAATGTTACACTTATTCCGTTCATATGTCAATGTAACATTTATCCCTTCATGTGTCAATGGTACACTTATTCCTTCATGTGTCAATCTTAGATTATTCTTTCAACCACTCCATGTCAGTGAGCTCCAATTGGAGGTTTGAACTTGGTGTGTCAATATTTCTGTTGTCAAATGTCCCATTATTTATTTCTTGTCTCTAGCTGTCAGTTAGTGCCAATCTATGGGTTTATCCTCACTTATCCCACGCATAAAACAGTCATGTCTTATATTAATATAAATGTGCAAATGTTGGTATGATGTGCTGGAATGTTGGCTCAATTATCTTCAGGGTAATTTCTCCAGCACTGGCAGAACGGATACAACCACAGCCAACTTTCAGAATCTGTACCGAACAGCTGTTTCTGCCAAAGCTTAGACCAGATGAAATCGTCAGCATTGACTGCTGGTTTGTGTCGAAAGAGGGTTTTCGACCAGGACTTTACTTCCAACCAATCAGATGGTCACCATCCAGATATACTATTTTGGCCTCCGCACAATGTATCCATTTCTGACACTTACTTTCTTTTTACCTTTGTGGGAGGACCACATAAAAATCTGACGTGGGGATAAGAAAAATGTAAAAAGGTAAACTGACATGAGAGTTATAAAAAGGCAACACTGACATCTAAAGAGTAGAAGAGGAGAGGTAAAATACTTCAAACTATCCCGTGTCACACTTGGTGTGCAGGCAGGCTTCAGGCACATCTGCAGCAGTGAGTTGGCAAATTCTGAAAATGTTGCAGAGGCAGAAAACTGTCTCATTATCTGACCACTTCTCTCACACTGTTGGTTATGACGACGTGCTCGTGTGAAGCCCCTGCACCCTGTGTCCTAAATGATGGGGCGGGAGAACTGTGCATAGGTCACACTGTAATCCTTGAAGCTGACCAAGTGGTGGTCATGGCGCAGGTAGCCCTCCATGGTGTCCAGCTGTTCCAGGTGTCTGTGTGAATCTCGAGCAATGGAGGCCTAGTGGAGAACCACAAATCACATTAATATCCATTCATGTGTGCATCTAATGATTACTGTTCGGGGTAGATATGTCTAAATAATCAGAGTTGTCTCATGTATGTGTAGAATTATAAATATGACTGATTATAACAAATTTCCATGATTGTGAGAATGTGATCTACTACAATCATACAGTAAAACAATGCTAGATACACAGAACACATGTGCAGTTATACATACATAGAACTCTGTGACATTACCTGTGTAGAGACAATGCTAGACTGTACAGCCAGAATAAAACAGTTAAACATGGCACTGTGTGTTCACAGTGTGGTGTGCATGAAATGGAGACTGGGGTGGAATCAAGATGTATGACTGGTCAAGAACACAGGACGTGGTTATGGAGAGACATCACCTGCACCAGCATATGATGATAATCACCAGCCATAATGTGGCTGGAAGTGTTCACAAAACCATATGGACACAGCCATGAGTGCTGCAGCGGGTGTGTTAGGCAAGCTGATAGCCAACTGTGCAGATAGTGTCATGAGCCCAGTGGGAGGACAATGAGGCGAAGATTGACCACCTGTTCCTCCATGTATTCAGGTCTATAAGACCTGTAGCAGGAATCTGCTTGGAGACAATTTATTCTATTTGAGTGTCTGATATGTTTTAGATGTTACGTTTGTGTGCCATAGTAAGAGCCTAAAGATGAGAAGAGAAGTTTAATTAAATGTTGCTATAATAACATGTTTCATTTACTGTAATTAGCCCTCTCGGATAAGTGCCAAACATAGGAGGCTCTATGTGCAACTTGCGCACATTAAAAATCTCATGGCAGTTAGAAATTGCAAAGAGCAGACATTTAGGCTGCGTGGCAAAAAGTTAGGAAAGGAAACCTACCCCGGGTGCCCGTTACCATGGATGGAATCTGTCTAGAGCAGTGGTTCTCAACCTTTTTTGGCCCGTGCTCCCCCTTCACCATATTTCCAGAACATCATTCCCCCCCCCCCCTTTCGTATTTCCTACCTAAAAATTCCCCCCTCCCGCCCCTACACAGTATACGTACTAATGGAAGCACATACTAAAACACGTCTAGACGTCCACATAAAACGTGATTTGTGGGTCTACTTACTTTATAAAATGAATTTTAGAAGGGTGAGACGTACAGAACCATAAAGTGTGACGGGAAAAACCAAGATCAAGTAATTGGTTCTTGTATTAACGCTATCTCGAAATAATCTTCATTTCCCCCCCCCCCCCCTGGAAACCCCAAAAAAATCCCCCTAGGGGGGAATTCCCCACCGGTTGAGAACCACTGGTCTAGAGGAAACACACTTGACACTAATGCACACCAAAGTCAGACACACTGACCTCTGAGGTGCACGACTAGGTGTGACGCAATTCCCTCACAAGAGGAACAATGAAGAAGAAGATTCACTGTGACTGCAGTATCTTCCTGACATGTAAACAACATTAGCAATGTCAAACAGACCCTGCATGTAGTCTCTTCACTGTGACTGCAGTATCTTCCTGACATAGGACATATCCACAACATTAGCAATGTCAAACAGACCCTGCATGTAGTCTATTCACTGTGACTGCAGTATCTTCCTGACATAGGACATATCCACAACATTAGCAATGTCAAACAGACCCTGCATGTAGTCTATTCACTGTGACTGCAGTATCTTCCTGACGTAGGACATATCCACAACATTAGCAATGTCAAACAGAGCCTGCATGTAGTCTATTCACTGTGACTGCAGTATCTTCCTGACATGTAAACAACATTAGCAATGTCAAACAGAGCCTGCATGTAGTCTATTCACTGTGACTGCAGTATCTTCCTGACATAGGACATATCCACAACATTAGCAATGTCAAACAGACCCTGCATGTAGTCTATTCACTGTGACTGCAGTATCTTCCTGACGTAGGACATATCCACAACATTAGCAATGTCAAACAGAGCCTGCATGTAGTCTATTCACTGTGACTGCAGTATCTTCCTGACGTAGGACATATCCACAACATTAGCAATGTCAAACAGAGCCTGCATGTAGTCTATTCACTGTGACTGCAGTATCTTCCTGACATGTAAACAACATTAGCAATGTCAAACAGAGCCTGCATGTAGTCTATTCACTGTGACTGCAGTATCTTCCTGACATGTAAACAACATTAGCAATGTCAAACAGACCCTGCATGTAGTCTATTCACTGTGACTGCAGTATCTTCCTGACATGTAAACAACATTAGCAATGTCAAACAGACCCTGCATGTAGTCTATTCACTGTGACTGCAGTATCTTCCTGACATAGGACATATCCACAACATTAGCAATGTCAAACAGACCCTGCATGTAGTCTATTCACTGTGACTGCAGTATCTTCCTGACGTAGGACATATCCACAACATTAGCAATGTCAAACAGAGCCTGCATGTAGTCGTCACACATCTCTTCTACTTCTGCTGCCCTTTCATCATCCATTGGCCCTCGCCAAGCCTTTTTTCCATTTCCTTAGACTCATTCATGGGTGTTTGGGTTCTGTAGCTGAAGTGTTCTACAGGACAGAGTTAGCCAACCCCAAGCTAAACCCTTCTCTGTGACCTCTGACAACATGCGTGACATTGTTCCACTGTTAGTGCTCTTTGCTTCCTCTAGAGTTCCCAGTTGTATATCATGGACATGTATGAGATCCTGAATGTCAAACACTTACTTTGTTGGAGATGACAGTCAAGAGAAACTTGCCAGGGCTGAAGATCTGCAGGACTTTTCTGATGAGGTCATTGTAGGATTCCTGCAATAGTCACACACACACATGGAGACACATTAATCCCATCACTAGTTACACACACATGGAGACACATTAATCCCATCACTAGTTACACACACATGGAGACACATTAATCCTGTCACTAGTTAGTCACACACACATGGAGACGCATTAATCCCATCACTAGTTAGTCACACACACATGGAGACACATTAATCCCATCACTAGTTAGTCACACACACATGGAGACGCATTAATCCCATCACTAGTTAGTCACACACACATGGAGACACATTAATCCCATCACTAGTTACACACACATGGAGACACATTAATCCTGTCACTAGTTAGTCACACACACATGGAGACGCATTAATCCCATCACTAATTAGTCACACACACATGGAGACACATTAATCCCATCACTAGTTAGTCACACACACATGGAGACACATTAATCCCATCATAGTTAGTCACACACACATGGAGACACATTAATCCCATCACTAGTTAGTCACACACACATGGAGACACATTAATCCCATCACTAGTTACACACACATGGAGACACATTAATCCTGTCACTAGTTAGTCACACACACATGGAGACGCATTAATCCCATCACTAGTTAGTCACACACACATGGAGACGCATTAATCCCATCACTAGTTAGTCACACACACATGGAGATGCATTAATCCCATCACTAGTTAGTCACACACACATGGAGACGCATTAATCCCATCACTAGTTAGTCACACACACATGGAGATGCATTAATCCCATCACTAGTTAGTCACACACACATGGAGACACATTAATCCCATCACTAGTTAGTCACACACACATGGAGACGCATTAATCCCATCACTAGTTAGTCACACACACATGGAGACGCATTAATCCCATCACTAGTTACACACACATGGAGACACATTAATCCCATCACTAGTTAGTCACACACATGGAGACGCATTAATCCCATCACTAGTTAGTCACACACACATGGAGACGCATTAATCCCATCACTAGTTAGTCACACACACATGGAGATGCATTAATCCCATCACTAGTTAGTCACACACACATGGAAACGCATTAATCCCATCACTAGTTAGTCACACACACATGGAGACGCATTAATCCCATCACTAGTTAGTCACACACACATGGAGACGCATTAATCCCATTACTAGTTAGTCACACACACACATGGAGACACATTAATCCCATCACTAGTTAGTCACACACACATGGAGACGCATTAATCCCATCACTAGTTAGTCACACACACATGGAGACACATTAATCCCATCACTAGTTAGTCACACACACATGGAGACGCATTAATCCCATCACTAGTTAGTCACACACACATGGAGACACATTAATCCCATCACTAGTTAGTCACACACACATGGAGACACATTAATCCCATCACTAGTTAGTCACACACACATGGAGACGCATTAATCCCATCACTAGTTAGTCACACACACATGGAGACACATTAATCCCATCACTAGTTACACACATATGGAGACACATTAATCCTGTCACTAGTTAGTCACACACACATGGAGACACATTAATCCCATCACTAGTTAGTCACACACACATGGAGACACATTAATCCCATCACTAGTTAGTCACACACACATGGAGACATTAATCCCATCACTAGTTAGTCACACACACATGGAGACGCATTAATCCCATCACTAGTTAGTCACACACACATGGAGACACATTAATCCCATCACTAGTTACACACACATGGAGACACATTAATCCTGTCACTAGTTAGTCACACACACATGGAGACGCATTAATCCCATCACTAATTAGTCACACACACATGGAGACACATTAATCCCATCACTAGTTAGTCACACACACATGGAGACACATTAATCCCATCACTAGTTAGTCACACACACATGGAGACACATTAATCCCATCACTAGTTAGTCACACACACATGGAGACACATTAATCCCATCACTAGTTACACACACATGGAGACACATTAATCCTGTCACTAGTTAGTCACACACACATGGAGACGCATTAATCCCATCACTAGTTAGTCACACACACATGGAGACGCATTAATCCCATCACTAGTTAGTCACACACACATGGAGATGCATTAATCCCATCACTAGTTAGTCACACACACATGGAGACGCATTAATCCCATCACTAGTTAGTCACACACACATGGAGATGCATTAATCCCATCACTAGTTAGTCACACACACATGGAGACACATTAATCCCATCACTAGTTAGTCACACACACATGGAGACACATTAATCCCATCACTAGTTAGTCACACACACATGGAGACACATTAATCCCATCACTAGTTACACACACATGGAGACACATTAATCCCATCACTAGTTAGTCACACACATGGAGACGCATTAATCCCATCACTAGTTAGTCACACACACATGGAGACGCATTAATCCCATCACTAGTTAGTCACACACACATGGAGATGCATTAATCCCATCACTAGTTAGTCACACACACATGGAAACGCATTAATCCCATCACTAGTTAGTCACACACACATGGAGACGCATTAATCCCATCACTAGTTAGTCACACACACATGGAGACGCATTAATCCCATTACTAGTTAGTCACACACACACATGGAGACACATTAATCCCATCACTAGTTAGTCACACACACATGGAGACGCATTAATCCCATCACTAGTTAGTCACACACACATGGAGACACATTAATCCCATCACTAGTTAGTCACACACACATGGAGACGCATTAATCCCATCACTAGTTAGTCACACACACATGGAGACACATTAATCCCATCACTAGTTAGTCACACACACATGGAGACACATTAATCCCATCACTAGTTAGTCACACACACATGGAGACGCATTAATCCCATCACTAGTTAGTCACACACACATGGAGACACATTAATCCCATCACTAGTTACACACATATGGAGACACATTAATCCTGTCACTAGTTAGTCACACACACATGGAGACACATTAATCCCATCACTAGTTAGTCACACACACATGGAGACACATTAATCCCATCACTAGTTAGTCACACACACATGGAGACATTAATCCCATCACTAGTTAGTGACACACACATGGAGACACATTAATCCCATCACTAGTTAGTCTCACACACATGGAGACACATGAATCCCATCACTAGTTAGTCACACACACATGGAGACGCATTAATCCCATCACTAGTTAGTCACACACACATGGAGACGCATTAATCCCAGCACTAGTTAGTCACACACACATGGAGATACATTAATCCCATCGCTAGTTACACACACATGGAGACACATTAATCCCGTCACTAGTTACACACACATGGAGACACATTAATCCCATCACTAGTTAGTCGCACACACATGGAGACACATTAATCCCATCACTAGTTAGTCACACACACATGGAGACGCATTAATCCCATCACTAGTTAGTCACACACACATGGAGACAAATTAATCCCATCACTAGTTAGTCAAATTCAAGACAGTTATCTTCTTGTGCCTTTTATATCCCTCCTCTCCCTGGAGGATAGACCCTCTACCAAGTCAGGCCAGCCTCATGTCTGTTGCAGCTTCCTCTGTGTCCTCCCCATATAATTCATGTCTCTAATTCTCATCTCTGTGTCTTTAGGTCTCTCTTTCTATTTATGTTTGCCTTGTGGGATCCAGAGAAAGGACTTTCCAGTGATACTATTATGAGTTATCTCAATTGTCCTATTCAGCGCCAGCGTTGTTCCCTCACAGCTTGATTCGCTGCATTCTACCTAGTTCTCTATGTAAGCTCGGCATCAGTGATTCTGTCATGTTAGTTCAGCCTTCCTATTCTAGGCAGACACCAGTTATAGCATGTATGTAGTTTATCAGTCATTGTAAGATACATGACGTCAGGCTGGACACACCAAATGTTGACCTGAACTCACCCTCACATGAGTGTCCCCACACAAATGTCTGACAGTAAGTGTCAGCTAGATTACGTCGGGCTGGACTCACCAAATGTTGACCTGAACTCACCCTCACATGAGTGTCCCCACACAAATGTCTGATGCCATATACCTGGATCAGGCTATGGTTTGTAAGACACACTTTGCACGGCATTAGTTTAAAAATAATGAATAAGTGTGCAAAACGTTTTGGTGCAAACACGAAAACGTCACGATAAGGGCAGTTAGACTTGAGCTGGCGTCCAAGTCGGACGTGGCTTCTTGTCTCTACGGCACGGCTGATATCATGCCGCCTTTTCTTTAAAATAGTGTGTGTAGATTTTCAGATATGTTTGGAGCTTTATGTGGAGCGACTGCTTTGTCAAAATCGTCGTATTAAAATGGATTGTGAGAAAGAAACCTATCCAGCGTCGTCTTATAAAAGGTTTGATTTGTCAGTGGCCAATTTTGGCTTTTCACTTGTCACCTAAAGAACAAGGAGGACTGGAAGGTATTTATAAATAAATATACATTATTAACCCCGCCGCGTATCTCCCGCTCCTTGGCATCTGACAGTAAGTGTCAGCTAGATTACGTCGGGCTGGACTCACCTGGGGAGCATTAGTCTCAAAACTGACGTAGCTGCACTGGGACTCTGGGGTGACATGAATGGTGATGTAGCAGCCCTGATGTGGAACAAACAACAGCATATACATCATCATCTTTCAAATAGTAATCTAAAAAAAACAACAACAACACGCACGCACACACACACACATATATATATATAAAATTGGGGTCAATTCATTATAGATGGAGGTCGACATGGCTGAGAAGTTTTATGTGCTGAAACTTTCTCTTCCAACCACAACCTAGTGGGTTCCTTTCAACCATGGGTCAGTTGGACTCAAACGTGGACATCATGTCCTGACTTGTGGATGTAAATAACCTCAGAGGTCAGGGTGGGTTCACCCAATGGCGGGGGACACTGGTAACATGCAACATCAGTCCAGTGAACTGACTGACAATAGCTACTGCTAGTTGTAGTTGTCGAAAATGTGTGGAGTACACGCAAGTTCAATGTAAGCCAACACACACAAAATCAACTAAGTCAATGCTGGTTGTGAAGGTGAAATATGTCTAGGATAACATGTGCTAAACAAACAGCATTCCAGGAGACAGAGACAAATCTCACATGAACAGTGAACTGTAGAGATGACTGATGTCTGAAGGGCATACCTCAGGGAGATGTCCGTTCATGGAGTACCCACAAGGCTCAAACAGAACAGCCCCAATCATCAGGCCAGGAATGATATCACTGATGCCAGATCTCTGAAATGTACACAATACAGACAGATGGATACAGGCTCAATTTTTTATCTTATCTCCTCATGTTCTAGACTCTTGCTGCCTTAGTTAGACTCTTAGGACATTTCTAGGTGAATATAAACTACAGTAGCAAGTGTCTAGGTGAGTATAAACTACAGTACCGAGTGTCTAGGTGAGTATAAGCTACAGTAGTGAGTATCTAGGTGAGTATAAGCTACAGTAGTGAGTGACTAGGTGAGTATAAGCTACAGTAGTGAGTGTCTATGTAGTATAAGCTACAGTTGTGAGTGTCTATGTTAGTATAAGCTACAGTAGTGGGTGTCTAGGTGAGTATAAGCTACAGTAGTGAGTGTCTAGGTGAGTATAAGCTACAGTGGCAAGTGTCTAGGTGAGTATAAGCTACAGTAGTGAGTGTCTAGGTGAGTATAAGCTACAGTAGTGAGTGTCTAGGTGAGTATAAGCTACAGTAGTGAGTGTCTAGGTGAGTATAAGCTACAGTAGTGAGTGTCTATGTGAGTATAAGCTACAATAGTAAGTGTATGTGAGTATAAGCTACAGTAGTGAGTGTCTAGGTGAGTATAAGCTACAGTAGCGAGTGTCTAGGTGAGTATAAGCTACAGTGAGTGTCTAGGTGAGTATAAGCTACAGTGAGTGTCTAGGTGAGTATAAGCTACAGTAGTGAGTGTCTAGGTGAGTATAAGCTACAGTAGTGAGTGTCTAGGTGAGTATAAGCTACGGTGAGTGTCTAGGTAGGTAAAAGCTACAATGAGTGTCTAGGTGAGTATAAGCTACAGTGAGTGTCTAGGTGAGTATAAGCTACAGTGAGTGTCTAGGTGAGTATAAGCTACGGTGAGTGTCTAGGTGAGTATAAGCTACAGTAGCAAGTGTCTATGTGAGGTGAGTATAAGCTACAGTAGCAAGTGTCTACGTGAGTATAAGCTACAGTAGCAAGTGTCTATGTGAGTATAAACTACAGTAGCAAGTGTCTATGTGAGTATAAGCTACAGTAGCAAGTGTCTATGTGAGTATAAGCTACAGTAGCAAGTGTCTATGTGAGTATAAGCTACAGTAGCAAGTGTCTATGTGAGTATAAGCTACAGTAGCAAGTGTCTATGTGAGTATAAGCTACAGTAGCAAGTGTCTATGTGAGTATAAGCTACAGTAGCAAGTGTCTATGTGAGTATAAGCTACAGTAGCAAGTGTCTATGTGAGTATAAGCTACAGTAGCAAGTGTCTATGTGAGTATAAGCTACAGTAGCAAGTGTCTAGGACATGTCTAGGTGAGTATAAGTTACAATAGCAAGTGTCTAGGACATGTCAAGGTGAGTATAAGTTACAGTAGCATGTGTCTAGGACATGTCTAGGTGAGTAGAAGTTACAGTAGCATGTGTCTAGGTGAGTATAAGCTACAGTAGCCAGTGCCTAGGACATGTCTAGGTGATTATAAGATACAGTAGCAAGTGTCTATGACATGTCTAGGTGGGTAGAAGTTACAGTAGCATGTGTCTAGGACATGTCTATTTTAGTATAAGCTACAGTAGCCAGTGTCTAGGACGTGTTTAGGTGAGTATAAGTTACAATAGCAAGTATCTAGGTGACTATAAGCTACAGTAGGAAGAGTCTAGGACATGTATAGGTGAATATAAGTTACAGTAGCAAGTGTCTAGGACATGTCTAGATGAGTATAAGTTACAGTAGCCAGTTGGGACATGTGGAAACTGCAAACATTAAAACTGCTACAGCTTTAGAAAACCGACAATAGCAGGTTGAATAAGCTACTGGGTGAAACTCGCCGGTGCTACACAATGAACGAACGAACAAACTTTATTTTCAAAGGGTTAAGAATTGGGCACGCAGGCCCATCTGACATTCTGCCCTTCTCTCTTTCCTCTCATACGTTATTTTATTCAACATCACTTATGAAGCTAATCTTAGACAAAAGAACAATAAGTATTAAAACGCATGGAAAATAATGAATACATGACTCACTAAAGCAATTTTTAACATGGCCATTATAAATACCTAAGGAAGGTGTAACGTACCATACATACGGGAATGTTTATTAGCAAGTTGTCATTTGAGATAATTTCCCATAGAGTTGGTGCCATGTGGTGAGATTCTCTGGTGTGATCTATGGGTCATGGCTGGAGCACTTATGGAGGGTCACCATGGGCAATGATAGTAATCATTTACAAACACAAGTAACAAAGACAGCAGTATACATTCTACAACAGATACCCACAGAAAGAAACAAGCTTACCAACAAGAAAGACAGAAAGAACAAGCAAAGAAAATGGCAAGAAATAAATATACAAACAAGACAGTAAGAAACAAATCAATCAAGAAGACAGAAAGAAAGAAAAGAAAAGTGTCAGACAGAAATGGAGAACAAAGTACATACAACACATACCTGTGTGGCTTCTTTCCCATCAGCACAGACTTTCCTGGTGAAGGTCTCCATCTTGTGAGGACACAGATCCCACATGAGCAGCTGGCAGCTCACAGTCAAGGTAATCAACCAACATTGTCTGTCATTTGTCTCTGTAGTTGGCAGGTCACAGTCAAGATGGTCAACCAACATGGCCTGTCATTTGTCTCTGTAGCTGGCAGGTCACATTCAGGGTGGTCAACCAACATTGTCTGTCATTTGTCTCTGTAGTTGGCAAGTCACAGTCAAGATGGTCAACCAACATGGCCTGTCATTTGTCTCTATAGTTGGCAGGTCACAGTCAAGATGGTCAACCAACATGGCCTGTCATTTGTCTCTGTAGTTGGCAGGTCACAGTCAAGATGGTCAACCAACATGGCCTGTCATTTGTCTCTGTAGTTGGCAGGTCACAGTCAAGGTGGTCAACCAACATGGCCTGTCATTTGTCTCTGTAGTTGGCAGGTCAGTCAAGGTGGTCAACCAACATGGCCTGTCATTTGTCTCTGTAGTTGGCAGGTCACAGTCAAGGTGGTCAATCAACATGGCCTGTCATTTGTCTCTGTAGCTGACAGGTCACAGTCAAGGTGGTCAACCAACATTGTCTGTCATTTGCCTCTGTAGTTGGCAGGTCACAGTCAAGGTGGTCAACCATCATTGTCTGTCATTTTCCTCTGTAGTTGGCAGGTCACAGTCAAGGTGGTCAACCAACATGGCCTGTCATTTGTCTCTGTAGTTGGCAGGTCACAGTCAAGGTGGTTGTCACGAGATCGCCATGAGTTAACCAGATAATGATAATACCGACGTTTGCTTGGCGTATATTTTCTAGGCTACAACAGTCGTACTAACAGAGAAAACACAGCTGCACGGGTTACATCGGGTCAGCACATATACACATTTGGTGGTGAGTGAGAGGAATGGATACACCGCGTTGGCAGTTCATAAACAGTTAGAATCACATAGCCTTGCCCGCTCAGGATATGGAATAGTTCCGTCTGTCATCTATAGTTCCGGACATCAGACGGAATGGCGGTTTTGACTGTCACCACATGACAGAAAGTTGAGGGCTTGTTATTGGAAACATCAACCACGTCACGTGCACAATGTAAGGTTGTTTGGGAAACCATGATTGGCAGCTTGGTATCGAAACCCTTTGTTGGAACTCTACAGTAACTCTCTAGATTGTTTTGGATGTCAAAACCAGTGATGACAAATCTAACATTGATGGAGCCAGGGGGGGATGGATCCCTGACAGGGGATGATCTGCCCAATGTGCCACCGGTGTGGGCATAAAGGATAACGTCACGTGGCCAACTTTGGGAGTTTGCCATATAAACCCGAGTTGGGGCCAACTGGGGGACTTGAAAATGTGGCTCTAGGCGGGAGTGCAAGGGCACTGTGGTTCTGATGGAATAATGTCTACCGTGTGTTAATTAGTGACTTAATTTTACACGTGCCTATCATGGCAGATGTAGATATGATTGATAGGACTGCAGTAGTGCCATTTAAGGTATAACCTATTATAATATTAGTTCTAATTAATTTAGGCAGTAGCCGAGTTAAGAATAGAGTAGTGTAGTGGTGATACGCTATGCTAGTTAAGAATAGAGTAATGATGGATGTTTGGGAGACGGGGAAATTGCCCGCTGGGGTTTTGCACTCTGTATGGGTCTTTCCTTGTCATAGCCTGATTCGGCCCTAGGTGGGTAGCTAATCTACTCTATGACAGAGTTTAGTTAGCTAAAGATCACTGAGCAAGGCAATAGGCTTACACTCAGCCGGTAGGATCAGTGACTAGTACTATCACCAGATGTGTTGTTTCTATCCTAGGTTCCCTACCAGATCCGAGGAAACTCAACAAGGTTTTAGGAAAGGTTCAAATCCCATTCGGAAGAACACCAGTTGAACAGTCAATAAAGTTTCGTACAGAACGTAACTAAAGCTAGAAGGAAGATGATTCACCTAAGAGGGGTGATGATTGTTAATGCACCACACAGCATCAGACAGTAGTAACTAACCGAGAACATTAATTATAATAGTTACATAGTGTGATATAATCTCGTGTAATAGAACACAAGACATGATACTTGAGGCTAGATAGACACGAGTTAGGATCAAGTACATTAACAATTAACATTAATAACTGTGTACACACTACAAAGGACTTGTGCATTCTTTAGGAACGATAGGAACGTACATTGTGTAGGGTGCAACCGGTCCATGATTAACTGTTATTACCACCGGTGTCTATTTCAGATGATCATGAAATGGGATTACCAGAGGTCTACAGAGGCAAGTCAGTATCCGGCAAGATGGTTTCGGCACTGGGTGAGATGTACCTGTTCTGATGTAATGTGCTGTGGTCTAGCCTTGCTAGGATGAGCTGACTGGGTTGTTGTCTGAGAGTCCGATTCTACACACTTTATAGAACAAGTCACACATTTTCTTCGCATACACGTCTCATATACGTTACACTTTTCTTTTAATAAATTAATCTTTGTTAATTTTTAGAAGCAAGAGTTGTTGAGTATGTTGCGTTGGGGAAGTATGAGAGGGGGCATAGTACGACAGTGAGAGAGTGATAGGAAAAGGTGTCCATTGGCTGATGGAGTGTGTTGGACGGAAGCTGGTGGATTCTCCAGGATATTGAAAGGGGGAAAAATATTATAATGTGGGTGTTGACTCTCTTCACTCCAGGGACGACACTTTAAAGGAGGACACGACATTATTGGGGGCTCGATAACGTGATCTTTGGACAGCGGGATCTCTCGTAAACGGAATTCTTGGACAGCGAGATCTCCTGCAAGCAGGAACCTTTGACAGTGGGATCTTCTGACAACGGGGTTTTGACACGGGATCCTTAGTTATAAGAGGGAGATATCATTTTGGAGAATCCAGCTAGAGTGAATGTGGATAGGGGTTAGGACTAATATCTTACCTGTTCACACTTCACACGTCTGCATAGGTCTGTGGTCCTGATTCTACTCTTGTCACTGAGTGAATGTGCTGTGTGTGGTAATATCTAGATTTATAGTACTTGTTCATATATCTGTATAGTAATTTGCAGTTATATTGTACTCGACCTGCTAGCTTACCTCTCTGTATAATGGCCACCCCTAAACTAAGCACGTTAGAATTAAAGGCAAAGGGGGAAGAAATGGGACTGCCGGGTTCTGCTCTAACGGATTACATACAGGAAGTGGAGAGAGAGTATCGTCAAGCAGAAAGGGAAGATCGAAAGGCCGAGTTGGAATTGAGAAGGATGGAGTTGGAACAAGCAGCTAGGAAATTGGAAGCTGGGCAAGCAGCTAAGAAATTGGAAGCTGAGCAAGCAGCTAAGAAATTGGAAGCTGAGCAAGCAGCTAGGAAATTTGAAGCTGAGCAAGCAGCTAGGGAATTAGAAGCTGAACAGGAAGCACAGAAGAGGGAGCACGAGTACCGGATGCGGGAACTCGAGCTCAAGAGTCAATCTAATGGAGAAACTGAGGGAGCAGTTGGAGGTTCCTCCATCCCAGGCTCAACACCAGTAGGTGGACATGGGTACCATGCTATGAAGTTTCCTTTGGCGGTCTACGAGGAGGACAAAGAGAAGATTGACCAGTACCTTCAACGCTTCGAGGCTATGTCAGTTGCTATGGGTCTGGAGCGTAACAAATGGAATCTCAAGCTATCCCAGGGTTTACGCGGGACCGGCTACGAGGTTTATTCTCGCCTGCCACCAGGACATGAGAACAATTATGACGAGTTAAAGACGGCTCTGCTGAAACGATTCGAGGTTACGTCACATACCTACCGGAAAAAATTTCGAGCAGCGAAACGAGAACCGGGGGAGTTGTTTGCCACCTACAGTTTGCGTCTAAAATCTTATCTCCATAAGTGGATGGATTTGGCTGGGTTCGCACATGACTATGAGAGTCTGGAAGAGCTCATGGTGGTCGACCAGCTGAAGAAGCAAATGTCTAAACCTCTCAGGACGTTCCTGGGAGAACAAGGAGCGGAACGTATTGACCTCGTGACTAAATTAGCAGAACGGTTCGTCGAGGTACATGGGGAGGCAGGGGAAAACCTTTCCACCAACATCAAAAGTCAAGAGAAACATGATAAGAAGAAAGCCAAAAACTCAGGAACCAAAAAGTGGGAACCTTATGTACAAAAATCAGAGGATAGTTCAGAGAAGAAGAAAGAGGGAATCAAGAGCACTTCAAGCTCTACACCAAAACGACCGTGGTCGGAGAAGTGGTGTTCAATTTGTAAGTCACCCTCTCACAATACGAGGGACTGCAAATCGAAGGCTAAGAACCCTCACTTCGCAGAATGTCAAGTGACTTCCAAGGAGGTTGTCACGGAAAATGCCAAGGTCAACAAGGAAGCTCGCCACCAGGAGAGCTCACTCAAGTCCGGCACTAGAAAATCTAGGACAGGGAAATGGTGCAACCACTGCAAGTCAAACACGCACAATGCTATTGACTGCAGGGGAAAGTCAGGAGACACTCAATTCATCGTGTGCCCCGGGAAACCTAAGGTGGAGCCCACCGAACAGGTCGAGGCCGAGGAAGAGACTCCAGACCAGGAAAAACCACCTGTAGTGGAATTGGTAGAGGTTAACGGTCATCAAGTGGAGTGTTTATACCGTGATTTCTGCGGATCTGGTACATCCAGAACAATTCACAGGTGAAACCATGGAGATACAGCCTGCACAGAAGAGTGCTGTAGTCATGAAGTTGCCCATTGCTAATGTGGAGATTCGGTCAAGGTACGTCACCGGCACCATCAAGGCCGCTGTATTGACCGATCCCATTTTTCCAGTCATCCTAGGTTGCCGGTATGTCTTTCTGGGAATGCCCAGGGAGCCAATCCATATGGGAGCAATACAGACTCGCTCTCAGACGAAAACGGAAGAGGCAGACGCAATTGTGACTAACCCAATGCCGGGGGAGCTACGAACTGCCCAGAGTGAGGATGATACTTTACGTCCTTGCTACAAAAAGCTGCAGAAAAGTGCTGATCCACCAGGACGGGGGCAGTACTACATGAAGAATAGGATACTCTACAGGAGAGCAGGAAGGGGAGACAACCTATACGGTCAGTTGGTCGTCCCGAAAGCTCACCGGTCCCAGATTCTTCATATGGGGCATACCATCTCCTTTAGTGGACACATGGGTATTGCCACCACCATGCAGCGGATTTCCTGCCAATACTATTGGCCGGGAATGACAGATGATGTGCGTCGGTATGTGAAGTCATGCCCTGAGTGCCAGAGGGTGGCACCGAAACACTGGACAGCACCGGTGGTGTTGGGTGAGATGCCCATCATGAACTCTCCTTTCGAGAGGGTAGCCATCGATATCGTGGGTCCACTTCCTAGGACTAGGAAGAGGAACATGTATATACTCACAATGGTGGATTGCTGTACAATGTGGGGTGAAGCCATACCGTTGACCAAGATAGACTCGAAAAGAGTGGCGGACGCACTGATGGAGGCCTTTACCAGATTAGGCTTTCCGGATCAAATTCTGACGGACAATGGATCTCAGTTTTGTGGAAAACTCATGGAGGAGGTATTTAGGGTGTTTCACTCTAACCACATACATACCAGCCCTTACCACCCTCAAGCAAATGGACAAGTAGAGCGTTTCAACGGCACGTTGATGACAATGTTCAGGAAACTAGCGCAGGAAAAACCTGATAGGTGGGATGAATATATCCCAGCAGCACTCTTTGCCTATCGGGAAGTTCCTCATGGCTCAACAGGACTACCACCCGCTACGTTGCTGTTTGGTCGTCCAATCAAAGGACCGTTGGAAGCCATGTTGAGGAGTTGGACTGAAGAGGGGACGTCAGAAGAAGTGATCTCATCCTATAAATACGTGGAGGAACTGAAAGAAAAACTCCACAAGGGATGGACTCTGGCAAATCAAAACTTGAAAAAGGCCAGGAAAAGACATGCGGCTTATTACAACCGTAGGTCTAAAGACAGATCTCTAGAGGTGGGAGACAAAGTCTTGTTGCTACTCCCAACGGGAAACAACAAACTGGAGATAGGTTGGCAAGGACCATTTCCCGTGGAAAGGGTGATATCCAGAACCAACTATCAAATCCGGATCCGGGGAAAGTCGAAGAGTTTCCATATCAATCTCTTGCGGAAATACGAAGAGAGACCCGGAGACAAGGCAGCTCACCTCATGGCAATGGCAGTTGCAGTGGAGACTGAAGTGGGAACCAGCGAGGGCAGGGAATATCCCTTGGTACACCAGGAAACCTATAGGGATGTGCAAGTGAACCCTGATCTGACCTCCCAGGAGAGGGAAAGGATAACCCAGGTTCTCAAGTCTCATAAGGAGATACTGACTGATAAACCAGGACGAACGAGGTTGGTTGAGTTCGAGATGACGTTGACCACACAGGAGCCTGTTCGTCAAAAGGTTTACCCAGTGCCATTCTCTAAAGAAAAGGCCCTGGAGGAGGAAATACAAAAACTGCTGGAGGATGACGAGATTGCACCATCCACATCCCCATACAATGCAGGGGTAGTTTTGTTACGGAAACCAAGTGGAGAACACCGGTTGTGTATAGACTACCGACTTCTGAACAGTCACACACAATTTCAGGTGGAACCTTTGCCGAATCCAACTCAGTTATTCGCTAGGCTCCATAAGGCTCGGTACTTTTCAAAGGTGGATCTGAGTCGGGGGTACTATCAGATACCAATCAAACCGGAGATTCGACCACTGTTGGCTTTCAGTACACCCAGTGGACACAACGAATTCAAAGTCATGCCCTTTGGACTCAGCAATGCCCCTAGTGTGTTTACACGCATGATGAGGACTTTACTAGATCCGTTACAGGATCCATCCATCATCTCATTCATGGATGATATTCTGATTTCCAGTGACAGCTTGGATGACCACTTACAATCCTTGGAGAGAGTGTTTAATAGGCTCAAGGAAGCAGGGCTTACTGCTCGTCCAACCAAGTGCATGATTGGTTACCAGACTCTGGAATTTCTAGGTCACACCATCACTCCAGGACACATCGTCCCGGAAGAAAAGAACCTGGAGAAAATCAGAAATGCACCAAGGCCAAAAACGAAGAAGGATGTGCGATATTTTCTCTCGTTGTGTGGGTTCTACCACAAATTTATCCCACATTTCACTGAACTGGGAGCTCCATTGACGGAAACCTTGAAAAAGGGATTCCCGGATCAAATCATTTGGACACCAGAATGTGAGAATGCCTATAGTCAGTTAAAGGAGGCCTTGGTCAGCAAACCTGTATTACAGCTCCGTGACCTTTCAAAACCATTTGTGTTGAGAACGGATGCGAGTGCGATTGGAATTGGAGCCGCTTTGTTACAGGAAGAAAAAGACGATGCTTCGGTTTTGAAACCTGTAGCATACGCAAGTAAGAAACTTCTACAGGCGGAGAGGAATTGTTCAACTGTCGAGAGAGAGTGCTTGTCTCTCGTATGGGCAGTGCAAAAATTCCAGCCATATTTGTATGGAGTTAAGTTTCGAGTCCAGTCGGATCATCAGCCCCTGGTGTTCCTAGCTACTTCTCAGAAGCTCAACGCCCGTTTGATGCGGTGGTCGTTGTTACTTCAACCTTATAATTTCACAGTGGAGTACATTCCTGGGAAGGAAAATGTTGGAGCGGACTTCTTGTCAAGACACCCAGCTCCGGAAGAAGAAGAATGAATCATCTGGATTAAACTCACGGTGGAGAAGAGTGAGATGGACTACTCTCTTAAGAGGGGGCCTATGTCTCGAGATCGCCATGAGTTAACCAGATAATGATAATACCGACGTTTGCTTGGCGTATATTTTCTAGGCCACAACAGTCGTACTAACAGAGTAAACACAGCTGCACGGGTTACATCGGGTCAGCACATATACACATTTGGTGGTGAGTGAGAGGAATGGATACACCGCGTTGGCAGTTCATAAACAGAATCACATAGCCTTGCCCGCTCAGGATATGGAATAGTTCCGTCTGTCATCTATAGTTCCGGACATCAGACGGAATGGCGGTTTTGACTGTCACCACATGACAGAAAGTTGAGGGCTTGTTATTGGAAACATCAACAACGTCACGTGCACAATGTAAGGTTGTTTGGGAAACCATGATTGGCAGCTTGGTATCGAAACCCTTTGTTGGAACTCTACAGTAACTCTCTAGATTGTTTTGGATGTCAAAACCAGTGATGACAAATCTAACATTGATGGAGCCAGGGGGGGGGGGGGGGGATGGATCCCTGACAGGGGATGATCTGCCCAATGTGCCACCGGTGTGGGCATAAAGGATAATGTCACGTGGCCAACTTTGGGAGTTTGCCATATAAACCCGAGTTGGGGCCAACTGGGGGACTTGAAAATGTGGCTCTAGGCGGGAGTGCAAGGGCACTGTGGTTCTGATGGAATAATGTCTACCGTGTGTTAATTAGTGACTTAATTTTACACGTGCCTATCATGGCAGATGTAGATATGATTGATAGGACTGCAGTAGTGCCATTTAAGGTATAACCTATTATAATATTAGTTCTAATTAATTTAGGCAGTAGCTGAGTTAAGAATAGAGTAGTGTAGTGGTGATACGCTATGCTAGTTAAGAATAGAGTAATGATGGATATTTGGGAGACGGGGAAATTGCCCGCTGGGGTTTTGCACTCTGTATGGGTCTTTCCTTGTCATAGCCTGATTCGGCCCTAGGTGGGTAGCTAATCTACTCTATGACAGAGTTTAGTTAGCTAAAGATCACTGAGCAAGGCAATAGGCTTACACTCAGCCGGTAGGATCAGTGACTAGTACTATCACCAGATGTGTTGTTTCTATCCTAGGTTCCCTACCAGATCCGAGGAAACTCAACAAGGTTTTAGGAAAGGTTCAAATCCCATTCGGAAGAACACCAGTTGAACAGTCAATAAAGTTTCGTACAGAACGTAACTAAAGCTAGAAGGAAGATGATTCACCTAAGAGGGGTGATGATTGTTAATGCACCACACAGCATCAGACAGTAGTAACTAACCGAGAACATTAATTATAATAGTTACATAGTGTGATATAATCTCGTGTAATAGAACACAAGACATGATACTTGAGGCTAGATAGACACGAGTTAGGATCAAGTACATTAACAATTAACATTAATAACTGTGTACACACTACAAAGGACTTGTGCATTCTTTAGGAACGATAGGAACGTACATTGTGTAGGGTGCAACCGGTCCATGATTAACTGTTATTACCACCGGTGTCTATTTCAGATGATCATGAAATGGGATTACCAGAGGTCTACAGAGGCAAGTCAGTATCTGGCAAGATGGTTTCGGCACTGGGTGAAATGTACCTGTTCTGATGTAACGTGCTGTGGTCTAGCCTTGCTAGGATGAGCTGACTGGGTTGTTGTCTGAGAGTCCGATTCTACACACTTTATAGAACACGTCACACATTTTCTTCGCATACACGTCTCATATACGTTACACTTTTCTTTTAATAAATTAATCTTTGTTAATTTTTAGAAGCAAGAGTTGTTGAGTATGTTGCGTTGGGGAAGTATGAGAGGGGGCATAGTACGACAGTGAGAGAGTGATAGGAAAAGGTGTCCATTGGCTGATGGAGTGTGTTGGACGGAAGCTGGTGGATTCTCCAGGATATTGAAAGGGGGAAAAATATTATAATGTGGGTGTTGACTCTCTTCACTCCAGGGACGACACTTTAAAGGAGGACACGACAGTGGTCAACCAACATGGCCTGTCATTTGTCTCTGTAGTTGGCAGGTCACAGTCAAGGTGGTCAACCAACATGGCCTGTCATTTGTCTCTGTAGCTGACAGGTCACAGTCAAGGTGGTCAACCAACATTGTCTGTAATTTGTCTCTAGCAATTGAACACACAGTTCTGTAGCCTAAAATTCTACCTGCCTGTTCCCCAATTGACCACCAATATGACAAAACACATGGTAGCATGCTCACTTACAGATTCTAAGGTTCAGTGCCTAGTGGTAGCCAGTCTGTATTCTCTCCTATCAGTTCTGGGGGTCAACTCATCATTGCTATAATTGCCTGGGAACACAAGGCAGCTGGCCACCTCATGTAGGTATTATTAGGATGTGCCAGGCTTGGGGTGGATACTTCCACTCCACATGGGGCACACTGGACAGACACTAGTCTGTGGGACATACTGGGTAGACACTAGTCTGTGGGACATACTGGGCAGATACTTGTCTGTGGGACATACTGGGTAGACACTAGTCTGTGGGACACGCTGGCTAGTGATGGGAGGATCACCATGGTCTCTGCTGTGACGACAGCTGGCAGGGACTCTAACACTGCAGGCTACAAGAGAGCCACAGTCTCCCTGTGATGATAGCCGACAGTCTGCACCGAAGCCTTGCACTTACTGCCTGTAGAGGTCACGAGCATGCTGAGCATGAATGTGTGGCTAAGTCATTACAGTCCCCAAGTTGTACACGAGTCAATAACTTCATTCAACACAGTTCAACAATAATTCCATGTTATTATGCCCCGACCTATGATTATGAAGACTTCTATGGTAGTATCTGTAACAGATCTATCTATACCCTGGTCAACATGTGTTCTACATGCCAGCAGTCTGACTGCTCCTGCTGGTCATACAGCACCAACAAAAGGATACCTCCAGCGTCTGGTCTGGCTGTGTGACGGCACTGCTCTCCAGCGTGTACAGGTACCTGACAATGTTCAACAGTTTTAATACCGGGTTCACTGTAGCCCTTTATGTTAAATCATCTTTCACAAATTTAGAGTGGATGTAATGGCAAGAGGCTCCAACCACATGGCACTGGGCTTTGCCCCATATGGCTTGGTCTCTGCAAAAAAGCTTACCAAAAGCGCTGCACAGAGCTTCAACTCTGTAGCTCCAGCAGCGACCTTGCCTGTACCACATGACGGCATCTGACAACGAACCCAGGACCTTCAGGGTATTTCACAAATGACACCAAGAACCAACTCGTGACGCCAGCCAACAGACTGTGAATATATGTGGTATCCTGTCAAGTCAGTTACACCGCTGCCTGCCAAAAAGTCCCTGCTGGTCTACTGACACTGTCCTGTAACTGCTGGTCAACTGACACTGTCCTGTAACTACTGGTCTATTAACACTGTCCTGTAACTGCTGGTCTACTGACGCTGTTGTGTATTGACACTGTCATGTAACTGCTGGTCTACTGACACTGTCCTGTAACTGCTGGTCTACTGACACTGTCCTGTAACTGCTGATCTAATGACACTTTCGTGTAACTGCTGGTCTACTGACACTGTCCTGTAACTGCTGGTCTACTGACACTGTTCTGTAACTGCTAGTCTAATGACACTGTCCTGTAACTGCTGGTCTAATGACACTGTCCTGTAACTGCTGGTCTACTGACACTTGACACTATCCTGTAACTGCTGGTCTACTGACACTGTCCTGTAACTGCTGGTCTACTGACACTGTCCTGTAACTGCTGGTCTACTGACATTGTCCTGTAACTGCTGGTCTACTGACACTGTTAGGTACTGACACTGTCCTGTAACTGCTGGTCTGACACTGTCCTGTAACTGCTGGTCTGACACTGTCCTGTAACTGCTGGTCTACTGACACTGTCCTGTAACTGCTGGTCTACTGACACTGTCCTGTAACTGCTGGTCTAATGACACTGTCCTGTAACTGCTGGTCTACTAACACTGTCCTGTAACTGCTGGTCTAATGACACTGTCCTGTAACTGCTGGTCTAATGACACTGTCCTGTAACTGCTGGTCAACTGACAGTCCTTTAACTGCTGGTCTACTGACACTGTCCTGTAACTGCCAGTACACTCTCCTCCTAGGGGTCACATTCCCTCCTGAGGATGGGTTTTTCCCTTTCATAACCATATGACTACATGCTGGACCCAGTATAACATCTGTAGAGGTCTTATGGTGACTGATAAGATGCTGATCGCACCATCAGCATGTGCTATGTGGTGAAGAAATTATGGGCCCAGTACCAAATGCCCTGTAGGAGTCTAGAGCTTCACCTGGTCATGTAGACTACTAATTTCCATGATTGACTGCCATACAATAGACACAAGTTCTATATAACACATCAGTACTCTTTCTGGCATTGAATGAGGGTGACTTATTACATTAGATACTTTTCATTTTGATAAATGCAGCTGTTGTTTGTCTCAATCTGCTACAACATCTGTCAGACATCTCCCACTGGCAATACACCCCAGAGACAACCAGCAACATTTAAGTCATGGCACGTACCAGCAGTTCTTGTTCATACGACCCAGCACATAGGCAGCACCATCTGTGACAAGACAATCAAACATGCTACATTTAAACTGGGCATTGATTGCCTCAATCATGGATTAGACAGCACACAGTGAACAGACTATGTACACAACAGCATCTATCGCAAGACAATCAAACATGCTACATTCATATTGGGCATTTATTACCTAAATCATGGATTAGACAGCACACAGTGAACAGACTATGTAAACGTGAGTCCCTATGTCTACCATGACTACTTAGATCAAGAACATGTTATGTACTGTGCTTACAAGTCCAGTGTGTATAATTCATTACAATTCTAACATTGTGTTATATAACATCACATTGTTGTGTTGGTCATGGAAGATGGCTGATGCACGGTTACATGTAGATATCACAGCTCCAATGTTATGTTAACAGGTAATAATAGCTGCTGACTGGTTTTACATCTACAGCACACAGATATCAGCAAACTAAATCAGGAACATAGTGCGTCTTTTCATCCAACTACCACTTCTGGTCTCTGTCTGGCAGGCAGGTTGTCTGACAGCCGAGGGTTCAAGCAGCCACCACCTGTGTATTCCTGCCAGATGATGTATTTCACTGTGGATACTTTATCTCTGGAAGCAGCGGTAATGCAGTGGCTAGCACACTTGCCTGCCAGCTTAGTGGTCAAGTGTTTGTTCTCCATCCAGACACATTTGTTTTAATGTATCTGGTCTGCCTGGTTGAGCCAGCCTACCATGGGTGTGAGGAAGTCTGTCCTGGGAGTTATAGGCAACCTACCAGATCATGACCACCATCAACCCTAAAATTTCCATTAGCGGAGACAAGATGTACTCTCAATCAGCACGGCTCTGGGAGGTGACCCAACCTCATCACACTGGGGGGCCAGACCATGTTCTGGGCAGGACAGGTGATGAGGAAGGGAATTGTCACCACACCTCATATGGCCTAGAAAATGTGAAGGCCCAACAATTCACACCTCAACACCTGCATCATCTGCTTTAGGACTACCATTTACTGTAAATACTACCATATTCAATTTCATACCCAAATACCACACTCACACACACACACACGTGTCCATGCACGCAGCCTACTGTAGCTGTGAGCACACACACTGACACACATGCACAGACAGAATTCATGAGACAGCTACTGACTTGTGAACATCTGATCCAAGTGATCCACTTCCTTGTCGAAGGATTGGTGCATGAGGTGTTGCAGCTCAGGCCGGGTGAAGTTTTTCCGTGAGTAGAAAATATCCTGAAGCAACAAGATAGCACCATGTACGAGGGGCGGTCACTAAGTAATACCTCTTTATTTTTAATTTCATTCAATAAGTAACAAATCAGATAAAATTCATAATGAAATGAAGCCCTAAGTCTGTACTTCAAAAATCCCAGGAAGGTCAACAAATGCCCGCAGAAGTCGGATGTGTCGGCCTAACGGCGCAAGAACGCAGCTCTGCTGTAAACAGGCACAACGCAATCACATCCAGGAAAAAACTCTGGATGAATGCAGCAGAAGAAGAAGTACTTAAAAAATGTATATTTCAATGTAGTCTCCATTATTCATTATAGTTTTTGTCCATCTTCTCACAAGGGCATGTATCCCCGCACGGTAAAAATGTGTGTCCTTTTTCCTAAACCACTGGCGTTTAAGGGTCTTGATGTCCTCAAAATGATGTCCATGAAGATCTTTTTTCAGTGGTCCAAACAGATGCAAGTCTGAAGGTGCTAATTAGGGACTGTAAAGGGGATGTCATAATAATGTCCAGCAAAATTCTGCAATTGTATCAATGGTGCGTTTAGCGGTGAGTGGTGTAGCATTATTGCGCAACAGATTCTTGGCTCTCTAAATGGGTATAGTCATCGAAGACAACCTCTAAGCTTCTTCAAAGTTTCAATGTAAAGGTCAGCTTTCACAGAGTTTCCCTGTTCCAAGAAGTCAAAAAGAATCACACCTGTCTCATCCCAAAACACGGAGGCCATAACTTTCCTTACGGAAGGTGATATTTTGAACTTCATTCTTGTCGGTGATGTTGTGTGATGCCATTCCATTGACTGCTTCTTGGATTCTGGTTCAAAGATTGATTGATTGATTGATTGATTGATTTAGGAATCGACATCACAGCATTCGGGGCATTCCCATAAGCGCTCCATCCCCATCTTCAGCAGCCAGCAAAGAGTTCCAACACCAATAGTACCAGTAGCAATCTGATTATATGTCCGTCTCGCCTTTTATCTGAGCGTTGAGGGTCGGCCAGATCCCTTCGTCACTCCTCACTGTCTCATTCTTGCCAGACCATGGTAATCCATTTGCTCCTCCGAGGTGTACACGTGCTCCCACAAGGCCGCAACCACGTCTGCCTTGTCATGCATCAATACTCCACCAAGTTCTGCAGAGCCAGCCAATCTGTCCGCCTATTCATTCCCCAGCACACCGGCATGCCCCGGAGAAAAGATCCAGGCGATGCTTGTTACCTGTGACCTCCGAAGCGAAGCAAGCCACTCCGCACGAAGCCTGCCCATCCTCACCCTCGTCAGCATGCTTTCTGAGTCAGTTACAATCACGATGTGTGTGTGTGTCGTATTCTCCATCCAGCGGAGAGCCGCAGTGACTGCCTCCACCTCCATTCTTAAGCTGGCTGTTGTGGTATCATATGCCAGGCTCTCCTGCACCAAACGTATACCATTAGCTTTGGCTATGAACCCCCAGCCACTTCTCTCACCTCTTGACACCGAACCATCTGTGTAGATAATCACATCACCCGAGTGAGCATTGTCCTGAATTAGTTGCTGGATTTCCACCTCCGTGGCCCCTGCTGGCCACTCCCTGCACTCCCGGCATAATGTGATTATAACTCTGCACAAGTCTGACTGCTCCGCTGGCACTCTGACCCACTCCTCTACACACCTAATGTTCTCCAAGGGGCACACCTGTCTGATTGTATTCTCCACCTGAGCCATCTCTTATCAGTCGCTGACCCTTAACTGCTTCCAGCGCCTCATGCAAAGGGTGATTTGTGTCTGCAGCTACTCTGAGGCATGCCTTCGCCTGCATCACCTTGATCCTACCAGCAACAGTCGGCAGACCAAGGATGTAATGCATACACACTACTGGGGTGTCTCTGGTGTATCCCAAAATGACCCGCATAGCTTCGTTCTGTATGCGCTCTAACTTCCCAGCTGACTCTCTAAGACAGTGAGCAGTCCTAACCCATAATCAATTACTGAGAGGATCAAGTGCTGGTATAGTGTGAAAAGCATTCTCTGCTCTGTATCCATTGCAGCCATAGTTTTAAGTGCACTGAGTCCCTTTTGAGATCTTGTCACAACCATCTCCACGTGGTCCTTGAAGGATAGGCTCTTGTCAAATGTGATCCCCAGATACTTCAGTTTGTTCTCTCTGCTGACATTTCTACCATCTATCGCGAGGCTTGGGACATCAGCTCTCACAATCCTGTTGTCCAGAGAGCACCACAAAACAGTTGCCTTTTCTGGGTGGATGACAGCACTCATTTCTGTGCACCAGGCAATCACTTTATCTACTGTCGCCTGTATCTCCTGGGCTGTTTGCTCCCTATCTCTCCCCTGCCTGAAATGAAATGAACCCAAATCTCATCACCTGTCACAATATTTGATAAAAACCTTTCTCCTTCAGTTTCATAACAGTGCAGGAGGTTGATGGCTACGGTTTTCCTTGCCTCTTTATGTCTGTCAATATTCTAGGTACCCACCATACACAAACCTTTGAATAACCCAGGTCTTTAAATGATGGTCTGGGCACTGCCTTTACTACTGGACAACATGGAACACAGTTCATCCAGTGTTTCCTGACAGTCACCATGAATGATGTCATCAATTCAAATGTTGTGTGGAGTCAATGCGATTGATGGACCGCCAGTCCGTTTTGCGTCAGCCAGTGAAGATTGACCTACTTCAGCTTCATCACAACGTTAGACAGTGCATCCACTACTGAATCTCCATAAACAATACTCAAACGTTTGTGCATGCGAATCAGGTTTTTGCCTTCAGCATTGAGGAATTCTATGACATTACGTTGCTTTAACCGAACTTCTTTGGTGGTCATTTTTAAACCATTACTGTTGCTAAACTGTCCACTGATCCTACACAGCTAATGATAGCACCTCATCGTATGCTAAACTGTCCACTGATCCTGCACCACACAGCTCAGCTAATGCTAGTACCTCAATGTATGCTAAACTATCCACTGATCCTACACAGCTAATGCTAGCACCTCATCGTATGCTAAACTGTCCACTGATCCTACATTACACAGCTCAGCTAATGCTAGTACCTCAATGTATGCTAAACTGTCCACTGATCCTACACAGCTAATGCTAGCACCTCAGTGTATGCTAAACTGTCCACTGATCCTACACAGCTAATGCTAGCACCTCAGTGTATGCTAAACTGTCCACTGATCCTACACAGCTAATGCTAGCACCTCATCGTATGCTAAACTGTTAACTGATCCTACACAGCTAATGCTAGTACCTCAGTGTATGCTAAACTGTCCACTATACACCTAATGCTAGTACCTCAGTGTATACTAAACTTTCCACTGAATGAAACAGCCACAAGGTAAGCCAGCAGACTGTAGACATGTTATTGAGTTAAAACGAGAAAACACAAAGCTAGTCATTTACAAATATTCTGTGGTGTTTTAATGAAGCGATAATACCCCCAAAAAATTTTCATAAAATGTTAACTAATCAAACTAAAGGTGAATGAACTACTGAAAATGTGAATTAACAAATGAAAATGCGAATGAACGAGTGAAATTGTGAATGAACGAGTGAAAATGTGAATGAACTAGCGAAAAGGTGAATGAACTAGTAAAAATGTGAATGAAAAAATGTGAATGAAAAAATTAAAATGTTAATGAAAAAATTACAATGTGAATGAACTAGTCAAAATTTGAATGTACAAGTGAAAAGATGAATGAACTATTGAAAGGTAAATGAACTAGTCAAAAGGTGAATAACATGAAATGTCAATGTTAAAGAAAAAGAGTCAGAAACAGAATTGCCACTTACAGCCACAATGTCAAAGCCACATTCTCTGTTTGCCAGTTGGATGAGACCTTTAACAGCGGCCAGCAGAGTCGTAGTTCCACATGTCTTCAGGATGAATCTGTTGCGTGTGACAAACATGCTGCTCTCACTGTAAACAAGAACATGTCAGCGTTATCCTGGATGTGGCTGGGCTTCCAATGACATGGATAGACCTGCTGAGCAGAACTGTACAAGGAATGTCAGGTTGCTGGCTAGTGCCAGGGATTTACCTGGGAAGTGACAGGCAACTGGTGTCATACTGACTGGAATGCAGAGATTCTGACACATCAGGTTCAAGTTTCATGCAGAATATAACCTCCATCATGGAAACAGACACTAGTGGAGCTAATGTCTGGAGGATTCACCACGACCTCCTGTAACTTCCATCATGGAAAAAGACACTAGTGGAGCTAACATATGGAGGATTCACCACAACCTCCTGTCACCTCCATCATGGAAACAGACGCTAGTGGAGCTAACGTAGGGAGGATCCACCACGACTTCCTGTCACCTCTATCAGGAAATGAACACTAGTCGAGTTAACATAGGGCGAATCCAACATGATCTCCTTTAATCTCCATCGTGGAATACTAACACTGATTCAAGAATCGACATCAATGCATTCAGAACATTTCCACACATGCTACATCCCCTCTTCAAAAATCCCATGCTGATTATTCCAGTAGCAACTCAACCAAATGTGGCCTGGCTTTTCCTCTACGCTCTGTGTACGTGTAGCCACAATAAGGCAGAGGGTTGGTCATCTCCTAGCACTGCCCCATCATAAGACTATGATGTCCTAGTGTATGTACATGAAGTCCTTCTCACTACATGCTACTTACAACAGTTCTCATTCACAGAATGTTGATATACTACACGGAGGGAGTGGAGTGATGAGGACAGACAAACAGAACCACAGAAAGAAGTAAATTTAGAGTCAATGAAACAGGCACAGATAGTGAGATACAGTGAAAGAGAGACCTATACAAAGACAGGTGCAGAGACACAGATACTAAATGAGTGAGAGAAATACACAAAGGCATGAAAGGAAAGAGACAGCAGTGATAGATAGGCAGAATGACAGCCAGACAGCCAGCCAGCCTGACAGACAGACAGACAGGCAGGCAGGCAGGCAGGTGGACGGTGAGACGGATGGTGAGACAGACGGTGAGACAGACAGACTGACAGACAGACAGGCAGGCAGGCAGGCAGGTGGACGGTGAGACGGATGGTGAGACAGACGGTGAGACAGACAGACTGACAGACAGACAGGCAGGCAGGCAGGCAGGTGGACGGTGAGACGGACGGTGAGACGGACGGTGAGACAGATGGTGAGACAGACAGACTGACAGACAGACAGACAGGCAGGCAGGCAGGCAGGCAGAGAGGCAGACAAATGACATCACTGTCATATCTCAATCCAGTCAGCATATTGACACCAGAAAACTATATTGCCCCTAGAGGCTCCTCAAATACTTAAGAAAAGTTATGACAAAAACTGTACCTGAGCATGTAGGAGTCCATGTGGTCATCTTTCATACAGCTGATGATCTCACACCTGACCAGCTTCAGCAGCTTGTCCCAGTGACTCCTAGAAATATTCACGACAGTTCTCTCTTTATTTCACCTACTTCATTACAAGATAGAGGAAGACAAGTTTTTTTTTTTTTTTAGAGGAAGACAAGTTTAACAACCATACTGGAGGGTAAGGTCTGAGGCAAGCCAGCAAGAGGCAGACAATGACACAAGTGGGAAGACAACATCACCAGATGGACAAATAGCAGCCTGACAAAATGTACAATCAAGGCGAGAGACAGACCTGCCAACCTTCGTTGTTGAGACGGCACCTGGTTGATTGACTTGATTTGACTATTGTCCAAACCCTCTACTCACCCCGTTCTCAGTCAGTCTTTTCTTACATAGATGCTCCGTCTGTGCCAGCTGCACTCACCACCCACTCCAGTAAGTATTCACCTGTATCATAAAGTAGCTCTCCGCCCTGACAGGCTGCAGCAACAGCTCAACTATCTGCCGTTGATTGCCCCGCCCATCGCACACCTCGACTACACGTCCATTCATTGCCCCGCACACCGCACACCTGCACTACCCGTCCGTTCATTGCCCCGCCCATCGCACACCAACACTACCCGTCTGTTCATTGCCCCGCACACTGCACACCAACACTACCCGTCTGTTCATTGCCCTGCACACCAACACTACCCGTCTGTTCATTGCCCCGCACACCGCACACCTGCACTACCCGTCTGTTCATTGCCCGGCACACCGCACACCTGAACTACCCGTCTGTTCATTGCCCAGCACACCGCACACCAACACTACCCGTCTGTTCATTGCCCCGCACACCAACACTACCCGTCTGTTCATTGCCCCGCACACCGCACACCAACACTACCCGTCTGTTCATTGCCCCGCACACCGCACACCAACACTACCCGTCTGTTCATTGCCCCGCACACCGCACACCAACACTACCCGTCTGTTCATTGCCCGGCACACCGCACACCAACACTACCCGTCTGTTCATTGCCCAGCACATCGCACACCAACACTACCCGTCTGTTCATTGCCCCGCACACCAACACTACCCGTCTGTTCATTGCCCCGCACACCAACACTACCCGTCTGTTCATTGCCCCGCACACCGCACACCTGCACTACCCGTCTGTTCATTGCCCCGCACACCGCACACCTGCACTACCCGTCTGTTCATTGCCCCGCACACCGCACACCTGCACTACCCGTCTGTTCATTGCCCGGCACACCGCACACCTGAACTACCCGTCTGTTCATTGCCCCGCACACCGCACACCAACACTACCCGTCTGTTCATTGCCCAGCACACCGCACACCAACACTACCCGTCTGTTCATTGCCCCGCACACCAACACTACCTGTCTGTTCATTGCCCAGCACACCGCACACCAACACTACCCGTCTGTTCATCACCTGCACACCAACACTACCCGTCTGTTCATTGCCCAGCACACCGCACACCAACACTACCCGTCTGTTCATCACCTGCACACCAACACTACCCGTCTGTTCATTGCCCCGCACACCGCACACCAACACTACCCGTCTGTTCATTGCCCCGCACACCAACACTACCCGTCTGTTCATCACCTGCACTACCCGTCTGTTCATTGCCCGGCACACCGCACACCAACACTACCCGTCTGTTCATTGCCCCGCACACCGCACACCAACACTACCCGTCTGTTCATTGCCCCGCACACCGCACACCTGCACTACCCGTCTGTTCATTGCCCCGCACACCGCACACCAACACTACCCGTCTGTTCATTGCCCCGCACACCGCACACCAACACTACCCGTCTGTTCATTGCCCCGCACACCGCACACCAACACTACCCATCTGTTCATTGCCCCGCACACCTGCACTACCCGTCTGTTCATTGCCCGGCACACCGCACACCAACACTACCCGTCTGTTCATTGCCCCGCACACCGCACACCTGCACTACCCGTCTGTTCATTGCCCCGCACACCGCACACCAACACTACCCGTCTGTTCATTGCCCCGCACACCGCACACCAACACTACCCGTCTGTTCATTGCCCCGCACACCGCACACCTGCACTACCCGTCTGTTCATTGCCCCGCACACCGCACACCAACACTACCCACCTGTTCATTGCCCCGCACACCACACACCTGCACTACCCGTCTGTTCATTGCCCAGCACACCGCACACCAACACTACCCGTCTGTTCATTGCCCAGCACACCGCACACCAACACTACCCGTCTGTTCATTGCCCAGCACACCGCACACCGCACACCAACACTACCCGTCTGTTCATTGCCCAGCACACCGCACACCAACACTACCCGTCTGTTCATTGCCCCGCACACCAACACTACCCGTCTGTTCATCACCTGCACACCAACACTACCCGTCTGTTCATTGCCCCGCACACCGCACACCAACACTACCCGTCTGTTCATTGCCCCGCACACCAACACTACCCGTCTGTTCATCACCTGCACTACCCGTCTGTTCATTGCCCGGCACACCGCACACCAACACTACCCGTCTGTTCATTGCCCCGCACACCGCACACCAACACTACCCGTCTGTTCATTGCCCCGCACACCGCACACCAACACTACCCGTCTGTTCATCACCTGCACTACCCGTCTGTTCATTGCCCGGCACACCGCACACCAACACTACCCGTCTGTTCATTGCCCCGCACACCGCACACCAACACTACCCGTCTGTTCATTGCCCCGCACACCGCACACCAACACTACCCGTCTGTTCATTGCCCGGCACATCGCACACCAACACTACCCGTCTGTTCATTGCCCCGCACACCGCACACCAACACTACCCGTCTGTTCATTGCCCCTCACACCGCACACCTGCACTACCCGTCTGTTCATTGCCCTGCACACCGCACACCAACACTACCCGTCTGTTCATTGCCCCGCACACCGCACACCAACACTACCCGTCTGTTCATTGCCCCGCACACCGCACACCAACACTACCCGTCTGTTCATTGCCCTGCACACCAACACTACCCGTCTGTTCATTGCCCCGCACACCAACACTACCCGTCTGTTCATTGCCCCGCACACCGCACACCAACACTACCCGTCTGTTCATTGCCCCGCACACCAACACTACCCGTCTGTTCATCACCTGAACTACCCGTCTGTTCATTGCCCCGCACACCGCACACCAACACTACCCGTCTGTTCATCACCTGCACTACCCGTCTGTTCATTGCCCCGCACACCAACACTACCCGTCTGTTCATTGCCCCGCACACCAACACTACCCGTCTGTTCATTGCCCCACACACCGCACACCAACACTACCCGTCTGTTCATTGCCCCGCACACCAACACTACCCGTCTGTTCATTGCCCCGCACACCGCACACCAACACTACCCGTCTGTTCATTGCCCCGCACACCAACACTACCCGTCTGTTCATCACCTGCACTACCCGTCTGTTCATTGCCCGGCACACCGCACACCAACACTACCCGTCTGTTCATTGCCCCGCACACCAACACTACCCGTCTGTTCATCACCTGAACTACCCGTCTGTTCATTGCCCCGCACACCGCACACCAACACTACCCGTCTGTTCATTGCCCGGCACATCGCACACCAACACTACCCGTCTGTTCATTGCCCGGCACATCGCACACCAACACTACCCGTCTGTTCATTGCCCCGCACACCAACACTACCCGTCTGTTCATTGCCCGGCACACCGCACACCTGCACTACCCGTCTGTTCATTGCCCGGCACACCGCACACCAACACTACCCGTCTGTTCATTGCCCCGCACACCGCACACCTGCACTACCCGTCTGTTCATTGCCCGGCACACCGCACACCAACACTACCCGTCTGTTCATTGCCCGGCACACCGCACACCAGCACTACCCGTCTGTTCATTGCCCGGCACACCGCACACCAACACTACCCGTCTGTTCATTGCCCGGCACACCGCACACCTGCACTACCCGTCTGTTCATTGCCAGGCACACCGCACACCTGCACTACCCGTCTGTTCATCACCTGCACTACCCGTCTGTTCATTGCCCGGCACACTGCACACCTGCACTACCCGTCTGTTCATTGCCAGGCACACCGCACACCTGCACTACCCGTCTGTTCATCACCTGCACTACCCGTCTGTTCATTGCCCGGCACACCGCACACCAACACTACCCGTCTGTTCATTGCCAGGCACACCGCACACCTGCACTACCCGTCTGTTCATTGCCCGGCACACCGCACACCAGCACTACCCGTCTGTTCATCACCTGCACTACCCGTCTGTTCATTGCCCGGCACACCGCACACCAGCACGCCCCTGCATGAAAATCTATTATATGCTCACAATTTCCGTCCTGTCTTCCGCTTAGAGAGGGCGTAGAGACACGAATGATGTTCAAATGGATTACACTTTCAACATCTATCCAGCCACATATATGCACGTCTAGTAATTAAAAAAAAAATAGGTTTTTGCAAATTTTAAGTTTACCCAACAAATAAGACTAATACGATTTTCGGTTGTTGTTTTTTTTTTTTTTTTAATATGCAATGGAGGCAAAACTTAGATGGCACACATACCTGTGGATTGTCCTGAGGTCAGGGGTCTGGCCGTGAGAGGATGAAGTAAACCAGACCTCTAAAAGTTTTTCCGCGCCTTCAAAGAAACGTTGGCTGTCGCAGGTCGCCATGCTTGTCGTCTGCTACCCGGGCAAGTTTAACGGCTATCGCTGTCTGGCCAAAGACGTTAAACATCTGAAACAGTTTCAAATCTGAAGTCCTACACGTGTATTTTATCATTACAGTGTATTCTAATTTTAAATTTCATAATAATGTTTCCTGTTGTTGATTAGTACGTAAATAAAATTTAACAGGCAGTCGTTGTTACTCCCACAGAATAAACTGACAACCAGGCATGTGGGTGGCTTGTCCAAGAAACTAGAAACGTTTACTTTTACACCTTCTGTCTTGTTGAGAAGAATCTCACTTCATGACTTCTTGCTGTTGTTTATTTTATAATCAATGGTGGATTCTATAGAACAGGCGCACATGGTGTGCAGGGATACAAGCTTATGAAACTGACAATAAATATGTGCTCCGAGGTGCTGAGCACCTTCGCAAGTGCTTGTGACCACAACTCCAGCATCTACTGAGACCGGCACCGTCGGAACTATTTATTCTGTTAGCGCCTGCCACACGCTGGCGGCCTGCATATATCTATATAAGTATGGACACCTTTGTACGTGTTGCTGTCGTCTCTTCCAGTTTATTATAATGTGCTGATAGATACGTAGACAGTTACTGGTGCCAGCCATGTGTATGCACAACAGATCTATTTTATCGTGTTCCCTCACAGTATCATACATAATAGTGAGTAAAACAGCCAATCTATATTATCACCTCCCACAGTATCATACATAATAGTGAGTAAAACAGCCAATCTATACTATCACCTCCCACAGTATCATACATAATAGTGAGTAAAACAGCCAATCTATATTATCACCTCCCACAGTATCATACATAATTGTGAGTAAAACAACTAATCTATGTTTTCGTGTTCCCCAATAGTATCATACATTCATTCATTGGCACCTTTCCGTCTTGACAGACGATAGTTTGGTACATTGTGCTTCAAAAAGGCTTAATAACTACGATCCATGGCGGTGGCGAGTGTGGCTGGTAAGGCCAATTCTTGCTGCAAATGTTTGCCCACAGTAGGTGCATGTGAAAACATGGTCATTTCCACCATTTTGCACCATCTTACGTCTCTCACGCTCTGTGTGTGCTTTATCTGCAATAATTTTCTCCTTTGTCTTTATTCCATTTCTGATAGTTGCCCTCCATGCAACACGTTCAGCGGCGACGTGCTCCCAATGTGCATTATCAATGCCTGTATCAATCATGTCATACATAATTGTGAGTAAAACAACTAATGTATTTGATCGTGTTCCCTCGCTTTATCATACATAATTGTGAGCACAACGACGTGCAGTAGAATCGGCGAGCTTTACTAGAACAGTCACAGGTGATCAAATGGAGGTTGCTGCCAGAATCTTCGTCAGCACACACATAATAAACTGACACTGACCAATTTTATCAAACATATAGACAAGTTGCCGGCTGCCTGGCCGAGGGGTTAGCAGCTTTCTCCGTTAACCCCGAATAGTCTCGTGGTCGACGTGAACGCACGAGAATTAGAAGTGGTTCGAGTCGCGCCAGTGACTTATGAGAGTATGGAGCCGGTCGCTCAGAAAGTCGTGGCGTGCTGATGAGCGTAATCTAGCCTAGGAATCAACATACAGAAAGATGCTGGTGTTGACCGCAATATCCTGAAACAGGATGGAAACGTGGGGGGGGGGGGGGGGAGGGGGGGGGAACGTACAGTTGTAGTGTACAGTTGTGTATCTCACTTACAGTTGTGGTACACAGTTGCGTACTAATAACTTACCAGTTCTACTTGTAGTTTTTCGTTAATTTAATCATTGTATTTTTACAACGTCACTGTAGTCCCACAATTTTCAAGTTTCAATACACAGTTATAAAATGTACGATTGCCCTGAAACCCATATTGTTTAGTCGACTTGTTCAAGGAATACGATCTCTGCCTTGTGGAGGGCTGGTTCGTTTCATGGACTAGACTTACTGGATGTTTTACAGAATGCGAAGTGTGGTTTCCATCACTCAGTCAACCCAAGGCAAGAAATCGAGAATCTGGGACTAAATTTTCATAATATGTAAATGGAAAATCTAATTGTTCTTCCCTACGGTCCACTTTGTCGATTTGTTAGTTCTCTCAGTTCCTGGCAAGCCGCAGTGGGATGGGATCCCCCAGAACAGTTCTTCTTCTTCTTCTTCTTCTTCGTTCATCCGGAGTTTTTTTTCGGACGTGATTGCGTTGTGCCTGTTTACAGCAGAGCTGCGTTCTTGCGCCGTTAGGCCGACACATCCGACTTCTGTGGGCATTTGTTGACCGGGTTAACCTTCCCGGGGGTTTCTTAGGACGTTTGACTCACACTGTTGTGGTGTTATCCCCCATCCTAGCTGGCCCATATAGAACAGCCAAAGACATCCTGGTCAACCCTCAAGGGAAGGCAGGGGCAGACCATGGGCATTCCCCGCCATCCAAGGAGGCTTCCATACTTGCAGAGCCGACACACAGCGCACTGGTACTGGGCTCACCCAAGGAATCGTCACGTCCTGCACATGGCTGCTTAGCCTCACTTCCGTATATTGGGCCTTCCGTTCACCATAGGCTGTTCTTCCGGAAACCAGAAGTATGCAGTCTGCAGATGACATCCACACAGTGAGCTTTCGAATTAGACTTTCCACATAATGGATTTGCTATCCGAGCAATATTCCATTTCGTGCCACTAGGACACTTTTTCCACATTTTATGAAGCCCACACAGCGAGCTTTCGGTTCGGACTTCTCACGTAATGGTTTTGCTATCCAAGCAATATTCCATTTCATGCCTCTGGGTCGCTTTTGTAACCGACATACCTGTGGTATGAAGTACGGCAGTCTAAATACTTCTTCATGCACCTTTAAATGTCAACCTGAATGTAGTTAAAGTAAGCTGCAGTCAACTTGAGCTTGTTGATATCTCCATAGAGCTTGTCCTCAAATGAAGCAGGTGTGGGCCAAAATATCTTTCTCTGTTCTGCATATATTGGGCAATCCTGCAGCAAATGTTTTGCTGTCATTTTTCCAGTTCGACAATTACATTCATCGGTATCTCCTATCTTTAGTTTATTGAACAAGTGGTATTTCAGCCTGTTATGTCCTGTGCGGAGTCTGAAGATTGCTACTTGTTCTCTTCGGTCGAGTTTGTAATATGCATCATCCTTCTGATGGCCTGGATGCTCAGATTCCCATTTGGTTCTATAAGTGCTTTTTATCAACCTCTTTGCCTCGTTATAGGTTATGTCTATGTCAGGCTGTGGTAGTCGTCCGCCCTCGTTTGCCAGTCTGTCAGCCTCTTCATTTCCAGATATACTGCAATGTGATGGGATCCACTGTATTACAACTTTTTTGGATTTCTGGCATAGACCATGGAGTGCTGCTCTTAGGTCAGCTATTTCTGTGCTGTTATTGCTCTTCAGTATTGAGACAGCTGACTTTGCATCTGTGAAGATAGCTATTTGCTTCTCTTTATTTTCCTCCATCAACAGCATTTCTGCTGCAGTTTTCATAGCCTCTACCTCCGCTTTGAAGTTACTTGAAAACTTTCCAGTTGCCACTGAATGTGTTTTTTTTCACTCCATTTTTTAAATTTAGGAGAATTCCTCCTCCTCCATTCTCTATTGAATTTTTGGCTGATCCATCTGTATATGCATGGGTCCAATTGCTGCTTGGGTAAGAACAGTTCTAGTGTGTTGACCTATCTGGGAAAGTGCATCTGAGTGCTTGTTGTATGTAATCTCAAGTATGAACACAGTTCAGCAACCCCCCCCCCCCCTCCCGTCTGTGGTTTGTTGAATGTAATCTCAAGTATGGTCACAGTTCAGCATAACCTTCCCTGACTGTGGTTTGTTGAATGTAATCTCAAGTATGGTCACAGTTCAGCATAACCTTCCCTGACTGTGGTTTGTTGAATGTAATCTCAAGTATGGTCACAGTTCAGCATAACCTTCCCTGACTGTGGTTTGTTGAATGTAATCTCAAGTATGGTCACAGTTCAGCATAACCTTCCCTGACTGTGGTTTGTTGAATGTAATCTCAAGTATGGTCACAGTTCAGCATAACCTTCCCTGACTGTGGTTTGTTGAATGTAATCTCAAGTATGGTCACAGTTCAGCATAACCTTCCCTGACTGTGGCTTGTTGAATGTAATCTCAAGTATGGTCACAGTTCAGCATAACCTTCCCTGACTGTGGCTTGTTGAATGTAATCTCAAGTATGGTCACAGTTCAGTATAACTTTCCCTGACTGTGGCATGTTGAATGTAATCTCAAGTATGGTCACAGTTCAGCATAACCTTCCCTGACTGTGGCTTGTTGAATGTAATCTCAAGTATGGTCACAGTTCAGCATAACCTTCCCTGACTGTGGCTTGTTGAATGTAATCTCAAGTATGGTCACAGTTCAGTATAACTTTCCCTGACTGTGGCATGTTGAATGTAATCTCAAGTATGGACACAGTTCAGCATAACCTCCCCTGACTGTGGCTTGTTGCATGTAATCTCAAGTATGGACACAGTTCAGTATAACCTTCCCTGACTGTGGCTGGCCTACCGACCCAGTGGCCGTGTGTTCGAGTCCCCTTGGATGCGGGTATTATCTTAAATGTAACCTGAACTCCCAGGTCCACCCAGCCGAACATTGGTACCAGGACTTGTTGAGGGAAATAAAGGCAGGCGGTGTTATATTGACCGCATCACCCACCGAGTGTAGAATGATATAAACATACAGGGCTAGCACATTGTACCCAAATTCTTGGGAGGGGAAAGGGGTGCTGTATTTCTTATTCTTCTGCGTTCATCCGGAGTTTTTCCGTACGTGATTGCGTTGTGCCTGTGTTCAGCAGAGCTGTGTTCTTGCACCTTTAGGCCGACACATCCAACTTCTGCGGGTGTTTGTTGACCGTGTTAACCTTCCCGGGTGGTGCTGTAATTGATTTATTACATGAGCGATAGCGGTCGGCGTGGCTGAGCGGTTCAACACCATAGAACACTGTCATCTGATAGCGGCGTAGTGTGTTCGCTCCAGACATTGGGCAGTGGGCCTTAAACGTTGACTTCTCGTCCTGAACTGGAGCACATCTAGTACAAGCCCCTCTCAAGTCAGAGAATGGCAGAGAACGCCAGTCCTCGCACAAAATCTACCCAGTGCTACTAGTGGTAGTCTGAAGTTGGAGAACGCCAGACCTCGCTCACAATATGCCCAGTGCTACTAGTGGTAGTCTGAAGTCGGAGAATGGCAGAGAAAGCCAGCCCTCGCACACAATACGCCCAGTGCTACTAGTGGTAGTCTGAAGTTGGAGAACGCCAGAGAACGCCAGCCCTCGCACACAATCTGTCCAGTGATACTAGTGGTAGTCTGAAGTTGGAGAACGCCAGACCTCGCTTATAATCTGTCCAGTGATACTAGTGGTAGTCTGAAGTTGGAGAACGCCAGACCTCGCTCACAATCTGTCCAGTGATACTAGTGGTAGTCTGAAGTTGGAGAACGCCAGAGAACGCCAGACCTCGCACACAATCTGTCCAGTGCTACTAGTGGTAGTCTGAAGTTGGAGAACGCCAGACCTCGCTCACAATCTGTCCAGTGATACTAGTGGTAGTCTGAAGTTGGAGAACGCCAGACCTCGCTCACAATATGCCCAGTGCTACTAGTGGTAGTCTGAAGTCGGAGAATGGCAGAGAAAGCCAGCCCTCGCACACAATACGCCCAGTGCTACTAGTGGTAGTCTGAAGTTGGAGAACGCCAGACCTCGCTCACAATATGCCCAGTGATACTAGTGGTAGTCTGAAGTAGGAGAACGCCAGAGAACGCCAGCCCTCGCACACAATCTGTCCAGTGATACTAGTGGTAGTCTGAAGTTGGAGAACGCCAGAGAACGCCAGACCTCGCACACAATCTGTCCAGTGCTACTAGTGGTAGTCTGAAGTTGGAGAACGCCAGACCTCGCTCACAATCTGTCCAGTGATACTAGTGGTAGTCTGAAGTTGGAGAACGCCAGAGAACGCCAGCCCTCGCACACAATCTGTCCAGTGATACTAGTGGTAGTCTGAAGTTGGAGAACGCCAGAGAACACCAGACCTCGCACACAATCTGTCCAGTGATACTAGTGGTAGTCTGAAGTTGGAGAACGCCAGAGAACGCCAGCCCTCGCACACAATCTGTCCTGTGATACTAGTGGTAGTCTGAAGTAGGAGAACGCCAGAGAACGCCAGCCCTCGCACACAATCTGTCCAGTGATACTAGTGGTAGTCTGAAGTTGGAGAACGCCAGAGAACGCCAGCCCTCGCACACAATCTGTCCAGTGATACTAGTGGTAGTCTGAAGTCGGAGAATGGCAGAGAACGCCAGCCCTCGCACACAATACGCCCAGTGCTACTAGTGGTAGTCTGAAGTTGGAGAACGCCAGAGAACGCCAGCCCTCGCACACAATCTGTCCAGTGATACTAGTGGTAGTCTGAAGTCGGAGAATGGCAGAGAACGCCAGCCCTCGCACACAATACGCCCAGTGCTACTAGTGGTAGTGTGAAGTTGGAGAACGCCAGCTCTCACCTACAATCTGTCCAGTGCCACTAGTGGTAGTCTGAAGTCGGAGAATGGCAGAGAACGCCAGCTGTCACACAAAACCAGTGCTACAACTAATAGTAGCATAGTTAGTTTGCGTTTGCACGCTTTGAACTCAAGCGTAATCCATACACGTGCTACTACCGTACTTCTAGTGCACTGACTGATTTTTCATAAAATTAGTAGAGTTGAGTTGAGCTATGAACCGACATCACTGCACTCAGAACATTCCCATACTCGTTCAACAGCCAGCGAAGAGACATACTACTAATCGAAAAAGAATTATCGCCGGAGCAACGGAGTGCGTGCTTTGTGCTCGATACCTTTTACAAAATTAGTGAAAGTGCAGTAAAGCTGTGGAAATGTCAACAGTACAAACTAGCATAAAGTAACGCAGCTTTACAGAACATATTACGGAAAACGTGAAAAAGATGTACTTATTTCAGAATCCCAGGATGTGCTGTATTAGAATATCATAGCCTGGGGTTCTAAGATGAATAGCACATCTTTTTCGTTTTTTTGTTTTTTTTTGGTTTCATTGTTCTCATTTCCTCCCTAACAATCGATTCTTCTCATTCGGTTCTTATGCCATAATGTAGTCACTATAAGTGTCTTTCCCATGTTTATATGTTGTGTTTGTGTATTTGTTCGCTAGGAAGGCTAACACCGCAAGGCCCTGTTTTCCGCAATAGTGTTCTGTAAAATTGCATTATTTCGTGTTATGTTATCTTAGAAGTGGCAGCGCGCGTGTGGCCTACGCTAGAGTTTAAGCGAGTGCACGAGCAGAAAATAAAACAAAACATGAACACAATTATATCAACATCACGCGAGCCATACAATGTCAAACATGACATCAGCTACACAATGTCATCAAGTGCACGCTGCCTCCGTGCTCATTCCTCTAATTGCTGTGGGAATCCCATAAGTGGACCAGAATGACGAGCTAGTCTGGCAAAAATTGTGCTTTTGTACACAACGATGGAAACCAGCTCCGGAAACCGCACCATGTACAGTTGTTCTTGAATGTTTTCCAGCTCAAGTGTTTTTTTATTGTCTATATCATTGTGTTTTATGCTCTCCCCGACAGACGCCGTTTCGTTTCTGTGTATCTTACCCCGTCATTTTTGCCATGCTTGCGCTGCTGCTACTTCTGCTATTGTTATTCCTCTTGTTTTTTTCTTCATCTCCACGTCTTGTTACTGCTATTATTGATTCTTCTTCCTTCTCCTCCTCCTCATCTTCTACTGCTGCTGCTGTTACTTCTGCTACTGTTGATTCCTCTTGTATTTTTTTTCTTCATCTCCGCATCCTGATACTGGTGATTCTTGTTCTTCTTCATCTCTTCCTGCTATTGCTGCTAGTGTTGACTCCCAACGGCTTCGGGTGGAGGAGTGCAACTGGGAGGGTACATCTCTCATCCTGGTGAGATGACACGCAACCTAACGACTAAATATCATGGCAGGGAAGACCAGACCCTAAGCCTTGGCCTGCAACTGGTCTAGGATCGAAGCTCCGACAGGCGGACACTTAGAACATTACTTTGCTGATCCGGAAGCTTTTGCAGCTGGTCATGTTCCAGACGTATTGGTGTTACCTTTCCTCTGGCGTAAACTTGGCAGGCCGAGAGAGGGATCATGCTGATTGGGCAACACGTGGTCTCTAAATTCAGCCCGGGCTTGGAGCTTTAACTCCATTTTATAAACTATCCTTTGTCAAGGCGGCAAAGTGCCAGTCATTTACTTGGACGATAAAAACAAGGTAAACAGAATATTTTCACTACTTAAGGAACAAGGTCTGGAGTGATTACACGCCCCTGTCGCACCCATCTCTTGATTTTCCTCCCTTCATTCAATGGAATGAATCGCTGCGGGGGGTCTGCTGTTCGTAGAGTCGCCTTCATCGTCGCCCCGGGAAATGCGGGAGCTGAGGGAAATGAACGAGCTGGTCAACTTGCTGCCCCTGCATGCTTTGCAGATGACCAGCCTATGGTTCGTGCCGATATTATTAATGTCCTTAGAGAGATGTGGAGTGCGGAGGACTGACGTCAGTGAATCTACATCTTTGTCTAGAATGAGACTTGGGAGTAAGAACTGGCACAGTCAGACATGGAGAGAAAATGGGTGGGCTCGTAAACCAACACAAAACTGGAACTATTGTTAGCCGCCGATTGCAGATGCACATGTTGGGAGGCTGCGAGAACCTATGAGCATATCCGGAGTGCAAGAATGATACGCCAATAGATTATCTAAATACTTCATTATTTTAATGTTAGTTTGTTGTTTCCTATACATGTTCAATACAAGTTTAGGATCTGTCACGCCGGTTGGCTGGCCTCCACGGCACGCTCGGGTTGAGCAAGGAAGATATGATGGCCTGTTGCACGAGGACACACAAATCAATGACCACACGCCGCTACGATGATGGAATCAGGAACCCAGTTCAGCCAGCAGGTAGGGTCGTGGCAGAGGGTGGAGTAGGGGCGATCGTGACCACCTGTCCATGGGAACTATAAGTGTCCTACTCTTGGGTGTATTCTAATGGAGACTGGGCACACATAGGGGGTTGTGCTTTGTGCACTGACGTAGGTGTTAGATGACAATACCGCCCCCCCCCCCCCTTTTCCTCTTTTCGTTGGGACCCCTGGCTGATGATGCCTGTTTGCACGACACGACTATTGCCTGTCTGGCCCATTATACAATGACCAGACGTGAAGTTTGTTCCATTAAATTAATCATTTGATTACTGTCAGTCATCCACACGGCTGTTGATTCTTGTTTGCATGTCTGTCATTGACACAGCTGTTGGGGTATTGATTCTTGCGTACATGTCTGTCTGTCATCCACACGGCTGTTGGGATGTTGATTCTTGTTTGCATGTCTGTCTGTCATCGACACGGCTGTTGGGATGTTGATTCTTGTTTGCATGTCTGTCTGTCATCGACACGGCTGTTGGGATGTTGATTCTTGTTTGCATGTCTGTCTGTCATGCACACAGCTGTTGGGATATTGATTGATTGTATTGTCATGCACGCGGCTGTTAGGATATTGATTGTTTGCATATCTGTCGTGCACACGGCTTTTGGGATATTGGTTCTGGCTTGCATGTCTGTCATGCATAAGGCTGTTGGGATATTGATTGATTGCATGCGTCATCCACACGGCCGATAAAATAATGCATTTCGCCAGACAACCACGCTCACTATGCCTGTCTGACAATCTACCAACCTATACATCCAGACATACATAGGTAAATGGTGCAATAGCTAGACAGACATACGTGTAGACAGATGGATATGTGGTTGGATAGACAGAAACAGATATACTTAGAAAAACGGCTGTCACGAGCCAGGTAACAATACAGAGAATAACTCCCAGTTTTCTGCTGTAGCTAACAATGGCCTATTGTTAATGACCTTCCAGAATTCTCTATGCAACATAGCCTGACAAGCCCAAACCCCACTTCTCTTCAATGAACAAATGCTGTACTGTAATAAAATCACTTGGCCAGGACCCAAATAATGATTTTCTCGATACCGGCTAAATACGGCTAGACAGGTCTAAATCAATTATTTATGTATAACGATGCTTGTGCCAAATTGTCCACCAATACATCTCCCATGGTAATATTTCCTTTCATTTAAATGTTTTCTTCCTCTTCCTCATTCGCTGCCAAATAACCAACCTCTCCTGTAAAGATTGCAGTCGGGTTTAGGGTTGTCTCATCACTACAGTTGGTCTAGCAGTTTTAGCGTTGTCTCACTACAGTTGGTCTAGCAGTTTTAGGATTGTCTCATCACATCAGTTGGTCTAGCAGTCAGGCTCGGCAGCGCCTGGTTGTCACTTTCCTGGCATAAACAGAGTCAACAGATGGAATGCATGTTCAAATGTTTGTCCTCTCAGATCCAGCATTTGGAGGACAACTGTTTGCCTTTCAGAGCCAACAGTTGGACATGTTCCACCATGTCCTCTTACAGTGCTAACATTTAGAGGACATGTTCCACTGTGTCCTCTCACAGAGCAAACGTTTAGAGGACATGTTCCACTGTGTCCTCTCAGAGAGCCAACATTTAGAGGCCATGTTCCACTGTGTCCTCACAGAGACAACATTTAGAGGCCATGTTCCACTGTCCTCTCACAGAGCTAACATTTAGAGGACATGTTCCACCATGTCCTCTCACAGAGCCAACATTTAGAGGACATGTTCCACCATGTCCTCTCAAAGGACATGTTCTACAATGTCCTCACAGAGCCAACAGTTGGACATATTCCACTATGTCCTCTCACAGAGCCAACAGTTGGACATGTTCCACCGTGTCCTCACAGAGCCAACAGTTGGACATGTTCCACCATGTCCTCTCAGAGCCAACATTCAGAGGACATGTTCCACCATGTCCTCTCACAGAGCCAACAATTGGACATGTTCCACTGTTTGTCCTCTCACAGAGCCAACAGTTGGACATGTTCCACTGTTTGTCCTCTCACAGAGAACAGTTGGACATGTTCCACTGTTTGTCCTCTTGCAGAGAGAACAGTTGGACATGTTCCACTGTCCTCTCGCAGAGAGAACAGTTGGACATGTTCCACTGTTTGTCCTCTCACAGAGCCAACAGTTGGACATGTTCCACTGTCCTCTCACAGAGAGAACAGTTGGACATGTTCCACGGTTTGTCCTCTCGCAGAGAGAACAGTTGGACATGTTCCACTGTATCCTCTCGCAGAGAGAACAGTTGGACATGTTCCACTGTTTGTCCTCTCGCAGAGAGAACAGTTGGACATGTTCCACCGTGTCCTCACAGAGCCAACAGTTTGACATGTTCCACCATGTCCTCACAGAGCCAACAGTTGGACATGTTCCACCATGTCCTCTCACAGAGCCAACAGTTGGACATGTTCCACTGTGTCCTCTCACAGAGCCAACAGTTGGACATGTTCCAACATGTCCTCTCACAGAGCCAACAGTTGGACATGTTTCACCGTGTCCTCTCACAGAGCCAACAGTTGGTCATGTTCCACCATGTCCTCTCACAGAGCCAACAGTTGGACATGTTCCACCGTGTCCTCTCACAGAGCCAACAGTTGGACATGTTCCACCGTGTCCTCTCACAGAGCCAACAGTTGGACATGTTCCACCGTGTCCTCTCACAGAGCCAACAGTTGGACATGTTCCACCGTGTCCTCTCACAGAGAGAACAGACATGTTCCACCGTGTCCTCTCAGAGCCAAAACAGTTGGACATGTTCCACCATGTCCTCTCACAGAGCCAACAGTTGGACATGTTCCCCCATGTCCTCTCACAGAGCCAACAGTTGGACATGTTCCACCATGTCCTCTCACAGAGCCAACAGTTGGACATGTTCCACCGTGTCCTCTCACAGAGCCAACAGTTGGAAATGTTCCACCGTGTCCTCTCACAGAGCCAACAGTTGGACATGTTCCACCGTGTCCTCTCACAGAGCCAACAGTTGGACATGTTCCACAGTGTCCTCTCACAGAGCCAACAGTTGGACATGTTCCACAGTGTCCTCTCACAGAGCCAACAGTTGGACATGTTCCGTGTCCTCTCACAGAGCCAACAGTTGGACATGTTCCACCGTGTCTTCTCACAGAGCCAACAGTTGGACATGTTCCACCGTGTCCTCTCACAGAGCCAACAGTTGAACATGTTCCACTGTGTCCTCTCAGAGCCAACAGTTGGACATGTTCCACCGTGTCCTCTCACAGAGCCAACAGTTGGACATGTTCCGTGTCTTCTCACAGAGCCAACAGTTGGACATGTTCCACCGTGTCCTCTCACAGAGCCAACAGTTGGACATGTTCCATTTCTCACAGAGCCAACAGTTGGACATGTTCCACCGTGTCCTCTCACAGAGCCAACAGAGGACATGTTCCACCATGTCTTCTCACAGAGCCAACAGTTGGACATGTTCCACCGTGTCCTCTCACAGAGCCAACAGTTGGACATGTTCCGTATCTTCTCACAGAGCCAACAGTTGGACATGCTCCACCGTGTCCTCTCACAGAGCCAACAGTTGGGCATTTCCACCATTTGCCCTCATAGAGCGTATGTGACTAGCCAAAAAGGGAAGCCAAATAACCAAGCACGCAAGTTGTAAAAGGCAAGAAATCTTGATGTGGGACTTGCTTCAATATTCAATAAGCTATGACCAACTCTTGAAGAAAAGAAATAGTACCCAACCAGCCAAGATGAAAGTTGGAACAATACACATGGGAGATGCCGTAGCACACTGGCTGGTATGCTGACCTGCCCATCTGCCCTGTGGTTCGACTGACATCGGTGGTTCGACTGACGAGGCAGATATTTTAAATTGACCTCTTAGCTTCCAGGTTGACCCACTCTAAATCAGGAAGTACAGATTGGCGGAACTGACACCCCCTCCCCCTCAGGATTGATTGGCCCATATAAACACAGGGCTAGTACCATTTGCCCAATACAGCACGAAGGGCCTGTGAATGTACAGATAGAGAAGTCAAGGACAACAAACAAGCACAGACAATGAATGATGTATGTGACAGTTGAGCACCTACACTTTTCACTCGCAGTTCACTGAAATTTTTTTAAGTTGCACATCCTTTACATGACATCACTGTCAACCTCAGCATTTTTTGGCCAAGTTTACATTGAGTAGTTTGCCATTGCTTTCTGAAAGAGAACCAAGGATAAGAATAATTAAGAAACAAGGTCAAACAAATTGACTTCATTTAATGTTTTGTTAGACGCACATGGTCGTAAGTCTTCAATGTTAGACATGTGGACGCATCTTCGACCATGCTCCTGAGTATTGCGACAGAAGTCAATCAGTTCTCACTGCCGAGCGGTCAGATCATGCGCGGGTTGAACGATGATGAACCTGACTGCTGCTGCGAGTTGCTGCCCGTCTGGTAGTTCATGCCCTGCTGCTGGTTGCTGGCACCTCCCTGGATGTTGTGCACATGCTGTGGGGGACAGACAAGCAGCAAGTATTAGAATTGTACAAACATCCCCATCATCTATAGATGTGTTGGCATTATTAATGGATACAAAACTTGTTAGGTAAATGCTCGTATTATGAGTAGGTAAACACTGCACACAAGTAACTAACAACATAACCCGCATGTTACACATGTGTTACATTACACATTATCAAAGTACCCCAGGGGTAAATAACACCCACATAACTGTCAAAGTACCCCAGGGGTAAATATTACCCACATTATCAAAGTACCCCAGGAGTAAATAACATTACCCACATATAACAAAATACCCCAGGGGTAAACATTACCCACATAACAATCAAAATGCCCCAGGGGTAAATATAAACACCCACATATAACATATCCCAGGGGTAAACAACATTACCCACATAACATACCCTAGGGTGTAAACAAACATTACCCACATAATCAACATACCCCAGGGTAAATACCCACATAACTCAAAAACAACCCAGGGGTAAATATCACCCACATATATCTATCAAAATATGCCAGGGGTAAACACCCACATATAATTTATCAAAATATCCCAAGGGTAAACATCACCCACATATAACTCAAAATTCCCCAGGGGTAAATACAAACATCACCCACATATAAATATCAATGTAATCCAGGGGTAAATACGAACACCGCCAAATATAACTATCAATGTACTCCAGGGATAAATACCAACATCACCACTAACTATCAACATACCCCAGGGATAAATAACATCACCACATAACTATCAACATACCCCAGGGGTAAATACCAACATTACCCATATTACCCACATAACTATCAATGTACCCCTGGGGTAAAATACCAATATAACTACCATGTACCACAGGGATAACTACCAACATTACCATGTACCCCAGGGGTAACTACCAACATTACCATGTACCCCAGGGGTACTCACATTATCAAAGTACCCCAAGGGTAAATAACATTACCATGTACTCCAGGGGTAAATACCAACATTACTCGTGTTTATCAACGTACCCCAGGGGTAAATATTACCCATATATAACTAAACGTACCCAAGGGGTAAAATACCAACATTACCCACATATAACTATCAACGTACCCAAGGGGTAAAATGCCATTATTACCCACATATTACTATCAACGTACCCCAGGTGTAAATACCAACATTACCCACAACCAACATTTCCCTGGTGTCCTTTATTCCCCTATAGGGGCATAGGTAAAGTCCAGTTAATGTAATCAGTCACTGAAGAGTCCGCAGGCAATGTAATCAGTGATGGAAGAGTACACTATAAATATAGTGAATACATGTACAAGACTGCTAGCCAGCAGCATCCATGTCCACTATAAATATAGCGATACATGTACAAGTCTGCGAGCCAGCAGCATCCATGTCCACTATAAATATAGTGAATACATGTACAAGTCTGCGAGCCAGCAGCATCCATGTCCACTATAAATATAGTGAATACATGTACAAGTCTGCTAGCCAGCAGCATCCATGTCCACTATAAATATAGTGAATACATGTACAAGTCTGCGAGCCAGCAGCATCCATGTCCACTATAAATATAGCGATATATGTACAAGTCTGCGAGCCAGCAGCATCCATGTCCACTATAAATATAGCGATATATGTACAAGTCTGCGAGCCAGCAGCATCCATGTCCACTATAAATATAGCGATATATGTACAAGTCTGCGAGCCAGCAGCATCCATGTCCACTATAAATATAGCGATATATGTACAAGTCTGCTAGCCAGCAGCATCCATGTCCACTATAAATATAGCGATATATGTACAAGTCTGCGAGCCAGCAGCATCCATGTCCACTATAAATATAGCGATATATGTACAAGTCTGCGAGCCAGCAGCATCCATGTCCACTATAAATATAGCGATATATGTACAAGTCTGCGAGCCAGCAGCATCCATGTCCACTATAAATATAGCGATATATGTACAAGTCTGCGAGCCAGCAACATCCATGTCCACTATAAATATAGCGATATATGTACAAGTCTGCGAGCCAGCAGCATCCATGTCCACTATAAATATAGCGATATATGTACAAGTCTGCGAGCCAGCAGCATCCATGTCCACTATAAATATAGCGATATATGTACAAGTCTGCGAGCCAGCAGCATCCATGTCCACTATAAATATAGCGATATATGTACAAGTCTGCGAGCCAGCAGCATCCATGTCCACTATAAATATAGCGATATATGTACAAGTCTGCGAGCCAGCAGCATCCATGTCCACTATAAATATAGCGATATATGTACAAGTCTGCGAGCCAGCAGCATCCATGTCCACTATAAATATAGCGATACATGTACAAGTCTGCGAGCCAGCAGCATCCATGTCCACTATAAATATAGCGATACATGTACAAGTCTGCGAGCCAGCAGCATCCATGTCCACTATAAATATAGTGAATACATGTACAAGTCTGCGAGCCAGCAGCATCCATGTCCACTATAAATATAGCGATACATGTACAAGTCTGCGAGCCAGCAGCATCCATGTGCACTATAAATATAGCGAATACATGTACAAGTCTGCGAGCCAGCAGCATCCATGTCCACTAACAACTGGAAACAGTCACTGAACTCTGGCACATCACGAATCCCAGTCATCGTGCAATGTGTTCCATACTTGCTACGTCTGGTCAGCGTATGCCAAAGATCTGGCTGTCTCAGAAACTACATATGTAGTCAAGTCATGCACTAATACATTTTTGTAGCGGTTATATTCCTCCCCTCAGCAAAACCTTGGAGCCTAAAAGAAAATTCCGGAGTAAACTGCAGTCAGCCGTGGCAACATTCACAACAGCCACTGATTTGACAGTTTACTTTCGGGGGCTATTCAACAGCCCGATCAAAATAAACATAAAATCTTGGGAAAAGTAACTATTTCCAGGTTCGGTGAAAAGTTCAACAAATACAACAGTTAGTCAAACAAAACATTTAAATATTGAGCACACCACTACTGGCAACGCTGATAGTATTCTGGTACGAACCTAAGGCTTTTTCCATGTCAGGGAAGCACTAGACAGTTTCGCTCTCATTTGAGCTCGTCAGTAGTGCATATCCTTGACTGGACCCGGGATGAAATCCGGATCAGTGGCATGTGAGGCAGGTGTGTAACCACTAGCTATAGCCTACGATGGGTGACATGATATTCTAGTGTGATAATGTGGTCACGTCTAGCGTGTGCCACATGGTCTAGTGGTTACACACCCACCTCACACGCCGGTGATCCGGTGTGATCCCGGGCCCAGTCAAGGATATGCACTACTGAAGAGCTCAAACAAGAGCCAAACTCAAGTCTAGTGCTTCCATATTGACATGGACAAAGCCTTAAGTTCGTACCGGAATATAATCAGCGTTGCCAGTAGTGGGTTGTGCTCAATGTTTAAATCTCAAATCCCGGAAACAAACCAAATAAATCAAAACAGAATTCAAACAAAATTCAATGAACACACGTTTTACTCAAATGTGAGTAACAGGGCAACGCAAACAGCAATGAAGATAACATGTGTAACAAAGCCATGCACAGCCATTATCTGTAGTTGAATTATCACTCACCATCTGTTGCTAGTTTATATTTCAAGTATTTCAGTTGCTTGCCACCGATTTATGTTGTGTATAAATTTATATAATATCACAAGTTTCTATTTATGTATATCTATACACTGTTACAAATTTATACTATCTATCAATTTATATACTGTCAAATTTCTATTTATGTATATATATTGTCACAAGTTTATACTCTTAATTTATATACTGTCACTAATTCTATTCTGTATATCCATTTATACATTGTCACTAATTTCTATTCTTTGGAGAAGCATGATTTTCCACGCCAGTCAACATGGAATCTATGGTAGCAGTGGCTAGGTGACAATCTCAATATGGAATGCTGCCAAGTACACACAGCTAACCCATCAAATGGATGCCAGAACATGTTCAAGGCGATACAGACAACCACTATATGCCATTTGGTCATAAAAATTAGCATCACATCCCTGAATTGACACCCAAGTGAGAGGATTTCTTGACACATGGAATCTATGGTAGCACAGTGGCCAGGTGACTGAATCTCAATATGGAATGCTGCCAAGTACACACAGCCAGACTGAGCTAACCCATCAAATGGATGCCAGAACATGTTCAAGGTGATACAGACAACCACTATGTGCCGTTTGGTCATAAAAATGAGCATCACATCCCTGAATTGACACCCAAGTGAGAGGACAATATTTCTTTGATATTTCTTGGCAATCTTAGCATCACCCATTTCTGTTGCTGTGGAAATATCCCCTGCTGGACATGCCTCTGGTTACATACCATTCTGATAAACTGACTTCTAGCGTTCTATCACCTCATCTGACAAGAAATTTGACTGCCCAGTTCAGCCTGCCTCAATTTATTACTATTCTTGACTTCTGCCGTCTCATCTGACATTTGTTATCTGACTACTGTCTGCCCGGTCCAGTTTGTCTCAATCTAATATACTGACTTCAAGCAACTGACACCTGATTTTTTTAATCTGACTAGAATACTGTTTTTCCCGGTTCAATCTGTCTCAATTTAATTCTAACTGGGATAGTTTACACTTTTGAAATGCTTACTGCATGCAACATGTTAAGTAATATTTATATTATGTTGGACATTTGACATTCTTTTGATGTTTCTCCAAATTTTATTTTTTTTAAAAAACCTTAACGTGAACAAGAAGGTCATGATTTTCAAACATTCTAGAATATTCCTATTGTTATAGAAAGTTGCAAAATCAAACAAATGAGCTGACAAACTTTCTGGCAACTGATAAACGTTTTGGTTAATGAAGTGATGAACGGCCACTCGTGGTCACAGGAAACAATACTATGCTACCTGTAAGCTTGTTTATTCTAACTCCACAATCAGAATGAGAAAGATGACACAACAAGCTAACTTGACATGAACAAAGGTATTGTATTTACAACATATTTATTGCTCTTCAAAGACAACTGGATAAACTGAAGAGGGACAGATAGAACTACACAAAGATTTTTAAGAGCATGCATCTTTCCCATTACAACATTTGCCTGTGAGACCTGGATACTTACTAAACAAACTGAACTGCGCATAAATGCCTTTGAATATAAATGTTAGACGGGTTCTAAGAATATCTCGGATAAAAACAAATGCACCAAATACTTCAAGATCTAAATATTCAAGCTGGTTGGCAGCTATTAGAACTAAGAAAATTGAAATATTTTGGTCACTTGAAACATTACGAAAGTTTGGAGAGAATAATGGAGGGGTATATGCCTGGGAAAAGAAGAGGAAGGCCAAAGAGAAGATGGATGCAGGGTGTGGCGGATGATCTCCAGATGGGTGTATCAGGCGCGCAACATCTTGCTTATCGGGAGGTGCTCCGGAATGTTATGGGAGTGAGGTTCTGCAAAGGACATGCTACTGAATGAATGAATGTACAACATACAACACGTGGACATGTGTGCATGTCTTTACCACTGTAAGGTAAGTGACAGAACATGATAGACCAGTTATGAGCAATAAACGAGTATTACAGGGCAGATCTGATGCCCTTGATCAGCAGTCACTGCCAATAACATGATCAGTGCCTCTGCATGTATCACATCTGTCAGATGGTAGCAGGGAATGGATGGAAACACTTCAGTGACAAGAACATGATCAGTGCCTCTGCATGTATCACATCTGTCAGATGGTAGCAGGGAATGGATGGAAACACTTCAGTGACAAGAACATGATCAGTACCTCTGCATGTATCACATCTGTCAGATGGTAGCAGGGAATGGATGGAAACACTTCAGTGACAAGAACATTATCAGTACCTCTGCATGTATCACATCTGTCAGATGGTAGCAGGGAATGGATGGAAAGAAACACTTCAGTGACAAGAACATGATCAGTACCTCTGCATGTATCACATCTGTCAGATGGTAGCAGGGAATGGATGGAAACACTTCAGTGACAAGAACATGATCAGTACCTCTGCATGTATCACATCTGTCAGATGGTAGCAGGGAATGGATGGAAACACTTCAGTGACAACATGATCAGTACCTCTGCATGTATCACATCTGTCAGATGGTAGCAGGGAATGGATGGAAACACTTCAGTGACAAGAACATGATCAGTACCTCTGCATGTATCACATCTGTCAGATGGTAGCAGGGAATGGATGGAAACACTTCAGTGACAAGAACATGATCAGTACCTCTGCATGTATCACATCTGTCAGATGGTAGCAGGGAATGGATGGAAACACTTCAGTGACAAGAACATGATCAGTACCTCTGCATGTATCACATCTGTCAGATGGTAGCAGGGAATGGATGGAAACACTTCAGTGACAAGAACATGATCAGTACCTCTGCATGTATCACATCTGTCAGATGGTAGCAGGGAATGGATGGAAACACTTCAGTGACAAGAACATGATCAGTACCTCTGCATGTATCACATCTGTCAGATGGTAGCAGGGAATGGATGGAAACACTTCAGTGACAAGAACATGATCAGTACCTCTGCATGTATCACATCTGTCAGATGGTAGCAGGGAATGGATGGAAACACTTCAGTGACAAGAACATGATCAGTACCTCTGCATGTATCACATCTGTCAGATGGTAGCAGGGAATGGATGGAAACACTTCAGTGAAGCAGGGGGGGGGGGGGGGGGGGGGGGGTGGACAGTTGCAGGAACTGCATGTTTGATGAATACCTATAAATAGAACACTCTGGAACCCACATGGTAATACAAGACCAACAGACAGTCCCATGGCTGTGAGGCCTTCACATGTTCTAGGCCAGGGTATTATGAGATCAGATGACCCCTGGGATAAATGTAAGAAGACCACAGCATACAGACCAGAGATCTGCAGCCACGGATGAGATGTGGAAGCAGCTACAAGAGGAAGCAAGAAATAGGAAGTTGTAGCATGGGATGGCCAAGGACTTATGATCTGCTGATGCCTCAAATACAAAAGACAAAAATAGCACTCTACATAGATTTATTATGCTTTATCACAGTAGATTTATTATTGGATTTGCTGTGCTTATAACGTAGTAAATTATGCTTCATCATGCAGTAGATTATGCTTCATCACATAGTAAAATTGTCAACTCCCTATCATAAATCACTACCCCTGTCATATATTAGTGTTGCCGGGAATAAAAGAACTAGAATAAACAAGCAATGGTGTTAGAAAATTATTTCAACTGGAACAAACTGGAACAAGAAACATTTCAGAGATCTCTACCCATGGGTCAAATGGTGGTGCATACAAGTAGTTGCTAGCATCATTCGACGAGTGGCCATGACTGTTGAGATATGGGATGTTCGGGGACCACTGCAATCAAAATCCAAGTCTGAATGCTACACTAGTGCTAAAGTATGTGCTATATTTTTAGGTGAATGCTACATGCATGCTAAAGTATGTGCTATACTGTCAGGTGAATACTACATCTGCTAGAGTATGCTATATTGTCAGTTGAATGCTACATCTGTGCTACAGTCTTACAATATACTGTCAGTTGAGTGCTACATCTGTGCTACAGTCTACAATATACTGTCAGGTGAGTGCTACATCTGTGCTACAGTCTATGCTATATTGTCAGGTTGAGTGCTACATCTGTGCTACAGTCTATGCTATATTGTCAGGTAGGGTCAGTATGTTTGTATATATAATGACCTAATATGATGGCTTTGGTCAGTTCAGCTCACTGACCTTGATGCCAGGGGTCAAGGTGTGAGTAACTTGTTTCCTGCATCTCCAGTTACTATGGGCCTTAACTCAAGACCATGTGTCCTACACTATCTAAAGACGTTTTTCCTAACCAATTCCGAGTTTGTAAACAAATTGAAAAATTGGTATATTTGGAGCTACAGTGTATGTATGTATGTATGTGTGGAGCTACTGCGCGTGTGGTGGAGCTCATCATCATCTTCCACTTCTGCTGTCAAGTGTCGTGGGGGAGGAATAATTTGCGTTCCAGCACCCTGTGGGCGGCACTGGATACTGTCATTCCGTGTGGTTGTACAATGATGTCAGACAACTAAAATCATGCGTTCAACCATTAACTGTCCTCCATGAGCAGATTTAAGGCCTGACGTGCTGCTACACTAGTATTGCGATCCAGACCAGGACCAGGTTTTTTATGTTTGGCAGCTTAAAAACACTGACCTGGCCATGTTCAACCACAATCTGTTGATGAAAGTGAATGCTGCTGGGTGTATGTGTTCAACCTCAGAAATATTACAAGTTTCTTAAACCTCAGAAATAATACCTCATTCAACCTCAAATATCTTAAACAAAGAAACCCTAGAAGGTTAACCTAGTCAACAAACACCTGCAGAAGTTGGATATGTCGTCCGAAAAGTGCAAGTATTGCAGCTCTGCTGTAAACAGGCACAACGCAACCACGTCCAAAAAACTCAATTCAGAAGAAGAAACTAAAATAAACCTTAAACCTCTAAGACTAACCTCTAAGACAAACTACAGCTTCTGTTAGGACTTAGACAGCTTGTTCTATTAGGTTTTTATGGAAATTACAAAACTGGATGCAAGATCTGTGTTACTATGTGACTCTATTTTATACATAAGGTCATGGAGCTAGACATGTAACCCCAGAGGCTACTAAAACAACTGATAAATAGCTGACTGGTTAGAATCAATGGCCACCTTCACCGCACTACGAAACTGTCTCAGTGTGTCAGTCTCTAACTATAGATTATGCACTGAGCCGAGATCATCCTAGCACAAACTATCACTGACCCAGACCTGAAGCTTTACCACAGTCCACACAAATTCTTGTGTATTGGTTTTGTACATTTAAATAAAAACAAACAAACTACTGGTTAGCAAGCACAACACAGAGACTGGAGGCAAGCAAGTATTATAAACTAACCAGGAAAATGGCATTACCGGCTGGCAGACAAAGCACCGACATCTCGATTACAGCAATTCAAAGTAAACATGCCAGGAGGTCATGTGTAACTAATCCTGGTCAATGTGGCTATGGAAAAACAGTCCCTCAAGTCCCAGATTAACAAATGTTTTGGTGTAGCAAAACTGTTCACATTTTTCAGAATGTGTCCATAATTTGAGCCGTTTGCCAAATTGTCAACATGAGTTTTCTAGCGATATATGGGACAGGTTATGGCTCATTCAAATGATAGCACCAGCTGGGTGAAGTTACATGACAGCACGTTTACTGCATTATCTAAAAGCAGATGAGTTCAAATTTTCATTCATGTTTACGGGGAATTATGACATCTAGTTGTACATCTCGGCTCAGTGCATCCAACTCCAGCATGAATCAGGTTGGTTTCCTCTAGACATTCGACATAAGAGGACTCACCCACCCACGGGTGAGATTTCCTGACAAATGTGTCAGGGCACGGACCCCATGGCCTACTATATATGATTTCTAGCTGTCATGAGATTTTTAATGTACACAATAAGCATCCTCATCAGAGAAGGCTAGACTTGTTAAAATGAGTCCCAACTGATGTTGCCCATGAGACCATATTTCCTGGTGATGTGAAACATGCAAGTTCCAGTGTGTTCAGATGACAGCCCCAGCTGCCTGAAGTTCAGTGCTGTCAGCGGCTTTTGGTAGCTAACTAGTCAAGTGTACATGTCTACATATTTTTAGGTGATGAAACTTCAGAGTTTGGTCAGGCTGACACCACAAGTGGCATGCAGTACAGTAAGGGTAGATAGACAAGCACATAGCACAAACTGGCTTCTGTCAATTTCTTGTTAGGCAGAATTTGATACAATTTTCATATTCTAACTCAAGAATCAGTTCTCTTAACAAAATTTAGTCACCTAATTTTAAAATAGCCACTGGCAAGAGGCGTGATTTTACAGCACACAGGCAAAAATCTTACAGAAACCACCCACATGCATATACACAGACATATCAAGACGACAGGCCTGAGTAGACATCCACACAGACACCACATCACCCACAGATGATATATCAAGGCCTGAGTAGATGATTAATCACACAGACACCACACTACCTACATGCACACAGACAGACATTGATATATCAAGCCTGAGTAGACGACCAATCACTGACATAACCTCTGACCTGATAATCAGCAGAGACCATTGAGCTGGTGCTGGAAGTTGTGGCTAGACGTGGTCGCTTCGCAGCTGGCTGGTTGTGTTCGGATCCCTGGTTGTTGCCGGCGGCTCCTGCCGCACCAGCCGTCTGCTGAAATATACAATCAGGCAACCCAAGCTCAGGAGGAGGTATCTACAAGAGGCCTCAGTGACTTACTGTGGCATGGCTAGGTCAGCAGTTCTCAGTTTGGTGTCCAGGGACAACAATGCTTCAAGAACCACTGATCTAGACAGCTCAAACAAAAATAATTAGTTGCATAATTTCAATAATATCAAACAACTGTCTGATCTAGTCTCTATAGCTAGGCTTTATTCACATTCCTGTTTCAGCAATCACCATGGATGGCTACAGTCTATTGTCTTATGTTGGGGGGGGGGGGGGGGGGGGGGGAAAGAGATTCTAACCTGCAGGAACATGGAACGCGTGTTTTATCTTTTGTCCAGGAAGCTGTGTTTATCTTAGTGCCATCTAAGAAGTGATGTGTAGAAATACGGGAAATAAGAGCTATTGTCCCATCTATGAAGGGATGTATAGAAAAGCGATTGTCCCATCTATGAAGGGATGTATAGAAGAGTGATTGTCCCATCTATGAAGGGATGTATAGAAAGAGCTATAGTCCATCTATGAAGGGATCTATAGAAATGAGAGCTATAGTCCATCTATGAAGGGATCTATAGAAATGAGAGCTATAGTCCCATCTATGAAGGGATGTATAGAAGAGCTATAGTCCCATCTATGAAGGGATCCATAGAAATGAGACCTATTGTTCCATCTATGAAGGGATGTATAGAAATGAGAGCTATTGTCCCATCTCTGAAGGGATGTATAGAAATGAGAGAACTGACATGCTAACATCAAAGCTATCACTCACACAACTCACAATATGGACATTAAGTGATATTACAACTCAAGATGGACATTATGTGACATTAGGACACAAGATGGACTAAGTGATAAGTAGGGCAAAAAATGACAACCTATGTGTGTTGACACGCCCTGATGAACTGACCCAACCAAGGCTGCAGGTATAGGCCAAATAATCATGAAACTGATCACAATGATGGCAAATAAGGACGGCTCAAATTAGTAACAACCAGCGAGCAACAGTGAGCATCCATGCCCTGTGACTTCTGTAGCAACCAGCCAGCAACAGACAATTAACATCCATGCCCTGTGACTTCTGTAGCAACCAGCCAGCAACAGACAATTAACATCCATGCCCTGTGACTTCTGTAGCAACCAGCCAGCAACAGACAATTAGCATCCATGCCCTGTGACTTCTGTAGCAACCAGCCAGCAACAGACAATTAGCATCCATGCCCTGTGACTTCTGTAGCAACCAGCCAGCAACAGACAATTAGCATCCATGCCCTGTGACTTCTGTAGCAACCAGCGAGCAACAGACTAACATCCATGCCCTGTGACTTCTGTAGCAACCAGCGAGCAACAGACTAACATCCATGCCCTGTGACTTCTGTAGCAACCAGCGAGCAACAGACTAACATCCATGCCCTGTGACTTCTGTAGCAACAGACAATTAGCATCCATGCCCTGTGACTTCTGTAGCAACCAGCCAGCAACAGACAATTAGCATCCATGCCCTGTGACTTCTGTAGCAACCAGCCAGCAACAGACAATTAACATCCATGCCCTGTGACTTCTGTAGCAACCAGCCAGCAACAGACAATTAGCATCCATGCCCTGTGACTTCTGTAGCAACCAGCCAGCAACAGACAATTAACATCCATGCCCTGTGACTTCTGTAGCAACCAGCGAGCAACAGACAATTAGCATCCATGCCCTGTGACTTCTGTAGCAACCAGCCAGCAGCAGACTAACATCCATGCCCTGTGACTTCTGTAGCAACCAGCGAGCAACAGACAATTAGCATCCATGCCCTGTGACTTCTGTAGCAACCAGCCAGCAACAGACTAACATCCATGCCCTGTGACTTCTGTAGCAACCAGCGAGCAACAGACTAACATCCATGCCCTGTGACTTCTGTAGCAACCAGCCAGCAACAGACTAACATCCATGCCCTGTGACTTCTGTAGCAACCAGCGAGCAACAGACTAACATCCATGCCCTGTGACTTCTGTAGCAACCAGCGAGCAACAGACTAACATCCATGCCCTGTGACTTCTGTAGCAACCAGCGAGCAACAGACAATTAGCATCCATGCCCTGTGACTTCTGTAGCAACCAGCCAGCAGCAGACTAACATCCATGCCCTGTGTCTTCTGTAGCAACCAGCCAGCAACAGACTAACATCCATGCCCTGTGACTTCTGTAGCAACCAGCGAGCAGCAGACTAACATCCATGCCCTGTGACTTCTGTAGCAACCAGCGAGCAACAGACAATTAGCATCCATGCCCAGTGACTTCTTTAGCAACCAGCCAGCAACAGACAATTAGCTACCATGCCCTGTGACTTATGTGGCCACCAGCGAGCAACAGAGACAATTAGCATCCATGCCCTGTGACTTCCACACAGACAATTATCCATGCCCTTGACTTCTGTAGCAACCAGCCAGCAACAGAGACAATTAGCATCCATCCCCTGTGACTTTAGCAACCAGCCAGCAACAGACATCCATGCTCTGTGACTTCTGTAGCAACCAGCCAGCAACAGACAATTAGCATTCATGCACTGACTTCTGTAGCCACCAGCCAGCAACAGACAATTAGCATTCATGCACTGACTTCTGTAGCCACCAGCCAGCAACAGACAATTAACATTCATGCCCTGTGACATCCGTAGCAACCAGCCAGCCACAGAATTAGCATCCATGACCTGTGACTTTAGCAATCAGCGAGCAACAGAGAATCAGCATCCATTCCCTGCGACTTCTGTAGAGAAGATCGAGCACTTAGATTGCCCTGTGCATGATCTCTGCAGCTCTTCTTTATAATCACAATGAAAAAATGTTTCATTTCTACAATGCCATCACATGGTCATCCTTCCTCTCATGGGGAATGGGTCACAGTTACGCACCTCTATAGTTCATGGTCGGCATAATGTGTATAACGTTGGCTGCTTTTAGACATTTGCATCCCAGATGGCATGCTGTGCGATTAAATGCAGAGCTTGTAGACAGAACCTCCTGTTCTTTGCCCTGATCTGACAAGGAGGTATCAGATCTTAGTACCCAAGAGATCAGGAGGCCGTTTGAGATCTTTAAATACTGGTGATCCTCAGACAAAATGTCCAGTCGTGGGCTGAGATTGGACCAGTAACCAAGAGACGGGTATGAGATCTTTAAATGATCAAATGTCTAGCCATGGGCTGAGACTGGACCAGTATCTACTGAGCCTGAGTTAGACACCTGAACCATGGCTGGCACATGTTCATGAAGAATTGGACAAGTTCACCTCAGGCTGGCTGTCAGTGTTGCCAGGGAACATGCACTAGAAAGGGCAGTTGTGACTGGAAGGGTGAAGGCCGCTGGCCTTATGTTGAACAGGCCAGGAGCAGCTGCAACAAGTCTCATGGAAGACACTGCTGCTGGGGGGTCTTTCTTCAGTCTAGGCCATGACATGAGGTGATCTGTTCCCTTTCCTTCCCAGACAGTCTTACAATTGTCTGATGCCCATGTGTGGACTGTCTCTGCAAATGTGTCATCAGAATAAGCAACAGATGAGTTAGAAGTTGGTCGAGGCATACTCACTTTGTTTGTGTCAGACTTGTCCTCATTGTCGTCGTCAGAGATAAATTCTCTCTTGGGATAGGGAATAGGTCCACCCTCAAAAACGCTGTCGAGAAAAGAAATGAAAAACAGGGCAATTAAAAATACTGACCAGTCTTAACTCACTCCCAACTGACCAGCTCCAACAACTCACTCCCAACTGACCAGCTCCAACAACTCACTCCCAACTGTGACCAGCTCCAACAACTCACTCCCAACTGACCAGCTCCAACAACTCACTCCCAACTGTGACCAGCTCCAACAACTCACTCCCAGCTGTGACCAGCTCCAACAACTCTCCCAACTGTGACCAGCTCCAACAACTCACTCCAACTAAACTGCTCCAACAACTCACTCCCAACTGTCCTGTTCTAACAACTCACTCCCAACTGACCTGCTCTAACAACTCATTCCCAACTGACCTGCTCAAACAACTCACTCCCAACTGACCTGCTCAAACAACTCACTCCCAACTGACCTGCTCTAACAACTAACTCCCAACTGACCTGCCCTAACACTCCAAACTGACCAGCTCCAACAACTCACTCCCAACTGACCTGCTCTTTTAACTAACTCCCACCAGTGACCTGCCCTAACAACTAACTCCCACCAGTGACCTGCCCTAACAACTAACTCCCACCAGTGACCTGCCCTAACAACTAACTCCCACCAGTGACCTGCCCTAACAACTTACTCCCACCAGTGACCTGCCCTAACAACTAACTCCCACCAGTGACCTGCCCTAACAACTTACTCCCACCAGTGACCTGCCCTAACAACTAACTCCCACCAGTGACCTGCCCTAACAACTAACTCCCACCAGTGACCTGCCCTAACAACTTACTCCCACCAGTGACCTGCCCTAACAACTAACTCCCACCAGTGACCTGCTCTAACAACTAACTCCCACCAGTGACCAGCCCTAACAACTCACCCCCAACTGACCTATTCTAACAACTCACTCCCAACTGTGACCTGTTCTAACAAACTGACCAGTTTTAACAACTCACTCCCAACTGTGACATGCTCAAACTGACAAGTTCTAACAACTCACTCCCAACTGACATGCTCCAACAAATTGACCAGTTCTAACAACTCTCCCAACTGACCTGTTCTAACAAACTGACCAGTTCTAACAACTCACTCCCAACTGTGACATGCTCTAACAAACTGACCAGTTCTAACAAACTCCCACCAGTGACCTGCTCTAACAACTAACTCCCAACTGACCTGCTCTAACAACTCACCCCCAACTGTGACCTGTTCTAACAAACTGACCAGTTCTAACAACTCACTCCCACCAGTGACCTGCTCTAACAACTAACTTCCAACTGACCTGCTCTAACAACTCATTCCCAACCAGTGACCTGCTCTAACAAACTGACCAGTTGTAACAACTCACTCCCATCTGACCAGTTTTAACAACTCACTCCCAACTGACCCGTTCTAACAAACGGAGCAGTTCTAACAACTCACTCCCAACCATGACCAGTTCTAACAGACTGACTAGTTCTAACAACTCACTCCCAACCGTGACCAGTTCTAACAAACGACTAGTTCTAACTCACTCCCAACTGACCCGTTCTAACAAACTGACCCGTTCTAACAACTCACTCCCAACTAACCAGTTCTAACAACTCACTCCCAACTAACCAGTTCTAACAACTCACTCCCAACTGTGACCTGTTCTAACAACTCACTCCCAACTGACCCGTTCTAACATATCAGTTCTAACAACTCACTCCCAACTAACCAGTTCTAACAACTCACTCCCAACTGACCTGTTCTAACAACTCACTCCCAACTGACCTGTTCTAACAACTCACTCCCAACTGACCCGTTCTAACAAACTGACCAGTTCTAACAACTCGTTCCCAACTGACCAGTTCTAACAACTCACTCCCAACCATGACCTGTTCTAAAAAACTGACCAGTTCTACCAACTCATTCAAATGACCCATTCTAACATTCAACTGATGACTTCCAACAACTCACTCCCAACTGACCCGCTCAAACCACTCACTCCCAACTGACCCGCTCTAACAACTCACTCAGAACAAGGTGGAGGTTCTTCAGCAATGAAGTAGGGGTCCTTCATGGCCTGCTCCGAGGAGATCCGCTTGGTGGGGTCCATGGTCAGAAGCTTCTGCAGCTGAAAGACATTGAGTCATCGATGTATTGATTCACAGTTGTATTGATTCACAGTGATTGAATAAGAGTGACAGTGATTGATTGATGGGGTGATTAAGTACTTGACTTAACTGATTCAAAGATTAAATGGATCCAAGAACAATCTTTGTCACTTGATCTTCAGATCAGTGAAAATCTCAGCTCGGTGCACAAACTCCAAGGTACAGGCGAGAATACCAGAACCACGCATGTTATAAATGGATAGATTTACCCAGTTTTGAAACTGCACCCAGAGCTGAAGACAATTTGGCAAGCCGTCTGCATTCACCTAGTTACTGGACTAGAGAAGTTCCTACTGAAGTAGGAATCCAATGTCATGGTCACTGCCCTAGAGGCATGTCTTTCTGTGCTCATTCTCCCTCAGAAGCTAGTTCTAACTATTCTTCCACGTTCTGCCCAATGGAGCACAGCCTGCCCCACCCCAACCACTGGCACCCAGACCTGTCTTTGGCAACCTGCTGCAGTTTATGCCATGCCCTCAAACCATATTTATTTGTCTTCGTTCTCATCTCTATGTTATTAGGACCCTGACTTCTTTTTCCCCCCACGAGTTCCAGAAGGACTTTCTAATGATACTATTAACAGGTTTTCTAACTGTCCTGCCCAGTACCAGCATCTGTTAATACCTGACTCCCTGGAACCAGTAGTTTCCTCCACAAGCTGCCACTGATGATTCTATCCCACCATTGTAGTCATACTCCACAATCTGTCAGTGATGATTCTATCCCACCATTGTAGTCCTATACTCCACAATCTGTCAGTGATGATTCTATCCCACCAGTGTAGTCCTATACTCCACAAGCTGACAGTGATGATTCTATACCACCAGTGTAGTCCTATACTCCACAAGCTGCCACTGATTCTATCCCACCATTGAAGTCCTATACTCCACAATCTGCCACATGATTCTATCCCACCATTGAAGTCCTATACTCCACAAACTGCCACTGATGATTCTATCCCACCATTGAAGTCCTATACTCCACAAGCTGCCACTGATTCTATCCCACCATTGTAGTCCTATTCCACACAAGCACCAATCAATGAAATGAACATTTATAGTTTATAATTGTATTAGTTCATGTCTCTGATCCAGACACCAGCATGGATTTAACAGCGAGTTAAATATTCTTAAGCCTGGTACTAATTTGAATTTCTTTCGACTTCCATATTTCCTAGCGCTAAGAAAGCTTCTTGCCATTCATGTTATTTCATTATCCAAAGCACAGCCCAGAGAAAGAGTTTCAGAGTCACTGCCCTTGAGAGACATAACTACAGCATGTGGCTGAGTCCTACTCACCAGGTGAAAAGCTTTGCTGTCCGCTTTAACCTTGTGTTTCTCCATGTATTTCATCAGGTTGCAGTTGACATAACTGGAATAATGCAACAAATAAACTTGTAATAATGGTTGCAATAGTTCATATCACAACAGTGAATATGAATTATTGGAAATATTTTACATTTCATAATTGCAATAATTTATAACAAGTTATAATGTACAATATCTGCTACTATAGATATAACCAGATGTTAACCCTTTACAGGCCTCAGCGGCCAAAAACGTCTTTACTACCAAATGGGCAAAAAGTCTGAAAGCGTCCATGACAACTAAGGGTTGTAAACACGTGATCTCGAGACTTCGCGAGACTTCCCATTGTTTACTTCTGGTTTTGCTGACAACTTGATAGTGGGCTGCATTTGCAAGCTTTTTCTTTAAATTTGACCGGATTTTTAAAAAGTTTTCAGGATTTTTATGCTTGGTATTTCGATATGGATTTCAAAGATTCTTCAAGTGATAGCGGAGATTTCGCTGGGTTCAATTTAAGTGACACTGAAGTGTTTGAAGTTTATGAATTGGAGCCAGATAGTGGTTTCAGCGTAATGAATGTGGGATCTCTCGGACAAAGTGATTCTGATTCTGAAAATGTGGTGGAAGAAAGTAGGGCAGGGCCATCTGGCGATGCACACAGTTGGAGCCATGAAACAGCATTAAAAATCCAAAGATTTCTGATCGAAAGGGGGGCGCCTAAAATCTTGCCCGTTCAGAGTTAAGTTGTTCCTGAGTTTAAAGTTGTTCCGTTTACAGCAGAGCTGCGTTCTTGTAAAGAACAGAAATTTGCTTAATGTCTTCATTGTAGAACAAGGAATAGATTTTTTTTTTTTAAATCTTGGCCGTTCAGAGTTAAGTTGTTCCCGAGTTAAAGTTGTTCTAGAGTTAAAAGTTGTTCCTGTTTACAGCAGAGCTGCGTTCTTGTAAAGAACAGAAATGTGCTTAATGTCTTCATTGAACAGGCACCACGATTTTTTGTTTGTTTAAAAAAAAAAAAAAAAAATCTTACTTTGTATTCCCCCTTTCTGTCTTCCATTCCTGCCTGCCTCTGAAGCACTACCTACCCAAGTCTACTACAATTGAACCAAGGATGGCAAGCAGACACTACCATAGACCCACATAACGAAAATATAGTAACGAAACTAATAGTACTATAGTAAACAAATGTAAATAACACTAGTAAAATGTAAATAACACTATAGTAAACAAATGTAAATAACACTATAGTAAACAAATGTAAATAACACTATAGTAAACAAAGCTGTTGATTGTATTCAGTTACCTGGAACGTTTGAAGTCCCTCATCAGCTGCTGATGTTCCGGCATCTTCCTGATGTCCTCCCAGTCCTTGTCTGTGGAGAAGAGGTACAGGTAACTATCACAGGTATGTTTCAGACCCACACAGCTGTACAATCTACAGTACAACTGAGGCCTCAATCAATACAGTAGCTTTACACAAATACAGCAGAGACCTTAATACGGTAGCTTTACACATATACAGCAGCTTTACACATATACAGCAGAGACTTCAATATGATAGCTTTACACAAGTACAAGCACTATTTACACGCGCTTTGTGTGTTTCCACTTTATTTTCCATACAGCTTGAGGTTTAGGCAATTCTGTCAATTGTATTGTCCATTCAGCTTGAGGTTTAGGCAATTCTGTCAATATTCTTCTGCGTTCATCCGGAGTTTTTTTTTGGACGTGATTGCGTTGTGCCCGTTTACAGCAGAGCTGCGTTCTTGCGTCATTAGGCCGACATCCTTCTGTGGACATTTGTTGACCAGGTTAACCTTCCCGGGGGTTTCCTAGGACGTTTGACTCACTGTTGTGTTATTACCCCATCCCAGCAAAGGCCCATTTAGAACAGCCGAAGACATCCCAGTCAGCCCTCAAGGGAGGGCAAGGGCAGACCATGGGCATTCCCCACCACCCAAGGAGGCTTCCATAACTGCAGAGCCGACATGGCGCTCTGGTACTGGACTCGCCCAAGGAATCGTCACGTCCTGCACATGGCTGCTTAGCCTCACTTCCATTTATTGGGCCTTCAGTTCACCATGGGCTGTTCCCCCGGAAACGAAGAATGCAATCTGCAAATAGCATCCACACAGTGAGCTATCCATTTTATTGTCCATTCAGTTTGAGGTTTAGGCAATAGTCCACTTTATTGTCCATTCAGCTTGAGGTTTAGACAGTTCTGTCCACTTTATTGTCCATTCAGCTAATAAGTTAGGCAGTTCTGTCCACTTTATTGTCGATTCAGCTTGAGGTTGACAGTTTTGTCCACTTTATTGTCCATTCAGCTTGAGGTTACAGTTCTGCCCACTTTATTGTCCATTCAGTTTGAGGTTTAGACAATACTGTCCATTCAGCTTGAGGTTTAGGCAATTCTGTCCATTTTATTGTCCATTCAGCTTGAGGTTTAGACAGTACTGTCCACTTTTTGTCCATTCAGCTTATAAGTTAGGCAGTTCTTTCCACTTTATTGTCCATTCAGCTTGAGGTTTAGACAGTTCTTTCCAATTTTTGTCCATTCAGCTTGAGGTTAGGCAGTTCTGTCCACTATAGCCCATTCAGCATGAGGTTTACACAGTACTGTCCACTTTATTGTCCATTCAGCTTGAGGTTAGTTTTGTCCAATTTATTGTCCATTCAACTTGAGGTTTAGACAGTTCTGTCCACTTTATTGTCCATTCAGCTTGAGGTTTAGGCAATACTGTCCATTTAGTTGTCCATTCAGCTTGAGGTTTAGACAATACTGCCCACTTTATTGTCCATTCAGCTTGAGGTTTAGACAATACCGCCCACTTTATTGTCCATTCAGTTTGAGGTTTAGACAGTACTGTCCACTCAGCTTGAGGTTTAGACAGTTCTGTCCACTTTTATAGCCCATTCAGCATGAGGTTTACACAGTACTGTCCACTTTATTGTCCATTCAGCTTGAGGTTGACAATACCGCCCACTTTATTGTCCATTCAGTTTAAGGTTTAGACAGTACTGTCCACTTTACTGTCCATTCAGCTTGAGGTTTGACAGTTCTGTCCACTTTATAGCCCATTCAGCATGAGGTTTACACAGTACTGTCCACTTTATTGTCCATTCAGCTTGAGGTTAGTTTTGTCCAATTTATTGTCCATTCAACTTGAGGTTTAGACAGTTCTGTCCACTTTATTGTCCATTCAGCTTCAGGTTTAGGCAATACTGCCCACTTTATTGTCCATTCAGCTTGAGGTTTAGACAGTACTGTCCACTTTTTGTCCATTCAGCTTATAAGTTAGGCAGTTCTTTCCACTTTATTGTCCATTCAGATTGAGGTTTAGACAGTAGCCCACTGGATTGGCCATTCAGCTTGAGGTTTAGACAGGTCTTTCCACTTTATTGTCCATTCAGCTTGAGGCTTAGGCAGTTCTGTTCAATTTATAGCCCATTCAGCATGAGGTTTAGACAGCACTGTCCACTATTGTCCAGTCAGCTTGAGGTTTAGACAGTACTGTCTTTGTCCATTCAACTTATAAGTTAGGCAGTTTTGTCCACTGTCATTCAGCCTGAGGTTAGACAGTTCTGTAAACTTTCACCTTATGTCTCTAGCTTGAGGTTAGATAGTCCCTCAGGGAAGGAAACGAGAAAGGATGACATCTCATTGCACTGACCTAGTATATACAAAGCTCTATCAATTATACCTGCATGGGTATCATGCCAAAAGATTACTAGTTATGTTGGTCTTGTCCTCAATACAACATCCCACCAACAAGGGGGACACAAAGACATTGCCTAGAGGGAAATCCATGACATTGAAGATTCTATCCAACTGGTCATGGTGGTATGGGTTGTCTATGTCCTCGATACAACATTCAACCAACAAGTAACACACAAGGACAGGTTACCTAGAGGGAAACCCATGACATTGAAGATTCTATCCAACTGGTCGTGGTGGTATGGGTTGCTGGTCTTGATGTCCTCCTGCCTGCAGTGGAATATGGGTTCTGATGTCAGTAGTTCAGCAAATATACAACCAATGGCCCAGATATCTGCAGGAGAGACATTCAAATATACAACTGATGGCCCAAATATCTGCAGGAGACATTCAAATATACAACCCATGGCCCAAATATCTGCAGGAGACATTCAAATATACAACTGATGGCCCAAATATCTGCAGGAGACATTCAAATATACAACCCATGGCCCAAATATCTGCAGGAGACATTCAAATATACAACCCATGGCCCAAATATCTGCAGGAGACATTCAAATATACAACCCATGGCCCAAATATCTGCAGGAGACATTCAAATATACAACCCATGGCCCAGATATCTGCAGGAGACAATACAACCAATGGCCCAGATATCTGCAGGAGATATTCAAATATACAACCGATGGCCCAGATATCTGCAAAAGAGACATTCATATATACAACAGATGGCCCAGATATCTGCAGGAGACAAAATATACAACAGATGGCCCAGATATCTGCAGGAGACATTCAAATATATAACCGATGGCTCAGATATCTGCAGGAGAGACATTCAAATATACAACCGATGGCTCAGATATCTGCAGGAGAGACATTCAAATATACAACCGATGGACCAGATATCTGCAGGAGACATACAACAATTAGCCCAGATATCTGCATGACAGACATTCAAATATACAACCATTAGCTCAAATATCTGCAGAAGACATTCAAATATACAACCGATGGCCCAGATATCTGCAAGAGACATTCAAATATACAACTGATGGCCCAAATATCTGCAGGAGAGACATTCAAATATACAACCGATGAACCAGATATCTGCAAGAGACATTCAAATATACAACTGATGGCCCAAATATCTGCAGGAGAGACATTCAAATATACAACCGATGGCCCAGATATCTGTAGGAGAGATAACTGATGGCCCAAATATCTGCAGGAGAGACATTCAAATATACAACCGATGGCCCAGATATCTGCAGGAGAGACATTCAAATATACAACTGATGGCCCAAATATCTGCAGGAGAGACATTCAAATATACAACTGATGGCCCAGATATCTGCAAGAGACATTCAAATATACAACTGATGGCCCAAATATCTGCAGGAGAGACATTCAAATATACAACCGATGAACCAGATATCTGCAGGATACATTCAAATATACAACCGATGGCCCAGATATCTGCAGGAGACAAATATACAACCGATGGCCCAAATATCTGCTGGAGACATTCAAATATACAACCGATGGCCCAGATATCTGCAGGAGACAACCGATGGCCCAAATATCTGCTGGAGACATTCAAAGATACAACCGATGGCCCAGATATCTGCAGGAGACATTCAAAAACGTATACACAGCTACGCAGTGAATTCATCCTGTCTCCTTAAACAGTAAAAGAAAACCTGGAAAAGATATGTGCATACATATTTCTTGAACACCAACTTTTGAATCAGGGTAACTGGATGTTCTGTTATAATCTAATGTACAAAAACAGGTCTAATTCTCTTGGCACTTCCTGTCCCTGGGCATGATGGTATTAATCTCTTCAGCGATTCTACAGTTAAGTTTTCTACAGAGCCAGCCCTAGGCCAACCCTCCTTAGTCATTACCTATGCCATGCAAGGTAGCGTACAATGTTACTATTTACTTTCCTAAAGGGTACCAGAGTAACACTGGCAGCCATTCTACAATGTTACTATTCTTTACTTTCCTAAAGGGCACCAGAGTAACACTGGCAGCTATTCTACAATGTTACTATTCTTTGTTTTCCTACAGGGCACCAGAGTAACACTGGCAGCCATTCTACAATGTTACTATTCTTTACTTTCCTACAGGGCACCAGAGTAACACTGGCAGCCATTCTACAATGTTACTATTCTTTACTTTCCTAAAGGGCACCGAGTAACACTGGCAGCCATTCTACAATGTTACTATTCTTAGCGAGTCCCATCATCAATTTAATTTTGAGTATTTACAAATGAGACTGCCACAGTAGATAGGCCTTGAAATTCAAAATCTAATGGTACCTCAATGATGCCTGTATGTCACTTCTAAGTGAAGATATTCACATCTTTGTGAAGGTGAGACGAGTTGCGATTTTTCATCCTATTCATCCGTAAAGAGAACTCTCTAGTGTGTCCCTTTCCTCCAATCGGCGACACCCGCTAGTGTCTGCGCGTCTATGCGTGCGAGATTGTCTCAAACTGTCATATGAAAACTGACTTCAAAAATATGTTCCGTCATGTTAAATGATTACAAAATAGTACAAGTGTACAAATTAATTATTAATAATCTTTAAACTTGTGTTCTATTTAACTTTTGTAGGTCACATCACACGTTTTATGTGTTGAAAAGTCTAGCGCAATCACAATCGATATCATATGCGGTGGTCGTCATGACCCGTGGGTTTCCAATTCACAAAGTCACACCTTCGCAGAAAATCTGTTTTTCAACCACAATTCGAGCAAGTTTAGCGATGAAACTTTGCTGATTCCGGGGCGACATTTTATATGGCAATTAAAATTCACATTAAACAAAGACATCTATTGGATTCATCGATTCCGATAATTCCGCTGCTTGCTCCCCGGCAGTCGGTAGCTTGCACAGATCCATAGAGCACACTTTAGTCACAAACTTCCAGTTTCTTAGTTCTGTATAATATTTTACTTCGTAATGTTTAAAAGTTTCTATTATATCACCTAATAATTTTGTGAAAAATAAAAAAAAAAAAAAAATAAAAATACATGACCAGTCGGGAACAGAACCCCGAACTCCCGCGTGACAGGCGGGCTGCTTACGACTTACGCTAGCGAGAAGACAATACTTGTTCTGCAAAGATATTTATATAGTAAAGACGCCGTTTTGGGTTTGCTGATCATAACATTTTCGCCTGTTTTTCAACCACAAAGCAAGTTAGCGATGAAACTTTCCAAATGTCTGAAAAATCTGATGCAGAATTCGAAGATCCATCTACAATTGATGGTTTTCTATTGAAAGCGCCAGAAAAACATTTACGGTTCAGCTTGCCGTTTTCATTTTTCTCCGCGCGCAAGGTTGGTCTCAACCAACACGGGTCATAGACGGATTTTGAAAACTGACTTAAAAAATATGTTCCGTCATGTTAAATGATTAAAAGATAGTACAAGTATACAAATAAATTATTAATGATCTTTAAACTTGTGTTTTCTTTAACTTTAGTAGGTCAAATCGCACGTTTTATGTGTTGACAAGTGAAAGCGTAACATGCCACTTCGATCGGTTCGCGCATGCGCAGTCGCTATAGCGCAAGCCACGCGCTTCTCCATTCACAAAGACACGCTTCGCCGAAACTGTTGTTTTCATACACATGATCAGCGATTACAGCGATGAAACTTTCCAGAAAAATCTAAAATTGTATGCAGAATTCAAAACTACATATATAATTGTGGAAGTTCTAATTTAAGCGCCAGAATAGTGTTACAAAGTGCACATGCCCATCCGATCAATATAAAAACACTTCGCAGAAACTGTTGTTTTCATACACTTGTACAGCGATTACAGCGATGAAACTTTCCAGGTATATTTAAAATATGTAGAATTCAAAAATGCATATATAATTGAGGAAATTCTACTTTAAGTGCCAAAAAATAATTAATTACGGTAAGTATGAAATATATTCTTATTTATATAAAAGGTCATGATTTCAACCAATCGCTGTGCACGGAATATTAGGCATACCTTTCCTGGAAAACCCCGGATGACGTGTGTTCTTGTCACGTGAGATTTTAATGAATGAATGACGTCGAAAGAATGCATGGTCTGAACTAGCCGAACTGGGAGACCCGGTGAGTCATGACGTTATGATTCCGTATATGATTTCTGTTTTCATTTCCGGTCGCGGTATGATGGGACTCGCTACTATTCTTTACTTTCCTAAACTACAATGTTACTATTCTTTACTTTCCTAAAGGGCACCAGAGTAACACTGGCAGCCATTCTACAATGTTACTATTCTTTGCTTTCCTACAGGGCACCAGAGTAACACTAGCAGCCATTCTACAATGTTACTATACTTTGCTAAAGGGCATCAGAGTAACACTGACAGCCATTCTACAATATTCTTTACTTTCCTAAAGGGCACCAGAGTAACACTGACAAAAAATCTACAATGTTACTATTCTCTACTTTCCTAAAGGGCACCAGAGTAACACTTACAGCCATTCTACAAAGTTACTATTCTTTACTTTCCAGAGTAACACTGACAGCCATTCTACATGTTACTATTCTTTACTTTCCTAAAGGGCACCAGAGTAACAACGACAGCCATTCTACAATATTACTATTCTTTACTTTCCAGAGTAACACTGGCAGCCATTCTACTGTGAATCTTGTAAACCAATTTTAAAAACACAATTCAAGCACTATGCTCCAACGGACCAACAGAAACAAACACGGATCAGCTGTGATCAAACACTTACCTATGGCCTTCGTGTAGTGCCTGGCCGCCAGCAGCAGCTCGGGAGCCCGGTACCAAAAGGTTACAACCACTGGATCAAGGTCAGCCAGTGGCTTCAGTGGCGAATTGAACAATCTGGCAAATCCCATGTCAGCTGATATGGGGAACAGACAAACAAAATATCACTTCAATGTTCAGACTGACAAAGATATTGGGAACAGAACAAAATATGTTCAGGATGACAAAGATGGGAACAGTGACAACAAAATACCCCAAATGTTCAGGCTGACAAAGATTAACAGTGGCAACAATATCACTTCAATGTTCAGGCTGACAAAGATAAACTTACAGAGACAAAATATCACTTCAAAGCTCATGCTGACAAAGAAACTAACAGACAAAATATCACTTCAATGTTCAGACTGACAAAGATAAATAAACACGTACAAAGGGTTGAAAGGCAATAGTATTGTCTTCATTGCAGCGGTTTCTGTCCCATATGGCTTGGTCTTCATTCTGCAGAGCAGCCTGCCAAACGTGGTGACCCCAGGGGTCTCCAAAAGTGGCACACAAAGCATGAAATTTGTAGCTAAGTAGTGACCCCAGGGGTCTCCAAAAGTGGCACACAAAGCATGAAATTTGTAGCTCAAGTAGTGACCCCAGGGGTCTACAAAAGTGGCAACAAAATCACTAACTTTGTAGCTCAAGTGGCCACCCTTGCAAACATTTATCTGACAATCCTAGCCTGTATAAACACCTTCAGTTACTACCACTCCGCAAACGCCCGCTTTTCAATAAAGCTAAACTAATTCACAAAATCCTGCATCGGAATGCCCCAAATTACCTTTGGCCATTGTTTAAATATAATGCTAGACACAGTAAACGTTTAAATATATTACACATTCCGAAGCCTATGATTGACATACAAAACAAGCTTAACGTACTCTGCAGCTCAGCTGTGGAACAATCTTCCACAAGAAATCAAAGACATCACCAATCCCTATTCATATAATCGCAAATTATTCGAACACTATCTCAGTATGAATTACCTTCCCCCTTAATAATAGAGAATAATAATAATAACAAAACCCTAGTATAATGGCCAGTCCCCTTTTGGTAGGCCAGTATATTCCACATGGCTAATAAGTGTCAGACCTATCTAATATTATCGAGTCATGCAGTTTTGATGTTCGCATTTTGCCCATGCCTTTATAATGCATATCTTTTATATTGTTGCTGTTCTTTGTTAGCCTTGAATGATGTGTGAATGAAATAATGTATGAAAGAGTGATAGAAGGGCAGAATGTTAGACGGGCCTGCGTGCCCAATTCTTAACCCTTTGAGAATAAAGTTTGTTCGTTCGTACCCTACGGATCCCCAAAAATGGCGACAAAAGCATGAACTGTAGCGCAAGTGGTGACCCCTGGGGTCTCCAAAAGTGGCACACAAAGCATGAATCTTTTAGCTAAGTGGCAACCTCAGGGGTCTCTAAAAACATTACCCATGCACGAAGTGACAGTCTGGACATGAGAACACAGCCTCTATAGCGCAAAGCAAGTGGCTGACCCATTTGCCATGAAGACACATACAAGGCAGTCAGTGTAAATCAACAGTACCCTAGCACAGCAAGATGGTCTCATGTAGTCATTGCCTCAGTGTAAATCAACAGGACCCTAGCACAGCAAGATGGTCTCATGTAGTCATTGCCTCAGTCAGTGTAAATCAATAGGACCCGTAGCACTGTAAAATGGTTTCATATAGTCATTGCCTCAGTCACAGTGTAAATCAACAGGACCCTAGCACAGCAAGATGGTCTCATGTAGTCATTGCTTCATTGTAAATCAACAGGACCCTAGCACAGTAAGATGGTCTCATGTAGTCATTGCCTCAGTCAGTGTAAATCAACAGGACCCTAGCACAGTAAGATGGTCTCATGTAGTCATTGCCTCAGTCAGTGTAAATCAACAGGACCCTAGCACTGTAAAATGGTCTCATATAGTCATTGCCTCAGTCAGTGTAAATCAACAGGACCCTAGCACTGTAAGATGGTCTCATGTAATCATTGCCTCAGGTGTAAATCAACAGGACCCTAGCACAGCAAGATGGTCTCATGTAGTCATTGCCTCAGTCAGTGTAAATCAACAGGACCCTAGCACAGTAAGATGGTCTCATGTAGTCATTGCCTCAGTGTAAATCAACAGGACCCTAGCACAGTAAGATGGTATCATGTAGTCATTACGTCAGTGTAAACCAACAGGACAGTAAGAGGGTCTCATGTCATTGCCTCAGTCACACAGCCTGCCATACGTCTGCTTCCCAACAGGTAAAGAGCACTAGCTCTCTGACACATCTTATCAAATCAACCCAGTCATACAAAGAAGTTGGAATTCCAAATATCCAACCGTATGTAGTTTACTCACTGGGTCACTGCAGAACAACACGTCACAGTACAGCTGGCTGCATTTGTGGGACAGGCGACGGCTCAGCCTGTTTCTTGTGCTCCATGTTGTCAGCTTGTAAGTAGACAGTCCATCCTATTCACCATACCACTGTGTAGATCACTACCTATAGATCCTTTCAAGACTTCTCCCACACACAACGTCTGACCAGAAAAAAAGACCAGAACATGTCACACCCACCTAGATTCTAACAAGCCCATGGCTAACACAGGACTTGACCTAGTGCAGGCAAGAAATGTTCATCCCCTTGTGAGCTGCCCTAGAATATGTGAAGCCTAGCACTTCACACCCAGTGGCAGCCAGCATCCGCCAGAAACCGCTTGTTCCTATCAGTGTCACCCTCAGACATGTGTCACACCAGGCATGGTAAACTTCCACTGTGGTTCAACAAATAGACATCCTGTTCTGATGCGTCAAATGTTTGCAAGAATTACTGATGACCTTTCACGTAGTCGACAGCTGTTGGACGCTGATCGGTCTGAGCACCTGGTAAAACAGATGCAGCATATTTTAACTGCCTCAGCTCTAGTCAGATTTCAGACTGACAACTATCAGATGATTGTGTTGACCAGTTACTCTGTCATTTGTCTGACCTTATGCTTATAAGAATCAGATGAAAACACCAAACCACTTGGGACATCAAACCGCTGGGACATTGAGACATTGAACAACTTGGACATTAAACAGCAACTAACCTATCTTGACCCGTCCTCTCTCAGGTCCTTCACCCATAACCAGGATGTTGGCCGGTTTCTGTGGAAATGTGTTATGATTTTAGATACATATATCCATGAAAATGTCAATATGGGGTGGGGGGGGGGGGGGGGGGAAGAGAGAGAGAGAGGAGACAGACAGACAGACAGACAAACAGACAGAGACAGAGAAAATTACCATTCTTATGATGGAGAATGTACCTGATCTGTGATGAGATCAAAGAGAACATACCGGATCTGAGATAATATAAAAGAGGACCAACAGATCTCGGTGACAGATGAAAGAGGATGTACCAGATCTCATGACACGATGAAAGAGGATTACCAGATCTCAGTGACAAGATGAAAGAGGATGTACCAGATCTCAGTAACAAGATGATGAAAGAGGACATACCAGATCGGAGATCAGATGAAAGAGGGTGTACCTGATCTGTGACAAGATGAAAGAGGACGTACCAGATCTGTGACAAGATGAAAGAGGACGTACCAGATCTGAGATAAGATGAAAGAGGATGTACCAAATCTCTGACAAGACGCTGAAAGAGGACACCAGATCTGACAAAATGATGAAAGAGGGCATACCAGATCTGTGACAAGAAGATTCAGAAAGAGGATGTACAAGATCTCTGTGACAAGATGATGAAAGAGGATGTACCTGATCTGTGACAAGATGAAAGAGGATGTACCAGATCTGTGACAAGATGATGAAAGAGGGTGTACCGGATGACAAGATGAAAGGACGTAAGACAAGAAGATGAAAGGGCACGTACCAGATCTCAGTGACAAGATGATGAAAGAGGACGTGTCAGATCTCAGACAAGATGAAAGGGCACGTACCAGATCTCGGTGGAGCACCCAGTTGCTGTGCAGGTAGTGTATACCAGCTAGTATCTGGTGCAGCAGGGACTTGACCATGTTCTTGGGCGTGTTGATCTGCTTCTTGTTGGCCTTGGCAGATCTGTGGTACTTGATGATGTGCTGGCACAAGCAGACAGTTCAACCGAATTAACAGACTGGCCTTCTATAATTAATAAACAGTTTATCATAAAGAGTAGAGTGCAATGAAAACCCACTGGCTACTTTTTGCTTTTGAGCTCGCTTTGAACTCGAGTGCAGTCCATACACTGCTACTTCTATGGTACTGACAATTTTGTGTGTGAACTAGCTTTCCCTGTTACCAGTGTTCCTTGCCATCAGGTGAACCCATTCCAACTTCAGAGGTACCATTGGCTAGTGATAATGGCTAAGAGGGAGTCCCATGATAGTGACTGTAGCAAGTGTGTGCACTATTAGGCACTTCTTTGCATTCATCTGGAGTTTTTTCAGATGTGATTGTGGTGTGTAAGTTATGCGCCCTTGGGCCGAAACCCGTAGGCCAACACAGAGTTTAGCGTGCATTTTTGACCAAGTTGCATTCCTGGGAAGACACTTTTGTGGTGCCGTCCACATCACAGCTTGTCAAGTTGGAGAGGTCGAATGCTTTACGATCAGCCCTAAAGTGAAGCCAGGGACAGTCCATGACATCTTCCGCCATCCAGGGTGGCTTCCATAGTTGCAGAGCCGACATAGCACCTTGGTGATGGGCTCACCGAGGGAATCGTCACGTCCTGCTCATGGCTGCTTTAATTCCTCACTTCGATATATTGGGCATATCGTTCACCACGAGCCTTTCCCGCACTGACCAGACCGGTTTGCAGACGGTATCCACTCAGTGAGTTTTCGATTCGAACATGTGCTTGTCGATGTGCCCGTCAGCTGTTCCGGGCACAACGAACATTCGGAAACAGCTAGTCAGATTACATTTATTCTAGGTTGCAATTTCCTTGTCTCATAAACATTGATCACCATGTAGTGAAACATCACTGGGTAATGTGGTTAAATAGCTCTAGCTAATGTAAAATATGACCGGTTAATGTAACTAACCAATGGTTAATGTAGTTAAAAAGCTCTGGTTAATGTGGCTAATTATCATTGGTTAATGTGGCTAACTTAAGTGGCATCTTGCCGTGTTGATAGTTTGTACAATAGAGTTATACCTCTCCATAACACAAAGCCCGGGCTGAATTAAGAGACCACATGTTGCCCAAGCAGCATGATCCCTCTCTCGGCCTGTCTAGTTTACTTCAGAGGAAAGCTAACACCACTGCATCTGGAAAAGACAAGCTGTAGAAGCTGCCGGATCAGCAAAGCAATGCTCTAACTGACCGCCTGTCAGAGCTTCGATCCTAGACCAGTTGCCGACTATGGCTTAGGGCTTGGTCTGCTCTGCCATGACATTTAGTGTCTAGGCTGCATTTCCTCGCACAAGGGTAAGGCTTGTACCCTACCAACTGCGCTCCTCTGCCCAAAGCCGTTGGCACAATGCGGGATGTGGGGTTTGGTGATCGCCGCCCAACATTTGGCACTAACAGAAAGCAAGTAGTACCGTCTACCCGGGAAGGTTAACCCGGTCAACAAATGCCAGCAGAAGTCGGATGTGTCGGCCTAACGGCACAAGAATGCAGCTCTGCTGTAAACAGGCACAGCGCAATCACGTCCGATAAAAAAACTCCGGATGAACGCAGAAGTACCATCTACTATTATACCGTAGCTCAGTCATATATGTCTAAGACCTGACACGGTGTGGTTTATCATTGGTTAATGTGGCTACCTATCTTTGGTTAATGTAGTTAAATATGATTCGTTAATGTAGTTAAATAGCTCTGGTTTATTATTTATATAGGATCAATTAATGTACCTAAGCATCAATGGTTAATGCAGTTAAACAGCTCTAGTTAGTGTGTCTAAACAGTTGTTGGCATAGAGAACAATCACACATGTAACAGTACAGTCTTGAAACAAGTTAAACTACCTTGCCAGGTAAAGTTAATACACGATCATACTGGCACTTACCCATAAATCATGCTCCGAGAAGTCAAATAAAAGCCAGACTTTTCGGTCCTGATGTGATAGAAAGACTTTCAGCAAACTGATCACATTCGGATGTTTCAACTCTCGTAACAGCTGCAGGAGAAAGTCAACATGTTTGTGATTGTATGATTATACTACGTTAAGAATACTACTTTTTAATTTGTGTGGGATAAATACTGCGTGCTGCTGCTGCTTGAACGTGAATTGGTCAGCTCAAGGTTGCTGACATCTGTTACAGAATGGGCCGGCTCTGTAGAGAAGGAGAGTTACAGACAATTTGTAACCCTGCATTCAAAACAGCTGTGGGTGATTTGGAAGTCTTGCACTGGCCTTCACACAACGGTATGAGTGCTGGTCGCTCAGAAAGCAATGGCACGACTGAACATAAACTTGAAAAGAAATCACAAACAGCCAAAAAAATTGTGGGTTTGACTGCTATGTCCTGTAAAGGAAATGCAACTGACTTATAGAATGGAGCTTGTGTGGGACACAAACACTGGTTGTGTTTTATATGTTGAACAATCCTACCCTGGTATGCTAACCTGGTCAACAAATGCCCAAAGAAGTCATGTCGGCTGAAATATTGCAGCGCTGCTGTAAAGAGGTACAACACAATTAAACCCAAACCAAACAAGAATTACAGCAAGTGTTTCGCTGCCATTTTATCAATTCATGTTAAGAGTCGAGTCAAGAACTGACATTGCACTTGGGGTATTCCCATAAGTCATCTTCAACAGCCAGTAAAAAGTTCCAATACTAATGGTGCCCGTACAATCTGATTATATAATCAGTCTTGCTTTATCTTTTGAGTCACAACTGTCGACTAGATCCCATGACCACCTCTTGCTGCCGTTCATTAAGCTCCAAACTAGCTTCTTGAACATATAGTATCTCAACCTGATATCCTGCAGACAATCTAAAGATGCAACTGGTTCACTTCTGGGAAGTTTAATAAAATCATTCTGTTGGCATATGGATGCTCCTCCCAATTTGGTTCTGAATAAATCAACATGGAAAGGGTCAGGACTACAAGATCTCAGGTGGCAGAATCGACACTGCAAATAGGAAGTTATCAGGAAACAAAAACAAATACAGCTACATTAAACATTACAAAATAAAAGTTCTTAGCTGAAAAACATGTCAGTTCTGAAGTGAAGCCACGTGGTACCAATGAAAGCATCAGCAGATGTTAGGACACTGCAACACACTTGGCTGCTCAGCCTTTGAGCTTGGTTCTGAGGCTTTTTTAATCATCCTCTTGATTGGGCAGCCTTGACCCTGGTTCTGAAGCAGCTTTATCATGTCCCACTAATGTCTATCTTCTGCTGCTGGCCATGATGTTTCAAGTGTCTACTGACAGGTATGACTGCTTTCTCAGCTAACAAACATACCGTAGCTCAATTCTTTTGTCATATGTCAAAGATTTTGCAGGCTAGGACACCCTCTGGGCATTGTCATGAAGGCTGGAGACAACTGCCCGAAGGCTGGAGACAACTGCCCGAAGGCTGGAGACAACTGCCCAAAGGCTGGAGACAACCGCCTGAAGTCTGAAGACAAACTGCCAGAAGCCTGGAGACAAACTGCCTGAAGCCTGGAGACAACTGCCTGAAGTTACCACCAGCCTAAGCCTAATCTCAGCCAGTCCATACGCCTGGGCTGAATGAATTATGTCCTGGTGACATCCAAACATGCCTTTCCAGAGATAGGAGTTCCAATACCGGACTTAAAACTTTGTTTCTGACCTTGGAGAAGGGAATAAGGGCTCTGCAGCAGTCTCCATGGAGATGGTACTTTGGAACCAGGTCTAGAGAAAAGTCACCAACCTCAACCTGATAAATTCCAGCCATGTTCAGGGCACAGGCCACATGAACACCAATGTGTCAGACATGAGTTTAACTCAAGTACTGTCTTCAGCATTTCATGGCACTGGGCAACAACCACCAAGGGGTCTTCAGCAATCCTTGAGGGCACAAGGTGTCATCAGTCAACGGTTGTCTTAAGCAGTCCTCAATGGCACCAGGCAATAACCAACAATGGCTGTCTTAAGCAGTCCATGGCACCAGGCAACAACCAACAATGGCTGTCAAGCAGTCCATGGCACCAGGCAAGAATCGGCAATGGCTGTCCTAAGCAGTCCCTCCTTGGCACCAGGCAACAACCAACAATAGCTGTCTTAAGCAGTCCATTCACCAGGCAACAATCAACAATTGTCTTAAGCAGTCCATTCACCAGGCAACAACCAACAATAGCTGTCTTAAGCAGTCCATTCACCAGGCAACAACCAACAAGGACTGTCTCAAGGAGTCCTCCATGGCACCAGGCAACAACCAACAAGAACTCTCTCAAGGAGTTCATGGCACCAGGCAAGAATCGGCAATGGCTGTCCTAAGCAGTCCCTCCTTGGCACCAGGCAACAACCAACAATAGCTGTCTTAAGCAGTCCATTCACCAGGCAACAATCAACAATAGCTGTCTTAAGCAGTCCATTCACCAGGCAACAACCAACAATAGCTGTCTTAAGCAGTCCATTCACCAGGCAACAACCAACAAGGACTGACTCGAGCAGTCCATGGCACCAGGCAACAACCAACAAGGACTGTCTCAAGGAGTCCATGGCACCAGGCAACAACCAACAAGGACTCTCTCAAGGAGTTCTCCATGGCACCAGGCAACAACCAACAAGGACTGTCTCAAGGAGTCCGTGGCACCAGGAAACAACCAACAAGGACTGTCTCAAGGAGTCCTCCATGGCACCAGACAACAACCAACAAGGACTGTCTCAAGGAGTCTTCTATGGCACCAGACAACCAAGAATGGCTCTTAAGTCCTCCAAGGCACCATGTGTCACCAGGCAACAACCAACAATAGCTGTCTTAAGCAGTCCATTCACCAGGCAACAACCAACAAGGACTCAAGAAGTCCATGGCACCAGGAAACAACCGAGGACTGTCTTCAGCTGTCCTCCATGGCGCCAGGCAACAATCAACAAGGACTGTCTTAAGCAGTCCTCTATGGCACCAGGCAACCAAGAATGGCTCTTAAGTCCTCCAAGGCACCATATGTCACCAGGCAACAACCAACAATGGCTGTCTTAAGCATCCATGGGTACCAGGTAACAAAAACCATAAATGTCTTTTCCTCGGAGTAATATACAACATAATTCTGCTGGAGATGTGAACAGGAAAGAAATATACTCACAGCAATTTCTCTGCACGCAGACATTGAGATACCTGTGCCTTCTATTAGCTTCAACGCATAATGCTTCTGGTCACTGGAAAGACAAGAAAGTATCATTTTAATAACGAAGCTTCAGATTACTCTATTGCTTGACATTTAACTGCATCTCTTTGGGGCATACTGCAGAGTACACAGCAGACTCCAGAGCTACAAGTTAAATACTTCAAGCTGAAATATACACAGGAATACCTCCGTAAGTGCTCCACTCTACCATAGATCCACAGCAATACCTCGGCAGGTAATCCACTCTCCCATAGTTCACACAGGATTACCTCCAAGTTGACCTGTTCGTTTCTGACTATATGCCAGCATTATCTTTACAAATGAATATATCACAGCTGACTTCAATTATGATAAGAACTGACCCAGCACTCACATTCCCATACGTACTATCTTCAACAGGCAGCGAAGACCCAATACTAATGGTACCAGCTTTAGTCTGATTACACAGCTCGTACAAAAAACTACTGGATGCCAAAAAAACTTACACCGATTTTGCATAAATGAGGCCTAGATCCAAATACATTTGTAGCAACTCCAGTTTTAGAGACTCAGGCGTGTATTTAATTAATATTACAGAATTTTCTGAATAAAGCTCTCGAAAAAAAAAAAACATTGCTATCTAGTCCCTAACAAAATGAAACTGCAAAAGATATGCACTGGACAAAAAAAAAAACACTGGATGAGTGAATTTAAGTTGCAGAAAAACAAGCCTCTCATTGATTAAAAGATACTGCCACCATTACAAGCTTGGTTTGATGAACCAATTTGTTAAGGCACTGAACAAAGATGCCACCTGTTTTAATTATGCAGAAAGTTTCCAGAAGTGAGCATAGACAAACTTAACTTAAAGCTGCAATTTTTGATGGACCTCAAATTAGAAAGTTAATAAATGATCAAAATGCTATTGATTCAATGAACGAATCAGAGCCCACAGCCTGGTCATTTGTTTTAGTTGTGCAAAACTTTCTGGGTAACTTTAAAGCAGACTATTCTAAATGAAAACATGCTGTTGAGTTTTTGTAAGCTTGCAACATGAGCATAAATTTGCATTATCTCCATAACCATTTACATTTCTTTCCCGAGAATCTTGGCGACTTTAGTGATGAGCAAGATGAAAGATTTCACAATGATATAAAAATGGAGATACCAGGGACTTTGGGATGCCCACATGATGGCAGATTACTGTTGGACCCTTAATCGTGACTGTCCGGGCATATCACATTCCAGAAGTCCTCGAACAGAAGCTTTTTGTGTTGACCGTAGATTTAAAGAATGCTACTCATAAGTTTTAATACATTTTTGGTGTTTTATATGAAGGTAATAAATGCACAGTAACTACATATAATATGAATGCAGATTACAGTCAAAATGAAACTGATGGCCCTAACTAGAACATAACTGCCTTACTAAGAAGGTAAATCTTAGTTAAAACAAGAGCTGATAGAAAACTGGTTACATGTTTTGGAATCAGCAACAAAATTACCCAAGGACAGCTATAAATGTAAGGCACCAAATTGTCTAGTGCTGTGTGTCCATCTGACCTTTTCTTGTACTGATTGTCAGCCATATCCTCCAGGCACTCCCAGCTGCATGATTTATCTGTATCTACTCTATACTGACACGATCCCAACAGACCCTGACCGCATCTACCTGATCATGCACTGGCCACATCTACCCTATACCCACTTGATCCCAACAGACCCTGGCCACATCTACTCTATACCCACATGATCCCAACAGACCCTGGCCACATCTACTCTATACCCACTTGATCCCAACAGACCCTGGCCACATCTACTCTATACCCACTTGATCCCAACAGACCCTGGCCACATCTACTCTATACCCACATGATCCCAACAGACCCTGGCCACATCTACTCTATACCCACTTGATCCCAACAGACCCTGGCCACATCTACTCTATACCCACTTGATCCCAACAGACCCTGGCCACATCTACTCTATACCCACATGATCCCAACAGACCCTGGCCACATCTACTCTATACCCACATGATCCCAACAGACCCTGGCCACATCTACTCTATACCCACTTGATCCCAACAGACCCTGGCCACATCTACTCTATACCCACATGATCCCAACAGACCCTGGCCACATCTACTCTATACCCACTTGATCCCAACAGACCCTGGCCACATCTACTCTATACCCACATGATCCCAACAGACCCTGGCCACATCTACTCTATACCCACTTGATCCCAACAGACCCTGGCCACATCTACTCTACACCCACATGATCCCAACAGACCCTGGCCACATCTACTCTACACCCACATGATCCCAACAGACCCTGGCCACATCTACTCTATACCCACTTGATCCCAACAGACCCTGGCCACATCTACTCTATACCCACATGATCCCAACAGACCCTGGCCACATCTACTCTATACCCACATGATCCCAACAGACCCTGGCCACATCTTTATACTAGCAATGTCAGAGTCACCGGGTTTTCCCGTTTACTTCCTGTTTCGTTTTCGTAATTTCGCGAACTTTTAGTCGCGACCAACGATTTCACTTCCGGTCTGAGCATGTCCTTCTAAAAAATCCCAAAAAAATGAAAGAAACGTGGTACGATAAAAGGGGAAGTTATTCTAATATTTTAAGTATTGGATCGTCTACTTCGCGGGAAAGTGATTGCGCCGAAAAAACCGTTTTCTCAAGATTTTATTTGACTATATTCACGAATATTACGGTAATCTGTCTTATAACTCTTGTAGCTTAAAGAAGCCTAAACTTTTTGTTGTATTTTTGAATGCCTCGTCCAATTTTACATAAATATGAAGAGTTTCAACACAGCTGCTGTCAGCTGAAGTTCAGGGGGAAAAAATTAGTGACATCGCAATGGCCGTCATGTAAGAATAAGATTGCGGCCATTTTAAATTGTTAATTAGGTCACGGCGCATCCTATAAAAAAAAATTAAAAATACGTCAAGTTAGGCCTCGCCGCCCCAGACGCAATGATATATGGCACAATGTTGTCCGTTTACAAATAAACAAGCCACGGTAATAGAAGGCAGAATTTCTCAGCTTCCAATCTTAGGGCCGAGATAAATCCTGACTTATCAGTTAATTTATCATTGCACTTCCTGGTATTAAATTACGTCACCAGAAAATTCATAACTCCGCTTGGAATTAACACTCACTCTTCGTTGAGATACCGTTGGATTCGTCTTGTCAAGCTCTATCTAACTGGTATGATTTCATAAGTAAAAACCCAATTTTTAAATATTGACCAAAATTGCTATTTATACCCACATGATCCCAACAGACCCTGGCCACATCTACTCTATACCCACATGATCCCAACAGATCCTGGCCACATCTACTCTATACCCACTTGATCCCAACAGACCCTGGCCACATCTACTCTATACCCACTTGATCCCAACAGACCCTGGCCACTACTCTACACCCACATGATCCCAACAGACCCTGGCCACATCTACTCTATACCCACTTGATCCCAACAGACCCTGGCCACATCTACTCTACACCCACATGATCCCAACAGACCCTGGCCACATCTACTCTACACCCACATGATCCCAACAGACCCTGGCCACATCTACTCTACACCCACATGATCCCAACAGACCCTGGCCACATCTACTCTATACCCACTTGATCCCAACAGACCCTGGCCACATCTACTCTACACCCACATGATCCCAACAGACCCTGGCCACATCTACTCTACACCCACATGATCCCAACAGACCCTGGCCACATCTACTCTATACCCACTTGATCCCAACAGACCCTGGCCACATCTACTCTATACCCACTTGATCCCAACAGACCCTGGCCACATCTACTCTATACCCACATGATCCCAACAGACCCTGGCCACATCTACTCTACACCCACATGATCCCAACAGACCCTGGCCACATCTACTCTATACCCACTTGATCCCAACAGACCCTGGCCACATCTACTCTACACCCACATGATCCCAACAGACCCTGGCCACATCTATATACCCACTTGATCCCGACAGACCCTGGCCACATCTGCCTGATCATGCAGATACACCACCCAACGGTGCACACCCAGTCAATCTTCCCATCTGCTCGTTTCCCCACCACACCAGCATGTCCTGGAGAAAACATCCAAGAGACGTTTGCTATCTTGGATTTTTTAATTGAACCGTGCCACACTGCCCATAGTATGCCCATCTTCACCTTTCTCAGCATGCTCTTGAGTCCGTTACAATCACAACATGTGAGTGCTATTCTCCAGCCAACAGAATGCTGCTGTGACCGCCTCCATCTCCATTCTCAGACTAGATGTATCATATGCCGGATCTCCTGTACTAAACACCATCCATCAACCTTTGCTATGAACCCCCAAGTGCTTTTGCCTCTTAGCACAGAGCCATCCATATAGATTACATCACCTGAGCACAAATTGTCATGAATCAGTTGCACCAGCCATTCAGCGCAGCCTGCTGGCCAATCCCTGCATTCCCAGTCCAACGTGATTATGATGTACAGGTCTGGCTTTTCCTAGGCCAGCTGAAATCTCCAAATGTTCGCAAAGATGTATACTGAGGTCTTGATTGTATCCTCTGCCTGAGCCTTCCATGATTTGTCTCTGATCAGCCTGTGGCCTCTTTACTGTCCAGGGCTTCACGCAGGTGGTGTTCCCTGCAGGCCGCTTGTAGATATGATTTAGCCTGCAGCACCTTGCACCTGTCCGCAGTGGTAAAGCTAGGTTGTATCACATGCACAATATCAGCGTGTCCCTGTGCATCCATCCTAGGATCACCCATATAGCTTCATTCTGTATGCGCTCTAGTTCACTGACTGACAGCAATCTCAGTCCTGAAATATTGGATCAACATTCTTTGCTCTATGTCCATTACTTGCAGAATATTCAGTGCTTAAAGTCTCTGGTCAGATCTCGCAACTACATGATCCTTTAATGACAGGCTTGTGCCAAAATTGGATGCCCAGATATCTAAGGCTACTCTGAACATTTCTGCGATTTATTATGTGACCTGGGACATCAGCCTTAATCTTACTGTCCAGAGAGCACCATGACAGATGCCTTAACTGGGTTAATGACACCACAGAGCTCGATCACTGTTTTACCGTTTCGTGCAACCTGTGATATTTGCGTTGTTACCCCCTGCCTATATATGTCAGGACATCTGCAAATGGTATCCTTCCAATCATCATAGCTGTCTTTTATGTTGAGTGACTGCTGCTACTTTCGTCTGCCTGAAATTTGACTTATCTCAATCTGCAATGTCTCTTCCATGAATTTCACTGTCTTATAGTTCACTCAATGGTCCATGAGTTTATCCACTTATTTCTCTAGGCCAGAAGGTTTAACTAGATCTGTATTTTGGGTAGTCTTCGTAATCTGTCTAGAATACTAATCTAGTGCACAGGGCTGATTTGCAAATCTTGAATTGTATATACATGTGGCGGTGTAATCTATTGTGCCGTGTTCTGGAAAGCAGAATGATTTGTTTTGGTCTGTCCATAAAGTAAGTGTCTTGAGCTGGTGTTTTCTTGATTTGATCATTCTTTACATTTGGTGATAACAGGCCATTATTCTATTGCTCCTTCCTTAGTCAGCACTCATTTCCAGGTACTCCACAGTGAAATTGTATCGACTATGGTGACCTTACGTTGGTTGCCTAGTTCAGACAATACCCATAGTGCTGGCAATTTCCCAGCCTCAAGTACTGAGTTTGCATCTGTCAATAGCACCACAGGTTGTGTATCATGGTTGGTATTCAGTAATTTCTCTGTTGCTATCTTGATTGCTAGCTTTCTGCATCAGTCATGACAATAGTTTCCTGTTGGTACTCTGGCCATATCCCTATTATTTGGGTTTCTATGTACATTCCCGCTCTATTTCTATTATTTTGTGCTGACCCATCTGTGTAAACAAGATCCAGAGGTCCTGTGGTTATTCTTCATCAAGTAAACAGTGGCTGTTCTGTTCTTCCCTGTCAAATTTTTCATTTTTGTCTAGATTTGTAGTGATAGTCTATGTTCCTCTTTCCAAGGAACTTTGTTCTGTGGTAGTTTTCAGGGGGATACCAACTGCAGTCAGCTTAGCGGTTTCTTTGCTGAGTCATCTGGTCTGGTGAATAACACTGCTTATTTATGATCGCCCCATAGCTAAGTTTTCAAATCTGTCCATAGGGTGGCCTAACAATTCTGCTTGTATTAGCACATTTATATCTCTTCGCTCTCTCAGTGCTTGTGTCCTCCCAATCTTCTCCATCTCCACTATATGCGTTGATCTCAGCCTCATGTGGGACTTCGTGCTTGATAGTGGTCACTGATATTTGCACCTTGTCCAGTTCTTGTGTAGTTTATGCTAAACCCAAGCAGTTGATCCATTTTTCAGGTGTAATAACCTTTTCTATAGTTTGGTGACGTTTTCAACACTGACTGATCTAAGTGGCTCCTGAGTGAGAACTTCAACTTCTACTGCTGACTGAAAACCCGGCAAGTCGCAACTTTTAAATTTACAAATATTTCCATCTTCCAATATTTTCTGTTTTAAACGCAATTGCATTGTGCCTTTTTACAGCAGAGATGAAATTGTATTATTTTACCAAGAAAGAAATAATTATGAAATGTTAGTTACAACATGTCGAACTTGGGTGTCACTGTCACAGTGAGTCTGTGGTTCAGGCTTGCAGTGAACACAGTTCATTCACGATCCAGACATTTTTTTATTTTATCACCGGTAAAACTAGTAATACTTACCCATCTTTTCTCTTGGCTTTGTACACATGCCCATACGTGCCTCTTCCCACTTTGCAGCCTTCATATTCAAATTCATCCTCGACTTTTGCCCGTTTCTCGGCAGTTCTCATCTTGAATTCGTAATCCATGACTGTCAACTGTCTGCAGACGCGTCTCTGTATTTCACTTCGTCTCCCGGTGTTTTATACTGGACCGCCGGAACCGGAAGTCGGATACAAACATCATCATCAAGTGCTTGCGATTGGCGTGAGCGATCATGCTTTTACACAACGTGCCATCTCCAACAGCTTGTATTACTCGTGCGTTGTCTTAACATAAACACGTGGGCCTTGCCAACAACCGTGAGCGGTCATGGTTGGCAATCTCACACTATCACCAGAATCGTGGATGGGGTCTTTGTTCTTATCACCAACAAACGTGGGCGGTCATGGTTGGCCTTCCCACACTATCACCAGAATCTTGGGTGGGGTCACTAAGTTCTCAGTTTTTATTTCTATCCATTTTTTTTTCATATCCTTTTACAGGACATCGCTGTCAATACCAGCATTTTACTGCTGTTGTTGATGTCTTGGCAAGTTTACGTTCAGTAGTTTCCATAGGCCGGCTCCCTGGTCTAGGGGTTACACGACCTTCTCCGTAATCTCGTGACTAATGTGACGTGCGCGAGAATCGGTAGCGGTTCTCTCCACGTCGGTAACTTACGGGCTATGTGAGCCGGTGGCTCAGAAAGCAATGGCAAACTACTGAGCGTAATCTTGCCAAGAAATCAACAATCAGCTGAAAGATGCTGATGTTGACAGCGATATCCTGTAAAGGATATGCGAACAAAACAAAACAAAAGTTTCCATAGCTTTCTGAACGACCGGCTCCCATACCAATTCATTAAAACCCAGCGCAATGTGGTCTACTGCCAAATCGCGCGCAGATCTGTTTCGAAAGCGGGTAAGCAGAATTACGAACTGCGTCCGTAACCTCTTCGCCACGGAAACCGGCATTTCTCCCCATAAAATGTCCAAAAACATCATGACTTCCTACATCCAATCGGATTACGGTTTTCATGTGTTGCTTATAGGAATAGTTCGTTCGTTTTTCTCCCCATAAATGATATTCTTGTCACTGTCCTCAGAAACCACATTTCCAAATCCATTAGACGTTTCTCAGTTTGTTAGTTAGTTAGTCGCGGTTCCAACTTTATGACAAAGGGTCAACTCTTAATGCTCCGTTCATGTGCCAGTGAATATCACACAAAATGCTCCCCACTGTCTCGTGTAAAAGGTGGGACAGACGGCAGTTCTGACATACCTACAGCACGTACATAAGCAGCACAAGATTGCTGCCAGGATAGCCAACACAACAGTCTGCCACTAATTCTAATCTCTACAAATAACTATTATGAATTATTATAACACATTACCTTAAATAACTCAGAAAGATAGCATGCGGTTTTGAAGATAAGCACATAATACCCGAGACACTGACCGGGTATAGACGGGACATGGACACATAGCGCAATGCTGCAGTCTTTGCTTATGACACACATGAAGGCCGGTCTAGAAACGTGCAACTGCCATAGATCTGGAGGATGTCTACAACAAAGTTCCTGTCCCCCTGTTGGCGAATCTGCTCTTGGAACGTAGGCTCCACCCATTCTTGGTCACGTGAACACCTTCCGCCTTGCTCGTCTCCCTCAGCAAACGTTGTAAGATGTGGATGCTGATCGTTCTAGTAACAGACTGGATATAAACACGGTTTCTCCCTTCCTCCCGCCCCAAATGTCCGTTCTTCCCAACGTAAGCTTCCTTAAATATGTTGCGTCTTCGGTTATTATGACTTCAGGTGCAATCGTTCATAGTCTCCTGTATTTGTCAGTTGAAAGTCAAGACTTAGTCAGATATGACTGAGCTACCGTATACAGTAGACGGTACCACCTGCGTTCTGTTAGCGCCGTATCTTGGAATGTCAGATCTTAGTCAGATATGACTGAACTACTACTGTATGACAGCAGAAAGTACTACATGCTTACTGTTAGCGCCGAATGTTGGGCTGCACTCACCAAATCTGACACCCCACATTGTGACAACGGAGACGCAAGCCTTATCCTACTGTGAGGAAATGCAACCTAACAACTAAATGTCATGGCAGGGCACACCAGGCCCTAAGCCTTGGTCGGTAACTGATCTAGGATCGAAGTTCCGAGAGGCAGGTAGTTAAGTATTGCTTTGTTGATCTGGCAGCTTCTGCAGCTGGTCTTGTTCCAGACTAATTGGTGTTACCTTTCCTCTGGAGTAAACTAGGCAGGCCGAGAAAGGGATCTCTCTGCAATTCCAGGTCTCTAAATTTACCCCAGGCTTGGGCTTTTAAAAAAAAAAGTGCTTAAAAGTCTACAGGGTCGTGATTGTAACTGACTCAGAAAGCATGCTGACGAGGGTGAGGTCGGGCAGACTTCGTGCGGAGTGGCTTGCTTCGCTTCGGAGGTCACGGGTGACTAGCATCGCCTAGATCTTTTCTCCGGGGCATGTCAGTGTGCTGGAAAATGAACAGGCGGACAGATTGGCTGGCTCTGCAGAACTTGGTGGAGTATTGATACATGACAAGGCAGACGTGGTTGCGGCCTTGTGGGAGCACGTGCACACCTCGGAGGAGCAAATGGATTACCATGGTCTGGCAAGAATGAGGCAACGAGGAGTGACGAAGGGATCTGGCCGACGCTCAACGCTCAGAGGAAAGGCAAGACGGACTTATAATCAGATTGCTACTGGTACTATTAGTGTTGGAACTCTTCGCTGGCTACTGAGGATGGGGACGGAGCACTTATGGGAATGCCCCGAATGCTGTGATGTTGATTCCTAAATCAATCAATCAATCAATCAGGGTCGACTTCATTGCACCGGGTTTATCACATATGGCTTGGTCTCTTTCCGCAGCGCGGAAAGCGTCGCACCAAGCACGAACTCCGTAGCTCTAGCGACGACCCACAGGAGTCTCCGAAAAATTAACTCCTGAACCGAAGGACGCGGCCCGGAATCGAACCCACTACCTTCGGAGCCCGAGTCAAACGGCTTGACCACTTCGCCACGGAGACTCCCACCTCCCGGAGAGGTATAACTACATTTTATAAACTATCATCTGTCAAGATGGCAACGTGCCAGTCAGTCTTCTGTGAGTTTTCTGATGACTGCTACCCGTGAAGTCAACAGGTGGTCCTGAACGATGCAGACAGACAAATGATTCCGTCCGTTCACTGAAGAAAGACGTTTACAGCGAGCTGGAATTCCAGACCTGGGTTAAAGCAAGTTGCATGTCCTTTACAGGGGGGTCCAGATGTCCCAGCTACCCGTGATCTATGTCTTGGTTGTATTTGTAAAGTGTCCGGATGTCCCAGCTACCCGTGATCTATGTCTTGGTTGTATTTGTAAAGTGTCCAGATGTCCCAGCTACCCGTGATCTATGTCTTGGTTGTATTTGTAAAGTGTCCGGATGTCCCAGCTACCCGTGATCTATGTCTTGGTTGTATTTGTAAAGTGTCCGGATGTCCCAGCTACCCGTGATCTATGTCTTGGTTGTATTTGTAAAGTGTCCGGATGTCCCAGCTACCCGTGATCTATGTCTTGGTTGTATTTGTAAAGTGTCCGGATGTCCCAGCTACCCGTGATCTATGTCTTGGTTGTATTTGTAAAGTGTCCGGATGTCCCAGCTACTCGTGATCTATGTCTTGGTTGTATTTGTAAAGTGTCCGGATGTTCCAGCTACCCGTGATCTATGTCTTGGTTGTATTTGTAAAGTGTCCGGATGTCCCAATGCATTGGGTTTGAGTAAACGGTCTTTTCGTCGATGGGTGCAAGAATCTGGAATTAAACCACCACACAATAACCAAACGGTAGGTAGAAAGGTTATTGTAGACAGTTTTGACAAAGATGTCATAAGGCGAGCTATTATTTAAAAAAAAAATTAATAGTCGACAGGGTCGACTTCATTGCACCGGGTTCTATCTCATATGGCTCGGTCTCTTTCCGCAGCGCGGAAAGCATCGCACAAAGCACGAACTCCGCAGCTCTAGCGACGACTCACAGAAGTCTCCGAAAAATTTAACTCGTGAACCGAAGGATGCGGCCCAGAATCGAACCCACAACCTTTGGAGCCCGAGTCAAAGGTCTTGACCACTTCGCCACGGAGCCTCCTAAAATTATAAAAATTTTGGATTTTATATCCAGGATTGTCCGGCATTATAAAAATGCTGGATGCCAAAGAAACAGTGACTGTAAGAAAACTTAGGGTTTGGTTGAGAAAGAACAATAACACAGAGCTATCCAAAACAACTTTGTGGAAAATTATAAGGACATTATCTTCACTATTTGAAAGTACAAGGGCGGTAGAAATAATCTTTGCGAGCAACCGCATTTAGGAGCCATGAGAAGCAGATACCTACGTGAAATAAGGGAAATGCGCAAAGAAAATTATGGCATAGTGTATTTGGATGAAATGTGGATCAATGCGCACCACACAAGTGATAAGGAATGGCAATCAGTGGATGGACAGATAAAGCTATATGTGCCCAGTAGTATAGGGCAGATTTTGGTCATGGCCCATGCTGGTAATACGCATAATGGCTTACAACAGACTGCTGGGCTCGTGTTCGTATCAAAGCATCCAGACAATAGGGATTATCATCATAAGATGAATGGTAATGTATTTAGAGATTGGCTCGAGAATACTGTGCTTCCATCCCTAGACAGACCGTCGTGTCCAATTATGGACAATGCATGATAACAATGTTGTTGTCCAAGAAGACAAAATGCCTAAGGCATCGAGCACAAAGGAAGCAATAAAGATATGGCTCCGAATGGAAAACATACCATTTCCAGAAAGGTATTTCTAGCTAGACTTGTTGTCCCTTGAAAAACAGACGCCAAAAAGCAAGAAATATCAAATCCACAAATTGATAGAAGAGCATCGCCATGGGTGCTTGAGACTTCCGCCGTACCACTCCATTTTAACCCTATAGAACTTGTGTGGGCTAAAATTAAAGGACAGGTGGCAGCTGACAATACTATATTCAAATTGTCTGACGTCAAGATACTAATCCAGTCTGCGCTATTAAATATTGATAAAAGTTACTGGGAAAATATGAGGACCATGTGTTGAAAGAGGAAGAGGACTATTGGAGAAAAGATGGATAAGCACATGTCAATAGCAACAGTTTGTATTCCACAGTGATGAATTTTCAATTCCGCAAGCCCTCAGCGGTGACAAACAACTGGTATTGAAAAAAAAAAAAACAAACACACTAAGCGCATTGAATACCAACATAAGAAACTGTATTGCTGTTGAAACTGACATATTGTGGCATAACAAGAAACGTGAGAGCAAACACGCTGTCAAATTAGGGGACAACACACGTGCATACGAATCAATCTATAAACTACAATGAAAAGAGGACCAACATCTTGGTCGTTAAGAAGAAAGCCCACTACAGAGACACTGACAACTATTTTCATAGTGCAAAACAGGTAATCATGGTCCGTCTCTGAACAGTAAACAGCAGAGTAGACAATCTTTCACGAAGACTCAAAGCGGGTCTGTCACCTATGTGTACGTGTGAACAAACTACACAGACAGCTGAACAGATCCTTAAAAATGGACACATGATGACTAAATTGCGGTATCATTTCTGGTCACTCCATACGCACATTAACGCACAGCTATTTGGAAGCTTTCACGAACTCGATATAAAAAGTTAACATGAATACGTGTGTACACATTATTAACCAGCAGCTGAAGAAACAAGAAGGAAATGAACAATAATGTAAGAAATATATTCCTTCTACTTTCCTGTTAATTTACAAATTATTTACCCCGTGCCTCTGTAAATTCTCTGTCTTTACTACTAATATTACACATTGCACCCCTCTCGGGATTCTCCGTGGTGACCTCCAGCACTTGAGACGGACACCATACCTCGCGACCACGCAGTTCCCTTTGATGACGTCATAATTGTCTTGGTTGTATTTGTAGAAGGTCCGAATGTCCCAGCGACCAGTGATCTATGTCGGCGAGAGTGCAACTACTGGTAGAGTCTCTCGGGTTTGGTACATCAAAGGAGAATGAACCAGACACCTTTCACATAGACTGGGGTCAGTCACAGGCTGGGGAAGATCTAGCTGATACACAGACAGACAGACAGACAGACAGACAGACAGACAGACAGACAGACAGACAGACAGCAGGCAGGCAGGCAGGCAGGCAGACAGCTCTAGTCATAGAATTCGTCATGAGACTATCATCTATTTTGATGACGTCATAATTGTCCTCGCCAAAATCTAACAATGTATCAAATTAGTGACTATTGAGTGCATTCTCCGTGAACCCTAGTTACAATGTGGCGAAATGATAGAGACAATTTCCCGTAATTGGCTCATCGACTTTCAGCCCAGTTCCTGTAATACAACATTATCAGTTGATCAATAAGAATGCATACATTTTCATCCAAAGACGAACCGTTAATTGTTGTACTCACACAGCCTCATGATTGCTAACCCAGTGATATTAACGGGAGATTAAAGAAGTTAACACCGTTATATCAGAAGCGAAATTTGTGAACTAATTTAGTTATTTTTCATATATGTGAAACAAGTAGTCAGACAGTTATGTTATTATTTCATCTTCACAACTATAATTATGAAATGAGATTTATAACTCACATCTGTTATGTGGGCTTATGGAGAAGTCACGTATTTATAACAGTATGTCGTGCATACCTCAAATATTTCATATGTGGTAGCTATGTAAGTTTTGTAGTCACAAGGTCTTACAATATATGCTGTAGATAAACTTACAGAAAATGCGACATTATATCTGGAAGTATCAGAAACTGTTTTTGTAAGTTTACAGACGTACTGCAAATGTACTCATCCATGACAAATAATTGTTGTCTGAGTGTAGAGAACGTTACTATAAATTAGCATGTTCTTTGTAGGACTTGCCATCACAGCCCCATCATTTTTCTGGGCAATTTTACCTTTTGTAGCTTGCCATTCATTTCTGAATACGAAGTCAATTTGTAGGTCCAACTTAATATCGGTGTAGGGATTGAACCACACCCCCCCCCCCCCCCCCATCAGCGGGCCGGAAGTTTAAGACCCATCGAACACGTTGCTGTATTTTTAACGGACACTTGGATGGAATTAGCACTTGTTCAGATACAGCCACCTGTTTGGTAGTTTGTGTTCTTCCTGTTTGGTCTTTCACTCTCTATTCTCTTCCTCATGTTGGTTCACTCTGAAATAGGCACATCTACTGGTGTTATCACGTCGTCAGTCTCCTTGAGGTCTCTCTTCTCATTCGGTGGTTTCGCATTCATTCGGTGGTTTCTCCCTCGTGTTGGTTCACTCTGAAATAGCCACATCTATAGGTGTTACTGAAGTCGGGGAGACGAACGAACGAACGAAAGAACGAACGAACGTTATTTTCAAAGGGTAACAAACTGGGCACGCAGGCAAGTCTTACATTCGGCCCTTCCAATCACTCGTCTTTCATTCATCAACTGTAAAATGTAATATTCACATAGAAAAACAACATTGTCAAATGGGGAAAAAAAAAACATTGTCAGCTGTAGAGACAAAGAAGATAGATATTTAGAATAATGAAGACACAAACAATAGATTGCACGATTTATTGCCTGGCATATTTCGCTGCATCTCGTCAGGTACATACTGCAGAAATCACACAACTTACGTGAATTAACTAGATAAATCCTTCAAGTTGAAATATACACATATTCGCACAGTAATGTCACTTATCTACCACGGTAACTTTAAGCTGACTAACATGTCTTTCTGTTTGCACAATTCTGGCTTGCGTTGATTGATCATAATTGCTTCTGCAAATTTTAACAAGCGAGTATTTTGTGTGTTAAACAACACGCGAAAGGTAGTGTCTCTGTCAACCACATGGCCGCTTTCGACAATGTGCCTACCAATTGAAGACGCCGGGAGCTTCCGGTGTGTCGGCCCCACGAGGCTAGCATCTCCTGTGTGTTGTATCTTGTTGACCCATTGAGGTATGTGTTCTGACACTCGTTTGTTAAGCTGTCTCTCTGTTCTACCAATGTAGAAGGCCTGGCATCTACATGTGAATTGGTAAATACAATTGTTTGTGGCGTACAGAGGAACAGGCTCTTTGACTGCTGGTGTAGGAATCGGTACGGTTTTTATATCTAATGACTGGAGTTGCAGCACAGAATGTTCGGCCTACTACTGTAGCTTGGGCAACAGCAGCTAAGTCAAACTTTAACAAAATAAGTAGAGTCCAAAACCAAGGAATGCGAATCATAACTGGAAGCCTGAAGACAACGCCTATTAATGAACTTGAAAAGATCACTTGTTTACAACCAATGCAGGATAGAAGAGATAGCAGAGCCCAGCAACAAGCAGAAAAATTTAGAAGATTGACAGACCACCCTATGTATAAAAGGTTTAGTGGTTTTGGAAAGGGACGACTGAAGCGTAGCAACTTTGTAGAAACTGCAAAACGAAAGATTAGGGCAGATCCCATACTTAACATATCAACAGTCAAGCCTATTTACAATGCAGACAAGTTCATAGCTTGGAGACAGCAGCAACTGTCTGAGATGATAGAAAACATTCCTGGTATTGAGAAAAAGAACACTCAGCATGAAACCGAAAGAAGAGAAATAACCCTAAACTACATAAAAGAACATTACCCAAGCAGCAATTGGACCCATGCATATACAGATGGATCAGCCAAAAATTCAATAGAGAATGGAGGAGGAGGAATTCTCCTAAATTTAAAAAATGGAGTGAAAAAAACACATTCAGTGGCAACTGGAAAGTTTTCAAGTAACTTCAAAGCGGAGGTAGAGGCTCTGAAAACTGCAGCAGAAATGCTCTTGATGGAGGAAAATAAAGAGAAGCAAATAGCTATCTTCACAGATGCAAAGTCAGCTGTCTCAATACTGAAGAGCAATAACAGCACAGAAATAGCTGACCTAAGAGCAGCACTCCATGGTCTATGCCAGAAATCCAAAAAAGTTGTAATACAGTGGATCCCATCACATTGCAGTATACCTGGAAATGAAGCGGCTGACAGACTGGCAAAAGAGGGCGGACGATTACCACAGCCTGACATAGACATAACCTATAATGAGGCAAAGAGGTTGAAAAAAGCACCTATAGAACCAAATGGGAATCAGAGCATCCAGGCCACCAGAAGGATGATGCATATTACAAACTCGACAGAAGAGAACAAGTAGCAATCTTCAGACTCCGCACAGGACATAACAGGCTGAAATACCACTTGTTCAATAAACTAAAGATAGGAGATACCGATGAATGTAATTGTCGAACTGGAAAAATGACAGCTAAACATTTGCTGCAGGATTGCCCAACATATGCAGAACAGAGAAAGATATTTTGGCCCACACCTGCTTCATTTGAGGACAAGCTCTATGGAGATATCAACAAGCTCAAGTTGACCGTAGCTTACTTTAACTACATACAGGTTGACATTTAAAGGTGTATGAAGAAGTATTCAGACTGCCACACTTCATACCACAGGTATGTCGGTTACAAAAGCGTCCTAGAGGCATGAAATGGAATATTGCTGGATAGGAGATCCATTACGTGGAAAGTCCGAATCAAAAGCTCACTGTGTGGGCTTTCAAAAAAGGTGGAAAAAGTGTCCTAGTGGCACGAAATGGAATATTGCTTGGATAGCAAATCCATTATGTGGAAAGTCCGAATCAAAAGCTCACTGTGTGGGCTTTCAAAAAAGGTGGAAAAAGTGTCCTAGTGGCACGAAATGGAATATTGCTCGGATAGCAAATCCATTGGGCGGAAAGTCCGAATCGAAAGCTCACTGTGTGGATGTCATCTGCACACTGCATTCTTCTGGTTTCCGGAAGAACAGCCTATGGTGAACGGAAGGCCCAATATACGGAAGTGAGGCTAAGCAGCCATGAGCAGGACGTGACGATTCCTTGGGTGAGCCCAGTACCAGAGCGCTGTGTGTTGGCTCTGCAAGTATGGAAGCCTCCTTGGATGGCGGGGAATGCCCATGGTCTGCCCCTGCCTTCCCTTGAGGGCTGACCAGGATGTCTCTGGCTGTTCTATATGGGCCAGCTAGGATGGGAGATAACACCACAACAGTGAGAGTCAAACGTCCTAATAAACCCCCGGGAAGGTTAACCCGGTCAACAAATGCCCGCAGAAGTCGGATGTGTCGGCCTAACGGCGCAAGAACGCAGCTCTGCTGTAAACAGGCACAACGCAATCACATCCGAAAAAAAAAACTCCGGATGAACGAAGAAGAAGAAGAAGAACCATCAGTGGATTTCTTGAGCCACACAAATCTTCTTCTCCTTTCGTTCGCTTGAAATATGTCTATAACTGCAATGTTGTCTCTTGTATGAATTTATCTGTCTTTTTTAGTTCACACAGCGGTCCATAGAGTTTATCTTCCACTGTCGTCTCTCTAGGCCAGAAGGTTTGCCTAGATCTATATCTATAAAAGAGACTGTGTGTGGTTAGCTATGTATTGGATGGGTTCGATAACGGTACATCCGATTGAGATGAAATTTTCTACACGTCTTCCTTTCATTCCTGTGCAACCGACTGTAATAGTTTCTTAGTGTAAAATCGGCTACTTATTTAATAACATTTAATATTTCATTTTTCATTATATAATTTCTATATAGCAAGGGGACTTCACTCTAGAAAAGTTATTATTAAGGATCATAACTTTTAATAACATTTCTATATACTTTATAGTCATATTGTTGGACTTACTTGCACTATTGTTAAACTCTTTGTCTATAGTTATTTACAGGCATATGAGTTATAATAAATAATGATATAATCTTTAAGGCATTTTCAAAGTTTTCATAAAAATAATGCATAATGCATAACATTATAACTCATCTTTTTATGCTTAAAGAAGTTATCTACAGTCATGTAGGTGATTAAAAACAGTTTCCATTAAAAATAATGGATGGTGTGTGGAAGGACATTCTTTTAAGTTACTGTGCGCCAGGAGCTGGGTCAGATAGATAGACAGACAGACAGACAGATAGTCGGGAACGGGAGCTTATTTGACTACTTATATGAATTAAATGAGATGCTCCCCACCAGGGACTGGGTGAAGCCGGACCGGCTCAGACAGACAGACAGACAGACAGACAGACAGACAGACAGATAGTCGGGAACGGGAGCTTATATGACTACGTATATGAATTAAATGAGATGCTCCCCACCAGGGACTGGGTGAAGCCGGGCCGGGTCAGACAGACAGACAGATAGACAGACCGACAGACAGACAGACAGTCGGGAACGGGAGCTTATATGACTACGTATATGAATTAAATGAGATGCTCCCCACCAGGGACTGGGTGAAGCCGGGCCGGGTCAGCCAGACAGACAAACAAACAAGCAGACAGACAGATAGTCGGGAACGGGAGCTTATATGACTACGTATATGAATTAAATGAGATGCTCCCCACCAGGGACTGGGTGAAGCCGGGCCGGGTCAGACAGACAGACAGATAGACAGACAGACAGATAGTCGGAAACGGGAGCTTATATGACTACTTATATGAATTAAATGAGATGCTCCCTACCAGGGACTGGGTGAAGCCGGGCCGGGTCAGCCAGCCAGACAGACAGACAAACAAGCAGACATACAGACAGACAGACTGATAGATAGATAGATCCCCTCCAGGGCCTGGGCGAAGCCGGGCCGGGTCAGCTAGTATGTTATATTTTGGGAAGTCTTGGAGTATGTGCTCTGCTGTCCACACGTGCACATGGCTGTTTCACGAATCTTGAATTTTGTATACATGTAGCGTAATCTATTGTGTCCTGTTCTGAGGCGCAGAATAATGACTTGTTCTGGTCTGTCCATAACGTGGTAGTCATCTTGAGCAGGTTTTGGTGGCTTTCTGACTGATTTGATTATTCTTTTCTTTTGGTGGTATGTAACGGGCACATCAGGCTGTTCTTCTTTGGCTCCTTCCTTAGCCAATTGATCAGCTTTGTCGTTTCCGAGTACTCCACAGTGGGATGGTATCCACTGTATGGTGACCTTATGCTGACTGCTAAGTTCAGAAAGTAGTGTCCTTAGGACTGGCAATTTCCCAGACAAGAGCGCCTCGCGTACTGATTTTGCATCTGTCAATAGCACCACAGGTTGTGTACCATTGCTGGTATTTAGTAATTTCTCTGTTGCTATCTTGATTGCCTCAATTTCAGCATCATAGTTATGGCAGCCACACACACGTCTTTTCCCACTGATCATTATATTTCCGATTAGTATCATAAGATGGTTTCCACTTTGACATAATAATGGGCTCAATAATAAGAAATACTTGCGACTTGCGATGAAGGTATAATGAATTTAAAACTGAACTGAACAGTAAGGTGGCTGCGCAATGCGTGAATGCGCATAGAACAGAACCGGGTACAAGTACAGTACGTAAACCATACGTGTTTAATACTTGACTTGACTTGAATAATTAACTTGACAAATTCAAAAACGAGGCATATGCCATTACAATTTTTTTTAAGCCAAGAAAAAAGTCAGAACGCCAAACTGATTTTCTGACGTCAAACCTGTTTTTAAAAAGCCAAATTTGTTTTTTGATTTTGCGTTAAAAAAGCCAATCCGGCAACCCTGCTCAAGACATAAAAGGACAGATCGCTTTGTTTAAACTTTGTTCAGATTTGAATTCCGGTAGTTGCCAGAGTTTTTCCGTTTTAACAGGCCAAATCTTATGTGGTCAGTTTGGCGCTTTTATATTATCAAAGCGAACGTGCTTTTGAGGTTTCTCTCATCATACGGTGTTTCTCTCTCATACGGTGGTTTCTCCATCATACGGTGGGTTCTGCCTCTTGTGGGTCAATGTAAAATAGCCCCATTCACAGGTATTATCAAAGCGTCAGTGGCCTTGGGGGTTTTCCGTCATACGGTGGTTTCATCCCCACACAGTGGTTTCTTCCGCTTATGGGTTCAATCAAAAATAACCACATCTAACTGCATTTTGGTATGAGGTAACTATTTAGCATCACTTGTTTACTTGAGCAGCAAGCCAGGGTTGGGGTCTGTTGGCGATGATACTTAAAGCTAGTAGAGAAACACCATCACAAGGCACACAGCCAGTCTGTATGCTCTGTGTTGATTCATGACCTGGATAAGCCCCGACATGATTCTCCGCAGATGTGAAGTTTCAGTACCAGTCTGACATACCTCGCATTTTTCTGTGCTTGAAGAAGATCTCTACAACATAGTACCCATAGAGATAGTACTCGGATTCCATGTGTTGAGGAAGTAACTACAGCACACTAACTCCGACAGGTGCAAGGTTTTTCGGTGCCAGGCAAACAGAACGAAATTGCAGTCAACGTCAGAGTCAAAACTCAGTCCTCAAGAAGATTCACAAAACAACGAACCAATCAACCAACAAGATGGGCGTTCTCCACCCAATCAACCAGAGGATCCATAAATCAACCAGTCAGAGGATTAACCAATCAACTAACCAGAAGATCCACCAATTAATCAACCAGAGTATCGACGAATCAACCAATCAGAAGATCCATCAACCAATCAACCAACCAGACGATCCATGAATCAGCCAATCAGAGGATCAACCAATTAACCAACCACAGGATCAATCAATCAACAAACCGAGGATCCACTACTCAACCAATCAGAACATCCACCAACTATCCAACAAACGAGAATGATCGATGGAGTCCAATCCGCTGTTGAGACCTCGTGTTAACTTTTGTGTGCATATTTCTCTAGATCTAGATAAACGGACACTACCGCTGTTTATACTTCATTCGACACCGCAAGGTACAAGAGGAACAAAAGAGATGAGATGAGATGAGATTTCTCTAGATCCAAGCCAACGGGAAATGTCTGCACACATTCTACCGTTAGGGAAATGTCTGCTCACAGGCAACCTACCATTAGGGGAATGTCTGCTCACGGGCTACCACTGGGGAATATCTGCACACAGGTGGCCTCTGGGGGAATATTTAGACACTAAATAACGATTATCTGCAAGGGGATTATTTGACTGATCGTTCTGTGACCCCGGTGTGCCCAGCAGACGTAAAGATGAACAGTATGATAACAACTACAAGTGAGAACATGACTGGCACGCTCGAGCTGGAGAAAATAGTCACCGAAGAAGTCAGCAACGTATACATCTCAACTGCAGATACAGTGATCAACTGTTTTCTAGTCCATTTTATTGTCCTTGTGGGCGTTATCGGAAATGCAATCACCTTGATCATCCTATCTGACAGGGTAGTCAAAGATACAACCAACATTATACTGCTGTCCATGGCCGCTTGTGATATTTTGTTCCTCGTGAATCTGTCGGTTAGAAAATGTGACTGTATCCTGGCGAGATTTGACCCTGTGCTCGCGGAAATGTACTATCCATATGCTATGTCGTACGTGAGCAGGCCTGGGCGTTGGGCCGAGTTTATTGCTTTCACACACTCGGTGGTCATCTCGTGTGAGAGATTTCTGTCTGTCTTGTTCCCGCTCAAAGTCTCCCGTTGGGTCACTAGGAGGACAGTTATGACAGTTCTGAGTTGTGTGTACGCTGCCTGGACTCTGTATATTATACCCTATGCTATTTTCAAGCATGAAATACAATGGAGTTTTAACAAACTTTATAACAGAACTCTACCCATTGCTCGAGAAACCAAGTGGTTCAGAGAAAACAGACTCGTCTTGGAGACTATATCAGAAATAGTCCTAACGGCTGTTGCTTTTCTATTCTCTTTTGTGATTGCAGCGAATTCTTGCGCAATAGCATACAGACTCAATCGCTTATCCAAAGAACGTATAAACATGTCCACAGCCAAGACGGATGTGGGTAGAATCAACATCAAGGCGTCTAGAATGCTGCTAGTTGTCTGTATTGTTTTCAATCTGTGCAACTTCCCAGGCAACGTAATTTATATTTATTTTTACGTTGATCCGTCCCTAAGATCACAGTATAAACTGCAAGCATTGTTGAGCGACATAGAAGAGCTTTTTCTGTCCATCAATTCTGCATCCAATTTCTTCATATACGTACTGATGTCTGCCAAATTTTATAAATCCGTGGTTGATTTGATAGGATGTCGGGCACCTTCGCGACACAGTTTAGCAAAAGTTAACAAGAGACAGTAACAAGAGATTACACACTTTGTGGCTGAAATATCCCGCTGTATAGTATATAATATTTCGCCATATCTCTTAAAATGCATACTGACGGACAGCGAACAAATACACATCTTATTGCCTGGACTATTTGACTGTCTTGTCACATGTATACTACAGAATATTTGACTGTCTTGTCACATGTATACTACAGAATATTTGATTGTCTTGTCACATGTATACTACAGAATATTTGATTGTCTTGTCACATGTATACTACAGAATATTTGATTGTCTTGTCACATGTATACTACAGAATATTTGACTGTCTTGTCACATGTATACTACAGAATATTTGATTGTCTTGTCACATGTATACTACAGAATATTTGATTGTCTTGTCACATGTATACTACAGAATATTTGACTGTCTTGTCACATGTATACTACAGAATATTTGATTGTCTTGTCACATGTATACTACAGAATATTTGATTGTCTTGTCACATGTATACTACAGAATATTTGACTGTCTTGTCACATGTATACTACAGAATATTTGGCTGTCTTGTCACATGTATACTACAGAATATTTGACTGTCTTGTCACATGTATACTACAGAATATTTGACAGTCTTGTCACATGTATACTACAGAATATTTGACTGTCTTGTCACATGTATACTACAGAATATTTGATTGTCTTGTCACATGTATACTACAGAATATTTGACTGTCTTGTCACATGTATACTACAGAATATTTGACTGTCTTGTCACATGTATACTACAGAATATTTGACTGTCTTGTCACATGTATACTACAGAATATTTGACTGTCTTGTCACATGTATACTACAGAATATTTGACTGTCTTGTCACATGTATACTACAGAATATTTGACTGTCTTGTCACATGTATACTACAGAATATTTGGCTGTCTTGTCACATGTATACTACAGAATATTTGGCTGTCTTGTCACATGTATACTACAGAATATTTGGCTGTCTTGTCACATGTATACTACAGAATATTTGACTGTCTTGTCACATGTATACTACAGAATATTTGACTGTCTTGTCACATGTATACTACAGAATATTTGATTGTCTTGTCACATGTATACTACAGAATATTTGATTGTCTTGTCACATGTATACTACAGAATATTTGGCTGTCTTGTCACATGTATACTACAGAATATTTGATTGTCTTGTCACATGTATACTACAGAATATTTGACTGTCTTGTCACATGTATACTGCAGAATATTTGACTGTCTTGTCACATGTATACTACAGAATATTTGACTGTCTTGTCACATGTATACTACAGAATATTTGACTGTCTTGTCACATGTATACTACAGAATATTTGACTGTCTTGTCACATGTATACTACAGAATATTTGGCTGTCTTGTCACATGTATACTACAGAATATTTGGCTGTCTTGTCACATGTATACTACAGAATATTTGGCTGTCTTGTCACATGTATACTACAGAATATTTGACTGTCTTGTCACATGTATACTACAGAATATTTGACTGTCTTGTCACATGTATACTACAGAATATTTGATTGTCTTGTCACATGTATACTACAGAATATTTGATTGTCTTGTCACATGTATACTACAGAATATTTGGCTGTCTTGTCACATGTATGCTACAGAATATTTGATTGTCTTGTCACATGTATACTACAGAATATTTGACAGTCTTGTCACATGTATACTACAGAATATTTGACAGTCTTGTCACATGTATACTACAGAATATTTGGCTGTCTTGTCACATGTATACTACAGAATATTTGATTGTCTTGTCACATGTATACTACAGAATATTTGACAGTCTTGTCACACGTATACTACATAGTATTTGACTGTCTTGTCACATGTATACTACATAATATTTAACTGTCTTGTCACATGTATACTACAGAATATTCGACTGTCTTGTCTCATGTATAATCTTTGACTATCTTGTCACATGTATAATATGTGACTGTCTTGTCGCATGTATACTACATAATATTTGACTGTCTTGTCACATGTATACTACAGAATATTCGACTGTCTTATCACATGTATAATCTTTGACTGTCTTGTCACATTATAATATGTGACTGTCTTGTCGCATGTATACTATTTGACTGTCTTGTCACATGTATAATATTTGACTGTCTTGTCACATGTATACTACAGAATATTTGACTGTCTTGTCACATTTATAATATTTGACTCTCTTGTCACATGTATACTATTTGACTGTCTGGTCACATGTATACTATATGACTGTCTTGTCACATGTATAATATTTGACTGACTTGTCACATGTATACTACAGAATATTATGAAATTGAAGTTATCAAACGCGTCTTCCTGCGAGACGGAGAGAGAGAATGAGAGAGAGAGAGAGAGAGAGAGAGAGAGAGAGAGAGAGAGAGAGAGAGGTGAGAGCGGGAGGGGAGAGGGAGAGGAGTGAGGAGACAGGGCTAGAGAGAGAGAGGGGGGGCGAGAGAGAGACACTGGTATACTATAGTTCAAATGATATCCTTTCCCCTACCGCGTAAACCGTGTACATACAGATGTAAAACATTTGACTAGTAATGACATTGAGAACCAGTCAACCCGGAGGTTACAGAAGTGTAGAGCTGCTGCCCAGGAGAGAGAGGACGCAGTTCTATCAGAACCCAGTTCTGAAGAGAGAGGACCCAATTCTATCAGAATTCAGCCCTGAAGAGAGAGGACCCAGTTCTATCAGAATTCAGGCCTGAAGAGAGAGGACCCAGTTCTATCAGAATCCAGCCCTGAAGAGAGAGGACCCAGTTCTATCAGAATCCAGCCCTGAAGAGAGAGGACCCAGTTCTATCAGAACCCAGCCCTGAAGAGAGAGGACCCAGTTCTATCAGAATCCAACCCTGAAGAGAGAGGACCCAGTTCTATCAGAACCCAGCCCTGAAGAGAGAGGACCCAGTTCTATCAGAATTCAGCCCTGAAGAGAGAGGACCAAGTTCTATCAGAATTCAGCCCTGAAGAGAGAGGACCCAGTTCTACCAGAACCCAGCCCTGAAGAGAGAGGACCCAGTTCTATCAGAACCCAACCCTGAAGAGAGAGGACCCAGTTCTATCAGAATCCAGCCCTGAAGAGAGAGGACCCAGTTCTATCAGAATTCAGCCCTGAAGAGAGAGGACCCAGTTCTATCAGAACCCAGCCCTGAAGAGAGAGGACCCAGTTCTATCAGAATCCAGCCCTGAAGAGAGAGAACCCAGTTCTATCAGAACCCAGCCCCGAGGAGAGGGGACCCTGTTCTACCAGAATCCAGTCCTGAAGAGAGAGGACCCAGTTCTATCAGAACCCAACCCAGAAGAGAGAGGCCCTAGTTCTATCAGAATCCAGCCCTGAAGAGAGAGGACCCAGTTCTATCAGAACCCAGCCCTGAAGAGAGAGGACCCAGTTCTGTCAGAACCCAGCCCTGAAGAGAGAGGACCCAGTTCTATCAGAATCTAGCCCTGAAGAGAGAGGTCCCAGTTCTATCAGAATCTAGCCCTGAAGATTGATTGATTGATTGATTGATTTAGGAATCGACATCACAGCATTCGGGGCATTCCCATAAGTGCTCCGTCCCCATCCTCAGTAGCCAGCGAAGAGTTCCAACACTAATAGTACCAGTAGCAATCTGATTATAAGTCCGTCTCGCATTTCCTCTGAGCGTTGAGCGTCGGCCAGATCCCCTCGTCACTCCTCGCTGTCTCATTCTTGCCAGACCATGGTAATCCATTTGCTCCTCCGAGGTGTGCACGTGCTCCCACAAGGCCGCAACCACACCTGCCTTGTCATGTATCAATACTCCACCAAGTTCTGCAGAGCCAGCCAATCTGTTCGCCTGTTCATTTCCCAGCACACCGGTATGCCCCGGAGAAAAGATCCAGGCGATGCTTGTCACCCGTGACCTCCGAAGCGAAGCAAGCCACTTCGCACGAAGCCTGCCCGTCCTCACCCTCGTCAGCATGCTTTCCGAGTCAGTTACAATCACAATGTGTGTGTGTGTGTGTGTGTGTGTGTCGTATTCTCCATCCAGCGGAGAGCCGCAGTGACTGCCTCCACCTCCATTCTTAAGCTGGATGTTGTGGTATCATATGCCAGGCTCTCCTGCCCCAAACATCGACCATTAGCTTTGGCTATGAACCCCCAGCCACTTCTCTCACCTCTTGACACCGAACCATCTGTGTAGATAATCACATCACCCGAGTGAGCATTGTCCTGAATTAGTTGCTGGATTTCCACTTCCGTGGCCCCTGCTGGCCACTCCCTGCACTCCCGGCTTAATGTGATTATAACTCTGCACAAGTCTGACTGCTCCGCTGGCACTCTGACCCACTCCTCTCCACGGCTTATGTTCTCCAAGGGGCACACCTGTCTGATCGTATCCTCCGCCTGAGCCATCCATGATTTCCCTCTTATCAGTCGCTGACCCTTAACTGCGTCCAGCGCCTCATGCAGTGGGTGGTCTGTGTCTGCAGCTACTCTGAGGTATGCCTTCGCCTGCATCACCTTGAGCCTGTCAGCAACAGTCGGCAGACCAAGGATGTAACGCATACACACTACTGGGGTGTCTCTAGTGCATCCCAGAATGACCCGCATAGATTCGTTCTGTATGCGCTCTAACTTCACCAGCTGACTCTCTGAGACAGTGAGCAGACCCAATCCATAATCAATTACTGAGAGGATCAAGTGCTTGTATAGTGTGAAAAGCATTCTCTGCTCTGTGTCCGTTGCAGCCATAGTTTTAAGTGCACCGAGTCCCTTTTGAGTTCTTGTCACGACCTTCTCCACATGGTCCTTGAAGGACAGACTCCTGTCAAATGTGATTCCCAGATACTTCAGTTTGTTCTCTCTGCTGACATTTCTACCATCTATCGTGAGGCTTGGGACATCAGCTCTTACAATCCTGTTGTCCAGAGAGCACCACAAAACAGCCGCCTTTTCCGGGTGGATGATAGCACTCATTTTTGTGCACCAGTCAATCACTTTATCTACTGTCGCCTGTAACTCCTGGGCTGTTTGCTCCCTATCTCTCCCCTGCCTATATGCAAGAATATCATCTGCAAATGTTAGTATTCTTCCAACCCCTGGTGCTTCTAGGTTTGCAATCTTGCTCGTATACACATTAAAGAGCACCGGTGAGACTGCAGATCCCTGTGGCAGTCCCGGGGTTATCATATGTGGCTCTGAGGTCCATGCACCCAGAAGGAGAGCAACCCGACGAGAGTGCAAGAGAGAGAGACCCAGTTCTATCAGAATAGTGAGGAGATGTTAGTCTGGGTATGTGAATAGTGCTGTAGATGTTAGTCTGGGTGTGTGGATAGTGCTGTAGATGTAAGTCTGGGTGTGTGAATAGTGCTGTAGATGTAAGTCTGGATGTGTAGATAGTGATATAGATGTTTGGGTGTGTAGATAGTGCTGTAGGTGTAAGTATGGGTGTGTAGATAGTGCTGTAGATGTAAGTATGGGTGTGTAGATAGTGCTGTAGGTGTAAGTATGGGTGTGTAGATAGTGCTGTAGGTGTAAGTATGGGTGTGTAGATAGTGCTGTAGGTGTAAGTATGGGTGTGTAGATAGTGCTGTAGGTGTAAGTATGGGTGTGTAGATAGTGCTGTAGGTGTAAGTATGGGTGTGTAGATAGTGCTGTAGGTGTAAGTATGGGTGTGTAGATAGTGCTGTAGGTGTAAGTATGGGTGTGTAGATAGTGCTGTAGGTGTAAGTATGGGTGTGTAGATAGTGCTGTAGGTGTAAGTATGGGTGTGTAGATAGTGCTGTAGGTGTAAGTATGGGTGTGTAGATAGTGCTGCTGTAGATGTAAGTATGGGTGTGTAGATAGTGATGTAGATGTTTGGGTGTGTAGATAGTGCTGTAGATGTAAATCTTGGGGTGTAGATAGTGCTGTAGATGTTAGTCTGGGTGTTTAGATAGTGCTGTAGTTGTTAGTCTGGGTGTGTAGACAGTGCTGTAGATGTTAGTCTGGGTGTGTGAATAGTGCTTTAGATGTTAACCTGGATGTGTAGATAGTGCTGTAGATGTTAGTTTGGGTGTGTAGATAGTGCTGTAAATGTTAGTTTGGGTGTGTGGATAGTGCTGTAGATGTTAGTCTGTGTGTGTAGATAGTGCTGTAGATGTTAACCTGGATGTGTAGATAGTGCTGTAGATGTTAGTCTTGGTGTGTAGATAGTGCTGTAGTTGTTAGTTAGGGTGTGTGGATAGTGCTGTAGATGTTAGTTTTGGTGTGTAGATAGTGCTGTAGATGTTAGTTTGGGTGTGTGGATAGTGCTGTAGATGTTAACCTGGATGTGTAGATAGTGCTGTAAATGTTAGCCTGGGTGTGTAGATAGTGCTGTAGTTGATATTTAGGGTGTGTGGATAGTGCTGTAGATGTTAGCCTGGATGTGTAGATAGTGCTGTAGATGTTAGTTTGGGTGTGTGGATAGTGCTGTAGATGTTAACCTGGATGTGTAGATAGTGCTGTAGATGTTAGTCTGTGTGTGTAGATAGTGCTGTAGATGTTAACCTGGATGTGTAGATAGTGCTGTAGATGTTAGTCTGCGTGTGTAGATAGTGCTGTAGATGTTAACCTGGATGTGTAGATAGTGCTGTAGATGTTAGTCTTGGTGTGTAGATAGTGCTGTAGATGTTAGTCTGTGTGTGTAGATAATGCTGTAGATGTTAATTTGGATGTGTAGATAGTGCTGTAGATGTTAGTCTTGGTGTGTAGATAGTGCTGTAGATGTTAGTCTGGGCGTGTAGATAATGCTGTAGATGTTAGTCTTGGTGTGTAGATAGTGCTGTAGATGTTAGTCTGGGCGTGTAGATAGTGCTGTAGATGTTAGTCTGGGCGTGTAGATAGTGCTGTAGATGTTAGTCTTGATGTGTAGATAGTGCTGTAGATGTTAGTCTTGGTGTGTGTAGATAGTGCTGTAGATGTTAGTCTTGGTGTGTAGATAATGCTGTAGATGTTAGTCTGGGCGTGTAGATAGTGCTGTAGATGTCTTGGTGTGTAGATAGTGCTGTAGATGTTAGTCTGGGCGTGTAGATAGTGCTGTAGATGTTAGTCTTGGTGTGTAGATAGTGCTGTAGATGTTAGTCTTGGTGTGTAGATAGTGCTGTAGATGTCAGTCTGGGCGTGTAGATAGTGCTGTAGATGTTAGTTTTGGTGTGTAGATAGTGCTGTAGATGTTAGTCTTGGTGTGTAGATAATGCTGTAGATGTTAGTCTGGGCGTGTAGATAGTGCTGTAGATGTCTTGGTGTGTAGATAATGCTGTAGATGTTAGTCTGGGTGTGTAGATAGTGCTGTAGATGTCTTGGTGTGTAGATAGTGCTGTAGATGTTAGTCTGGGTGGCTGAGGGAAGTAAATTTACACCTTTCTATGACTGAGAGAGATAAAGTTACACCTGTCTGTAACTGTGGGAGATAAATTTATACCTGTCTGTAACTGTGGGAGATAAATTTATACCTGTCTGTGACTGTGGGAGGTAAAGTTATACCTGTCTGTGACTATTGGAGATAAAGTTATACCTGTCTATGACTTCATGAGATAAAGTTATACCTGTCTATGACTGGGAGAGATAAAGTTATACCTGTCTATGACTTCAGGAGATAAAGTTATACCTGTCTGTGACTGTGGGAGGTAAAGTTATACCTGTCTGTGACTATTGGAGATAAAGTTATACCTGTCTATGACTTCATGAGATAAAGTTATACCTGTCTATGACTGGGAGAGATAAAGTTATACCTGTCTATGACTGAGAGAGATAAAGTTATACCTGGCTATGACTGTGGGAGATAAAATTATATCTGTCTGTGACTGTGGGAAACAAAGTTATACCTGTCTATGAGTGAGGGAGACAAAGTTATCATTGTCTTGAACTTAGTTTATTGGCATGTAATGAGTTAATTATTTTTTACCACAAATAGAAAATAAAACTTAGTGTAAAGAAACGGCTGGAACAAAGTAGAAAAAAAAAACTCTAATGGAAAGAAACTGCTGGAACGCAATAGACTTAGAAACATTTTATTATCCATCTGCCAAATGTAAATACACAATATTATGTAACACCCCTTTCTTTAAACAACTTGGAGACAACATGGCCCTGGGACACAAACAGCTTAGAGACAACATGACACTGGGACACAAACAGCTTGGAGACAGCATGACCATGGGACACAAACAGCTTGGAGACAGCATGACCATGGGACACAAACAGCTTGCAGACAGCATGACCATGGGACACAAACAGCTTGGAGACAGCAGGGCCCTGGGACACAAACAGCTTGGAGACAGCATGACCCTGGGACACAAACAGCTTGGAGACAGCATGATCCTGGGACACAAACATCTTGGAGACAGCATTACCATGGGGCACAAACAGCTTGGAGACAGCATGACCCCAGGACACGAACAGCAACAGCTTGGAGACAGCATGACACTGGGATATAAACAGCTATAGAATCATCGATCGCTGTTCTACAAAGATTACCTCTGGTAATCTTTACAAACACAATGTGCGCTAATAGCTCCTTGAAACGTTTTCAAAAATCATGCCAAAAGAATAATCCTGCTCCACACATTTTACTTGCAAACTTCGCATTTCGCTGGCAGTAGAAACACACGCAGCGAATGGAAGCTTTACAGAATACGATTATGGAAAACACAGGCTGTTGCGGTGACAAGCCTTCATCAGCAAATATCAACAAGAAAACACAACATATAAACAAGGGAGATAACATCACAGTGACTACATTGAGAAATAATTAGCAGCACACGGCTAAATATGAAATAAAACCATATTTGAAACTTCTAAGATAAGAACCAGATATTTTGTCGCATCCTGCTTATCTTGTAGACACTGTAGTGCCATCTTCATTGATTGCATGTTGTTGTGTGTTCATGTTGTTGTGTGCTGATGAAGGATTGAGCGTCCTCTTGTTTTCCAAAACTGTATTCTGTCAAGCGCTCCCACACTCTGTGTTTTTATATTGTTTATATTTCCACAGCCTTTACAACATGCAGGACGGTCTGGTTACATGTATCGATCAAACCCAGGTTGATTTACCATATACTAAATCCATTTCATCTACGCCCATTTCATCTATAGCCGGCCAAAGTTTCACTTAAAACTTAGCGTTACCGCTAGATTCAACAGCTCAAACTCCAGGTAATTAAATGACATTTGATAATACCATTAAATTCTGTTTGCATTCATTGTAAGAACACGAATATTCTACACCCATGTATTTCAAGCATTCATAGAAACTAATTGTGTTTTGGCCATTTGAAATTAATAAATATATTCCATAGCTGAGGCAAACAAAGTTACACATTTACTGAAATGTAAATTTGGCACAACACAAGTATTCAGGCATACATCTGGCAAACAACCCAGATCACACTGGACCTGGCTGACGATGTCATTAAACTGACACAGGAATTCACTGGACACAGGAATTGACGATGTCATTAAAATGACACAGAAAGTCATTGGACACAAGAGCTGACGATGTCATTCAACTGACACAGAAAGTTACTGGACACATGCAGGCGTTGACGTTGTCATTAAGCTGACACGGAAAGTCACTGACACTCTCCGGCGTTGACGTTGTCATTAAACTGACATTGGAAGTCGGAGTACGAAGCCCCGACCTGGCACTGGAAGTCCGTGGACGTGGACAATTTCACCGGGATATCCATGGCCAGCTCCTCATAAGGCTTGCCCATTTGGCACTGGAAGTCACAGGACATGGAGGTGGTGAGGATGTCGCACTGGGAGGCCGAGTTTCTCGTCAACACCAGAGGCTTTTCCTTATTCGGTAGATCCATCTGGAGAAGGATAAGTCTAAGGTCATTATATCACTCAATGTTTGATTGTTGTTATAGAATAACTGCTATGACAAAAGTAGCCATTTCCAAGGTGGAAAACAGCCTGTCCAATAAAAAGATGTCAATTGCAACGAAACAAAGAGTAATGACATTCTACACAGAACGTGTACTTTTGTATGGATGTGAGTCGTGGACAATTAGCAGACAAGCTGAAAAAAACACCTAATGACAGTGGGAATGTGGTTTCTGAGGGAAATGCCAAGAATACCAAGGACAGACAAAACACAACCAATGACCAAGTCCTACAAGAAAGAAATGAAAAGAGTAAACTGATTAGAGAAATTAGACGTAGACGGTCATTTTTGGGCACGTTATGAGAAGAAATAAATTGGAGAACTTGGTGACAAATGGCAAGCTTGAGGGGAAAAGAACAAGAGGAAAGGCAGTGAAGTAAATACCTGGATGGCTTGTCCACGTGGTATGGTCGAGACAAGAACACAGAGGTGATCCACGACTCTGGTGATCATTGAGATGGTGAAACATGACCACCTACGCTCATCGGCATGGCCCATGATGAGTTATAGCAACTATCAATATTATTATTATGTTTTTTTTTGGTTCACATATCCTTTACAGGACGTCGCTGTCAACATCAGCATCTTTCAGCTGATTGTTGATTTCTTGGCAAGATTACGATCAGTAGTTTGCCATTGCTTTCTGAGCGACCGGATCACATACCCTGTAAGTTACCAACGCGGCGAGAACAGCTACCAATTCTAGCGTATGTTACGTTCCTCACGTGGATATACGGGATAACGGAGAAAGACGTTAACCCCTAGCCAGGGAGACAGGCAACTATCAATATAGTAACAATATAATGGCAACGCTGGGGAAACAAACAAACAAACAAATAAACAAAGCAACGATGAAAGTAAAGATGAAACTACAGAACGACAACAGTGAAGTTATAGATGAAAGTACAGAAGGACGACAATGAAGTTACAGATGAAACTAAGGAACGGCCAGGACAGAAAGTCATACTTCCCAACATAAACTATTTGACAGATAAGGACAGGAAAGCTTACTTTCCAACATCAAACTATTTGACAGATATGAACTGGAAGACATACTTCCCAACACCAAACTATTTGACAGATATGGACAGGAAGGCATACTTACCAACATCAAACAATTTAACAGATAAGGACGGGAAGGCATACTTCCCAACACCAAACTATTTGACAGATAAGGACAGGAAGGCATACTTAACAACATCAAACAATTTAACAGATAAGGACGGGAAGGCATACTTTCCAACATCAAACTATTTGACAGATAAGGACTGGAAGGCATACTTTCCATCAAACTATTTGACAGATAAGGACAGGAAGGCTTACTTTCCAACATCAAACTATTTGACAGATAAGGACAGGAAGGCATACTTTCCAACATCAAACTATTTGACAGATAAGGACAGGAAGGCACACTTTCCAACATCAAACTATTTGACAGATAAGGACAGGAAGTCATACTTTCCAACATCAAACTATTTGACAGATAAGGACAGGCAGGCATACTTTCCAACATCAAACTATTTGACAGTTAAGGACAGGAAGGCATACTTTCCAACATCAAACTATTTGATAGATAAGGACGGGAAGGCATACTTTCCAACATCAAACTTTTTGACAGATAAGGACGGGAAGGCATACTTTCCAACATCAAACTATTTGACAGATATGGACTGTAAGGCATACTTTCCAACATCAAACTATTTGACAGTTAAGGACAGGAAGGCATACTTTCCAACATCAAACTATTTGACAGATATGGACTGTAAGGCATACTTTCCATCAAACTATTTGACAGATAAGGACAGGAAGGCTTACTTTCCAACATCAAACTATTTGACAGATAAGGACAGGAAGGCATACTTTCCAACATCAAACTATTTGACAGATATGGACTTGAAGGCATACTTTTCAACATCAAACTATTTGACAGATATGGACTGTAAGGCATACTTTCCAACATCAAACTATTTGACAGTTAAGGACAGGAAGGCATACTTTCCAACATCAAACTATTTGACAGATATGGACTTGAAGGCATACTTTCCAACATCAAACTATTTGACAGATAAGGACGGGAAGGCATACTTTCCAACATCAAACTATTTGACAGATAAGGACAGGAAGGCATACTTTCCATCAAACTATTTGACAGATAAGGACAGGAAGGCTTACTTTCCAACATCAAACTATTTGACAGATAAGGACAGGAAGGCATACTTTCCAACATCAAACTTTTTGACAGATAAGGACAGGAAGGCTTACTTTCCACCATCAAACTATTTGACAGTTAAGGACAGGAAGGCATACATTCCAACATCAAACTCTTTGACAGATAAGGACAGGAAGGCATACATTCCAACATCAAACTCTTTGACAGATAAGGACAGGAAGGCTTACTTTCCACCATCAAACTATTTGACAGTTAAGGACAGGAAGGCATACTTTCCAACATCAAACTATTTGACAGATATGGACTTGAGGGCATACTTTCCAACATCAAACTATTTGACAGATAAGGACAGGAAGGCATACTTTCCAACATCAAACTATTTGACAGATAAGGACGGGAAGGCATACTTTCCAACATCAAACTATTTGACAGATATGGACTTGAGGGCATACTTTCCAACATCAAACTATTTGATAGATAAGGACAGGAAGGCACACTTTCCAACATCAAACTATTTGACAGATAAGGACGGGAAGGCATACTTTCCAACATCAAACTATTTGACAGATATGGACTTGAAGGCATACTTTCCAACATCAAACTATTTGACAGATAAGGACAGGAAGGCATACTTTCCAACATCAAACTATTTGACAGTTAAGGACAGGAAGGCATACTTTCCAACATCAAACTATTTGACAGATAAGGACGGGAAGGCATACTTTCCAACATCAAACTATTTGACAGATATGGACTTGAGGGCATACTTTCCAACATCAAACTATTTGACAGATAAGGACAGGAAGGCATACTTTCCAACATCAAACTATTTGATAGATAAGGACGGGAAGGCATACTTTCCAACATCAAACTTTTTGACAGATAAGGACGGGAAGGCATACTTTCCAACATCAAACTATTTGACAGATAAGGACGGGAAGGCATACTTTCCAACATCAAACTATTTGACAGATAAGGACGGGAAGGCATACTATCCAACATCAAACTATTCGACACATATGGACTGGAAGGCATACTTTCCAACATCAAACTATTTGACTGATATGGACTGGGAGGCATACTTTCCAACATCAAACTATTTGACAGATAAGGACAGGAAGGCATACTTTCCAACATCAAACTATTTGATAGATAAGGACGGGAAGGCATACTTTCCAACATCAAACTTTTTGACAGATAAGGACAGGAAGGCATACTTTCCAACATCAAACTATTTGATAGATAAGGACGGGAAGGCATACTTTCCAACATCAAACTTTTTGACAGATAAGGACGGGAAGGCATACTTTCCAACATCAAACTATTTGACAGATAAGGACGGGAAGGCATACTTTCCAACATCAAACTATTTGACAGATATGGACTTGAAGGCATACTTTCCAACATCAAACTATTTGACAGATAAGGACAGGAAGGCATACTTTCCAACATCAAACTATTTGATAGATAAGGACGGGAAGGCATACTTTCCAACATCAAACTTTTTGACAGATAAGGACGGGAAGGCATACTTTCCAACATCAAACTATTTGACAGATAAGGACGGGAAGGCATACTTTCCAACATCAAACTATTTGACAGATAAGGACGGGAAGGCATACTTTCCAACATCAAACTATTTGACAGATAAGGACGGGAAGGCATACTTTCCAACATCAAACTATTTGACAGAAAAGGACGGGAAGGCATACTTTCCAACATCAAACTATTTCATAGATAAGGACTGGAAGGCATACTTTCCAACATCAAACTATTTGACAGTTAAGGACAGTGTCGCGGAATGCCGCCTTAACATCCCAGAATATTTTTCTCGGTCTCCAAATTTGAGAGGCCAAATTGAGAAAGAATGAATTAATCACGCTACTCCAAGGTTATCTAGTCGTGAGGTAAGATTATTCACAAAAAGCCTCTAGCCATGACGTAAGCTTGCAGATGGCAAGTAAAATGGCAACTAGATAATTAGTATACACCTTGGGAAACTGCTGACCCAGACATGCTGAATCAACAATGAACTGGGCCATGGACTGTGTAATTAAAACCTGGTTTACCAACAGAGTTGTAAACTGGCTGTTGACCATGAGAACCTAATTGTTCCCTTGACATGACACCTGATAAGAATAGCTAGGAAATCGCCCAGGTGTGAACAACATTAACCCAGGGAAAGATAATAGCCCCAGGGCTGTAAACTAAGCCCCGCCCACTCTGACTGGCAGACTCAGGGAGGTGTGAACCAGGTCTGATAAGACAATTAACACTGAGGACTTGGGGCCAGACAGAGAGGAGCAAGGTGTGATGGCCAGTTGCAATGATAAGGGCAATTACTGTCAGGAGGAGATAAGAAGAATTTATGACGGGAATGCCAAGGAGATAATATGGTCTGCTTGACTTAGCTTAAATAAGGGTCCCCAGCCTGTTTTATGTTAGATTAAGTTTGACTTCAGAACAGGTAGGAACTATCTCAATGTCTGTAGTCATATGCATGAATATTATGTTGGCTGCTAGGAATTATTTCTTAGTAACTAGTCCCTTAGTAAGTCTCTTAGTTTCTTAGATGGATGGACCGATTTTCAGTCTATATCTGATCTAGGTTATTGCAAGAACTATCATTGTCATAGGTTACTTGAGTGTTCTTTCTAAGTTATGTGTTCAATATCATTGTGCTGTAAGTGCTACTCTTCTGAGAAGTAGAAACTTATGGAAGGCAGGTCTTGTCTAGATATACTTGAGGTGTCGTAGCAGATGCTGGCCATCTCTTTCTAAACTAGACTAGTTGCTTTTTGGTGTGTGTATTTGTTGTACAGAATATAGTCAACTGACTATTTATTTAATTCTTACAACAGCAGGTGATTAAACCGGGCAGCTCAGCAAATATAGCTGGTCTGTGTGGTAACTTCAATTAGACCTGTTGTATATCTCATTTTGTAGCTATACAATATTAGTACTCATTAATAATGACTGATGCTATTATGTGAGTATCATTATATGTCCATCTTGAAGTAATATAATGTTTACGGATGTTGGATGTATGTATGTGTAATTTCATAAACTAACTAGTGCATTATGCTATGATGTTAAAGTATCATATGTCTAGTTTAATCAATATGTTTATGTGTATTGGATGTTTGGTATATTGATTTGTCATATGCAAGCCTACCAATATGAAGTGTTATATTATGGTGTGCGCATTGGCACACTAACCATCGATTGCATTTGTAGCAGAGGTGTAATGGTACAGACATTACCCACAAGTGTTATGGGGTATATGGTGCTAAACCTTTTTCATCGTATGGTGGAGGGTAGTTCACGGAACCCTGGCACAGCTACGGGTCACGGCTTGCAAGCCCGGATGATCAGGCATTGTTATAATACCCTTACCGACCCTGTGAGCTGCTAAACTAACATTGGACGGAGCGGCTGTACGACACATAATTTCTGTATTAGCGACATGGACATGGGGCGGCAGAAATGTAATCATTACAGGCGTGTGAGACAATTGAAAAGCCCGTCCCAGACTAAAGACAGTAGGGAGAAGGAGGAGGGTGAACGCAGTCGAGCTGAAAGATAAACTTGGCCAGACTGGTCATTGTATATGTTTGTGTTATATGTTTTAATTAGGATTGCGCTGATGTAGAACTGATATAACACATTCTTGACTTTCTTTCAAGCTCTCACAAGGAGCCCTATGTTATAGATCTCAAGACTAGAGACTACTGACTAGGAGTGTCAGGACTGACAGGATCTCAGAATACCGGCAAGCTGTTCTTTTTCTTTTGTTGAGTCTACTGGAGAGTGGGGATCTGGACCACAGTCCAGATATATGAAGTAACAAGTAAAGTTACGTAATGTTTCTCATCACAATATGTTATATGATTTTATCATCCTCATATTGACAATCATCCAATGTCTATGATTAGCAAATAAATGTTGTAGTCTTGTAACTCATAGTTCTGTCATTATATTTTTTTCCAATTGTGCATACGTGTTGTTGTGTACATTGGTGGGGGTTCACTTACACACCAAGGAAAGGAGCAGTCAGGGAGAAAACCTGTACTGAGATAGTCGTCTATACTAATATATTTAGACTTAAAACATCTATCTTAAGCTAACCTTCTCTTTCCTATACCTTGGCGAATATTCAGCACAGTTCATTTCAATTTTGTAACGAGCCACTAGGAACTGTACGTTGGATATTCAAGGGCTTAATCTGTAGTTCAGCCATATAGATTTTGTCCCTAGTCAGTTTCTGACTATCTGGGGTTGCTCGCCAGTGAATAATACATTCATCTAGCCGGTGGGGCACCCCGACTTCTGACAGACAGGAAGGCATACTTTCCAACATCAAACTATTTGACAGAAAAGGACGGGAAGGCATACTTTCCAACATCAAACTATTTCATAGATAAGGACTGGAAGGCATACTTTCCAACATAAAACTATTTGACAGATAAGGACTGGAAGGCATACTTTCCAACATCAAACTATTTGACAATTAAGGACAGGAAGGCATACTTTCCAACATCAAACTATTTGACAGAAAAAGACGGGAAGGCATACATTCCAACATCAAACAATTTCATAGATAAGGACTGGAAGGCATACTTTCCAACATAAAACTATTTGACAGATAAGGACTGGAAGGCATACTTTCCAACATCAAACTATTTGACAGTTAAGGACAGGAAGGCATACTTTCCAACATCAAACTATTTGACAGATAAGGACTGGAAGGCATACTTTCCAACATCAAACTATTTGACAGTTAAGGACAGGAAGGCATACTTTCCAACATCAAACTATTTGACAGATAAGGACGGGAAGGCATACTTTCCAACATCAAACTATTTGATAGATAAAGACGGGAAGGCATACTTTCCAACATCAAACTATTTGACAGATAAGGACTGGAAGGCATACTTTCGAACATCAAACTATTTGACAGATAAGGACAGGAAGGCATACTTTCCAACATCAAACTATTTGATAGATAAGGACGGGAAGGCATACTTTCCAACATCAAACTATTTGACAGATATGGACTTGAAGGCATACTTTCCAACATCAAACTATTTGACAGATAAGGACAGGAAGGCATACTTTCCAACATCAAACTATTTGACAGTTAAGGACAGGAAGGCATACTTTCCAACATCAAACTATTTGACAGATAAGGACGGGAAGGCATACTTTCCAACATCAAACTATTTGACAGATATGGACTTGAGGGCATACTTTCCAACATCAAACTATTTGACAGATAAGGACAGGAAGGCATACTTTCCAACATCAAACTATTTGATAGATAAGGACGGGAAGGCATACTTTCCAACATCAAACTTTTTGACAGATAAGGACAGGAAGGCATACTTTCCAACATCAAACTATTTGATAGATAAGGACGGGAAGGCATACTTTCCAACATCAAACTTTTTGACAGATAAGGACGGGAAGGCATACTTTCCAACATCAAACTATTTGACAGATAAGGACGGGAAGGCATACTTTCCAACATCAAACTATTTGACAGATATGGACTTGAAGGCATACTTTCCAACATCAAACTATTTGACAGATAAGGACAAGAAGGCATACTTTCCAACATCAAACTATTTGATAGATAAGGACGGGAAGGCATACTTTCCAACATCAAACTTTTTGACAGATAAGGACGGGAAGGCATACTTTCCAACATCAAACTATTTGACAGATAAGGACGGGAAGGCATACTTTCCAACATCAAACTATTTGACAGATAAGGACGGGAAGGCATACTTTCCAACATCAAACTATTTGACAGATAAGGACGGGAAGGCATACTTTCCAACATCAAACTATTTGACAGAAAAGGACGGGAAGGCATACTTTCCAACATCAAACTATTTCATAGATAAGGACTGGAAGGCATACTTTCCAACATCAAACTATTTGACAGATAAGGACGGGAAGGCATACTTTCCAACATCAAACTATTTGACAGTTAAGGACAGGAAGGCATACTTTCCAACATCAAACTATTTGACAGATAAGGACTGGAAGGCATACTTTCCAACATCAAACTATTTGACAGTTAAGGACAGGAAGGCATACTTTCCAACATCAAACTATTTGACAGATAAGGACGGGAAGGCATACTTTCCAACATCAAACTATTTGATAGATAAAGACGGGAAGGCATACTTTCCAACATCAAACTATTTGACAGATAAGGACGGGAAGGCATACTTTCCAACATCAAACTATTTGACAGTTAAGGACAGGAAGGCATACTTTCCAACATCAAACTATTTGACAGATAAGGACGGTACGGCATACTTTCCAACATCAAACTATTTGATAGATAAGGACGGCAAGGCTTACTTTCCAACATCAAACTATTTGACAGATAAGGACGGGAAGGCATACTTTCCAACATCAAACTATTTGACAGATAAGGACGGGAAGCATACTTCCCGACATTCATTCATCGCATGCCAAGTCGATAAGCGTGTGCGGTAATGTTTCGCCATCTCACGGGATCACCAAAATCGTGGATCACCTATGTGTTCTTGTCTCGACCATACCACGTGGCAAAGCCATCCAGGTATTTACTTCTCTGCCTTGCCCTTGTTCTCTTTCCCCGATCTTGCCAGTTATCACCAAGTTCTCTAATGTATTTCTTCTCGTAACGTGACCAAAAATGTTGACTGTCAACGAATAATTTCTCTAATCAGTTTACGATTTTAATTTGTTTCTTGTAGGACATAGTCATTTGTTTTTTTCTGCCTGTCCATAGATTTATTTGCATTTTCCTCAGAAACCACATTTCCACAGCCGTCAGATGTTTTTCAGCTTGTCTACTCATTGTCCACGTTTCACATCCATAGAAAAGTACAGGTTCTATGTAGCATCTCAACACTCTTTTCTCGTTCCAAGTGATATATTTATATTTATTGGTCAGTATGTTTTCAATCTTGCAAAAGGCTACCTCGATTCTTGTTCTAATCTCTTCAAGACATCTCTCTTCAGATGTTATGAATGTTCCGATATAATCGCACCGATTCACTTGTTAAAAAGTATTCCCATTCACGTGTATATTACACTAGTATTTCGTTCCTCCTAGCGGCAACCATAATTTGTCTCTTCTTAAATTTTAATTCTAACCCTAGTTGTTCACTGTGTGCGAAAACCGCATCTACTAAATGTTTCAGACCCTGCTCATTGTCTGCAGTCAATACTGTATAATCCACATATCTAATTTTATTGATGTTTCTCCCGCAATGATGATTGCTTTCATACGTTCCCAAATCAACTATTTGTTAGCAAAACCACATGTTCCGACCCCTGCCGACCCGGAGCTGATGGATTTGAATTCTCATGGGCAGCATTTAAAATATCACCTGATCTGCCAGGTCATCCCACCTTAAAATTCTTAGCAGGAAATGACTTGGGAAGTGAAGGCGGCCAGTGGTGTCTTGACCACATCACTGCAGGAGTGCCGGTTGCTCAACACAAATATGAGGCTGCTTGATGTGTTGTTGTCTCGAATTCTGAGAAAAGTGTCGTTTACTCTTGGTTTCTAAAAAATACACTTTGGCAGCAAGGGGTAAATACGAAAGAATATTAGTAACTCTGAAATGACATTTAGCAAATATTTGAAAACAGAAAACAGATACTTAAATGTACTGTGAATACAGAATGAAAGGCCTGCAATCGAGTGGTGAGTGAATAGAATGAACAAGATAGACACACAGTCTGGGGGAATTACCGTCAAGTACTGTACAAGGAGTGTACATAGATTAGTGGACTTATTAAGGTGGCAATACCTGGGGCGAGTGTAAGGGTGAACGGGTAGAAATGTGATATCTGTGGGTATCTAAAATTTATACAGCAAAGGATTTGCCTGAAAGAGGTTAATGAAACTATAACATTATATTCAACAATAAGAAAGAGACAAACAGCTTTCTTTGGTCATGTGATGAGATGAGAGACCCTGGAGAACATCGTGATGACTGAAAAGATCGAGGAGAAGGGAGGCAGGGGCAGACCAAGAGAAATGATGCTGGATGGACTGAGACGGTGGCATGGAGAAACATCATCAAGAGGGTTGATCCAGAACACCAAAGACCGAAATCACCGGAGAGCTATTAACGCCTACGCCAGTTGGCAGGGCAATAGACGTTGATGATAGGAGACGAGTGTAAGGTTGAACGGGGTAGGCATATAATATCTGGGGGAACTACCTTCTAAAATTGTATACAACAAAGTAAATGGTTTAGTTTAGCTGTCCCTACCTGAGGCGAGTGTAAGGACAGCGATACTGCTTGCCTTCTACACAGAAGTTTGACCTTGAGTACTACGTCGCTTCCGGTCGCGTGTCGTATCCATGGGACCACGCGTGAACCCGTAACCATAGTTGATCTTCCAGTTAGAAACGTCAGTTTATGTTCTGTATGTGCTCAAAACACGCCGTTTTCAAACGAGAACACCGAGGTCTGTCTAATTTACATGCATTAGTATACATGGACTTCGGGCTATGGACGTTTCTGCGCATGTACAAGCAAAGTTACCCAGCAAAAGGAAACAAAACCCTAGCTCGAGATTTCATCAACGTTGACGTCATTGTTTTCTTCTTCTTCTTCTTCTTCTTCTTCTTCTTCTTCTTCTTCTTCTTCTTCTTCTTCTTCTTCTTCTTCTTCTTCTTCTTCTTCTTCTTCTTCTTCTTCTTCTTCTTCTTCTTCTTCTTCTTCTCTTCTTCTTCTTCTTCTTCTTCTTCTTCTTCTTCTTCTTCTTCTTCTTCTTCTTCTTCTTCTTCTTCTTCTCCTTCTTCTCCTCCTCCTCCTCCTCCTTCTTCTTCTTCTTCTTCTTCTTCTTCTTCTTCTTCTTCTTCTTCTTCTTCTTCTTCAGCGTTCCGAGCCATTGAGGTTCTTTGCTGCAGATACAATCCGTCTCCATTCATCTCTCTGGTTGACCTTCTCTTGCCAGTCGTTGATTCCAACTGCTTGTAGGTCTGTATGCATATTATCTCTCCACCGTCTTCTTGGTCGACCTCAGAGTTTACGGTCATTTATTTCCTGAGTGTAAGCGAGTTTTGTTTCCCTACTATCTTCCATTCTTTCTATATGTAGCCATTGTAGTCTATTAGCCTTCATGATACCAGTGATTAGCGGGGACTTAAAACAGATCATAAATGTCTTTGTTACTTTTTCTTTTCCACTCTCCACTTTGTGTATCCCTAATGGTCTGATCAGTGTTTTGTATATTGTGATCTTGGTGTTACGAGATAGCGCCTTTGATTTTAGTAGATGTTGTAGTGCATAGTATATCTTATTTCCAGAATTTATTCTAGTTTGTATTTCTTCCCTTATGATGTTGGAGCAGTTGAAGATTGTACCCAGGTATTTGTATGTTTCCGTTCTTTTAATGGTCATATTATCTATTTGTATGTAGCCAGAGTTTTTAGCCATTCCTTCTCTTGAAATTACCATATATTCTGTCTTATCTTGGTTGATAACCAGCCCCATCTGTTGGGCTTTTTCCTTTAAGTGAGTCAGTATTTCCAATGTCTTTTGTTCATTTTCCCCTATAATATCTATATCATCTGCATAACCAAGCAGCTTGGATGTTCCTCCAATATCACATTCCTCCTTTACCCTCCATACAACTTTCTCTAGAGTCATTGTTTCCTGCCGTTTTAAAAGAATATTTCGGAAAGTAGTTAATAATTATCATCATATCCATCCATCCATCATGTGCCACGGTAAGCGTGGGCGGTCATGTTCTGCCATCTCACTCGATTACCAGAGTCGTGGATCAGCTACGTGTTCCTGTCTCGACCATGCCACGTGGCCAAGCCATCGAAGTATTAACTTTTCGGTATTACCCTTGGTCTCTACCCTTCGATCTTGCCCGTTGTCACCAAGTTCTCCAATTCATTTCTTCTCATAACATGCCCAGAAAATCTTGACTGTCTACGTCTAATGACGCTAATCAGTTTACGGTCTTCATTTGTTTCTTGAAGGACTTGTTCATTGGTTTTTGTGTCTGTCCATGGTATTCTTTGCATTTTCCTCAGAAACCACATTTCCACAGCCATCAGCTGTTTTTCAGCTCGACTGCTCATTGTCCACGCTTCACATCCATACAAAAGTATAGGATCTATGTAGCACCTCAACACTCTTTTTCTCGTTTCAATTGATATCTTTTTATTGGTCAGTGTTTTTCATCTTGCAAAAGGCTACCTTCGCAATGGCAATTCTTGTTCTAATCTCTTCAAGGCATCTCCCATCATATCAGCTTTGCCGATAAGCGTGGACGGTCATGATTGGTCATCTAACGGGATCACCAGAGTCACGGAATGGGTCTGTGTTCTTGTCCCGTGTGGTCAAGCGCGGCCAAGCCATCCAGATATTTCTGTTTTGATCTAGCGCTTGCTGTTCCCACCTTGCCAGTTGTGAGTTGTCGGAAATAACATCAAGAGCAGTCTTGCTCATAATGTGCAGCTAGGATGAGACAAACAAGTATTTGAAATCTATTGGAGCCAACCTATATTGTGGAAACGGCACTTAACTAATCGAGAATAACATTTTGAAGAAAACACAATTGAAAAAAAAAAAGAACTCAGAGACTTTATGACACTTAAAGTTGGTCATCATCATCATCATCATCATCATCATCATCATCATCATCATCATCATCATCATCATCATCATCATCATCATCTTTCACTTTTGCCGGCATGCGTAGAACTGTGAAAATGTTGGCGCTCCAGCGCCCGATGGGCGGCACTTTAAAGTGGGTAAAAGATTTGAAGTGAAATCTGGGAAGATGCTGTGTTTCAAATGATCAGAGGTGTCAAATTTTATCTATAGTCCCGGTCAAGGAAGGAAAAGAAGTCTTGTAAACACCGAGACTGGGAGAAATATCACACAACAACAACAATAACAACGACAACAACAATAACAACAACTGGAAGAGACAATGGCATTCTTCGTGTACAGGGGCAGCTTCTTGGTGGTGGAGGATGTACAGGGGGAGAGACTGGAGGGTAAGCGTGCAATAGGAAAAGGGGGAAATGGACAAGGGGGAGGTGGTCGTGCGCTTGTGGGACCAGGTAGAGACGGCGGAGGAACAGATTGAGAACCCATATGTGGAAAGAATGAGATTGCGGGGGATCGGCAGGGGTTCTGGGAGAATCTCAAAACTGAGAGGGAAGACCAGGAGAACATTTAATCAGATGGCGGTGGGAACGATTGTATGACTCTTCGCTGGATGTTGAATGAGGGGACTGAGCACGTATGGGAATGTCCTGAGTGCAGTGATGTCGGTTCTTAACTCAACTCAACTCAACACAACTCAACTAGGAAAAGCATTTTATGTGAGTGGGCAACATCAAGTGATGGGCTGGGGGACAATAGTACATGTGGGTAGACAGCGTCAAGAGATGGACTGGAGAACAACGCCAAGAGACGGGCTGGAGGACAACATTATATGTGAGTGGATAACGTGAAGAGATGGGCTGGGGGACAACATTATATGTGAGTGGATAACGTGAAGAGATGGGCTGGAGGACAACGTGAAGAAATAGGCTGGAAGACGGGAATACATGTGTGTGGGTAACGTGAAGAGATGGGCTGGAGGACAGCATTATATGTGAACGGACAACATCAAGAGATGGGCTGGAGGACAGCATTATATGTGAACGGACAACGTCAAGAGATGGGCTGGAGGACAGCATTATATGTGAACGGACAACGTCAAGAGATGGGCTGGAGGATAGCATTATATGTGAGTTGAAAACGTGAAGAGATGGGCTGGTGGACAACTTCAATAGATGGACTGGAGGACAACGTGAAGAGATGGGCTGGAGGACAACTTCAATAGATGGGCTGGAGGACAACGTGAAGAGATGGGCTGGAGGACAACGTGAAGAGATGGGCTGGAGGACAATGTGAAGAGATGGGCTGGAGGACAATGTGAAGAGATGGGCTGGAGGACAACGTGAGGAGATGGGCTGGAGAACAACGTGAAGAGATGGGCTGGAGAACAACGTGAAGAGATGGGCTGGAGGACAACGTGAAGAGATGGGTGGAGGACAACGTGAAGAGATGGGCTGGGGGACAATGTGAAGAGATGGGCTGGAGGATAGCATTTATGTGAGTGGACAGCGTTAAGAGATGGGCTGGTGGACAACTTCAATAGATGGGCTGGAGGACAACGTGAAGAGATGGGCTGGAGGACAACTTCAATAGATGGGCTGGAGGACAACGTGAAGAGATGGGCTGGAGGACAACGTGAAGAGATGGGCTGGGGGACAATGTGAAGAGATGGGCTGGAGGATAGCATTTATGTGAGCGGTCAGCGTTAAGAGATACGCCGGAGGACAATGTCAACAGATAGGCTGTAGACTACACAAACTGGAACCTCACCAAGTGACAATACAGTACAACAGAGGACAATATAGTACAACAGATGGCCATACAGTACAACAGAGGACACTCACACGTGACCATACAGTACAAAAGAGGACCACTGTCCACGTGTTTAGGCGTATTGCTATATGGTGCTCTCAAAATACCAATGGGCTCTGGCGAGAAGATGTGGTAAACATCCGGCCGGCCGCCTTTAGGTCTCAGACATTTCCTAGTATTCCTTTAAGGCTGGGTCGATCTGAGATCCAGGTCAATGTTGAAATAAAACCCGTTTCAGAGGGGATTCGAACACATGGCCAGCAGGTGAGAATTCCTGCCCAAAACAACATTCTGACACAAACTGCGCACAAGCAGGGGAAGTAATTTCAACTGTATTTCAGGATAGGACAACAGAGTACTCCCCCTTGAAAGAAAATTGAACTGAAATTGACTCAAAACCTGACTTCACCAGGTCAGTGGAATGTGGACGGAATTCAAACTTAACTTTTATAGAACGCTAAAGTGTTAGTTTCTATTGACCAAGCAGGGTTCCATTCACAATAACAAAAGTGGCCCATGTTGTCAACTCGGAGTGACGGATTTTTCCACTTGGGGTGCCATTGATTGCTGCATCCTGCAAAGATCATGGAACATTTTTCATGAAAAACAAAAAAATGTATAAACGGTAAAGACAGTCTCATAGCAGATACTGTTGCAGCGGCGTCAAGTGGCAGGTCTTCGCATATGCTAGGCCACCGCATGAGGTTAGGTGCCAGTTCCCAACCACGTCACCCTTTCCTGAAAATTCCCAGAAAAGCTGGAAATTGTCTAGCACCCATTGTTATAAATCTACCCCACAAAGTAGCCATGCTTCTCTTGACAAGAGAGTTAATCATCCTCCATGAATCACTGTGCAGTCGACAGACTATAGAACGCCCTCCTCGGCAATGTTTCAACAACTCATAAACAACTGTCATAATGTTAACAAAGAAAACGCGTTTCCTATACTTTATTCGACGAATAATAAACGACTACTAAAATATTAGTGTCAAAACGTTATGACATAAAGAAGTGGCTGTGGTTGTCTCTAGATGATGTCTGTGTAAATGTTGTGTAGAACGACTGATCACCAACTATAAATCAATATCGAACACCAGGCTGCGCACAAGGGAATTTAATTTGAAACAAACACGAAGCAATCACAATCATCAGGAAAAACTTCCGTAGGAACAATATACTTCTATTTCACACAAGAAGGTTCTGCGACGACACGATAGCCGTTTACTGGCCTCACGCACTACACTGTTCTCAACTCTTCTCTACTCTACTGGGCCAGACCTCAGTCCTCCACTGTCTGCCCAGGACTCCGACTGACTGCTATCGCTCAGTCTCAACCTCCCTGACTTAAAACCCCAGGCAGAGTTCTCTCTAACTCCGCCACAACTAAAAACCGAATCCCCCTTTACTTGCACCGCCTTGTGTCTTTATTCACTGTTCCTGACATCTCAGAAAACATCATTTAACCATTTTAACCCCAATTACCAGTTCCCATGAAAATTACCTTTATAATTTTCCTTTGTTTCTTCATAGGCTAACACGATTCACCTCCCCACCTGTGATTTAAATCTAGACAAGTACGTGATATCCTCACCAGTTGTTTCGGGTTTCCCCCATTAGCATGACGATTTATATTGATGTATCCGTGCCTAAGCCATCCCCTAGTCTGGGACTATCCCAGATTGTTGAAGATTGTGATTAACCCCCTTAGCCTCACATCTGCATATTCTTCTCTGACGCAGGTAACCTTGCTCGCATTATAACATTCTTCACTCGTCTATTCACCCCCAAATTTGCATAAACATACGCACGTTACAATTAGATTGTAGCAATTAGACGCTTACAGCCAGTTTTGTGCGCACAGAACGATTTCGTTGTATATTTGAGATTATTGTGGATATAACAAATGTTCCACATTCGACCAATACTTATGATTATATGTTTTAAGTGTTTCAGCCAAAGTATTATTCATGTATCCACTTCATGTAATATAATATAACTCTGCAGTATGCACCTGGTGAGATAGAGCGAAATATGCCAGGCAATAAATCGTGCAACATATTGTTGGTGGCTTCTGTGTTTAAACCCTGCCGATATTGGGCATTGAACCAAGACCACTGGTTTGCAGGCAGCACAACCACTGTTCCAATTAGGCCTCTTGTCTACAACTACAACTACTGCTAACTACTACTACTACTACTACTACTACTACTACTACTACTACTACTACTACTACTACTACTACTACTACTACTACTACTACTACTACTACTACTACTAATACTACTACTACTATTACCAAGTGGTACCTTACCGTCTTTGCAGACGAAAGTATGTGAATTGGAACTAGAGCTTGAATTCCAAAGGACAATGCCTGGGCATTAAATCAGATAACATGTGTTGCCCATGCAGCATGATCCCTCTATCCCTCTCTCGGCCTTGCCTTGTTATCTCCAGAGGAAAGGATAACCAGTACGTCTGGAACAAGGTAGGCTGCATATACTACTACTACTACTACTACTACTACTACTACTACTACTACTACTACTACTACTACTACTACTACTACTACTACTACTACTACTACTACTACTACTACTACTACTACTACTACTGCTGCTGCTGCTACTACTACTACTACTACTACTACTGCTACTACTACCACTACTACTACTACTACTACTACTACTACTACTACTACTACTACTACTACTACTACTACTACTACTACTACTACTACTACTACTACTACTATTACTACCACTACTACTACTACTACTACTACTACTACTACCACTACCACTACCACCACCACCACCACCACTACTACTACTACTACTACTACTACTACTACTACTACTACTACTACTACTATTACTACTACTACGGGACTCAGAGGTGTTTTCAAGGCACCAGGGCCGGGTTATATACTGGCCAAGACCTATTGACGCGTCCTCGTCGAGCGTCCTGGGCAACAGGTCCCTTTGGGGTCCTGGCTAAAGTCAATAGGATCGCCGATTCCTCCGAAGTCAGAAAGTGTCTGCCTGTACGGAGAGGAACCACCAGTCTGCACACCAATAAGCCAGACATGGGACAACGGATACTCATGCAAACCTCAGGTCCTGTATGACATCACACTGATGTTGGACAACAGGATGTCTTCATCCGACATACAGGACTTCGCGTTGGAGCTCAAGCCAACGAACACAAGCAAGCAAGCAACTACTACTACTACTATTACTACTACTACGTTCATATGCCATGTTGACATGTGTTGGAGGTCACGGTACGCCATCTCAAACGATCACCCAATGTCGAAGGCCATGTCATCCAGGAATGTATCTCGTCTTGTTAATCTGTTTCACTCAGTCGCTTGTTGACCATGTGGAGTCATCTGGTACATGCGACTATCTCTAGCGGGAGAGGCTGCTCCTATTGAGCACCCATTCACGTCACTTATCCAACAATTTGTGAACTGACGAATCATCATTTGCTAGGCATCTGTGAAGAAGGTAGTTTGCCATTGATTTCCTTCTTGACAGTGATCATATTGGCCGGTGACCGCAGCCATTGTCTCTGTACAGAAATACTCTACCTACCGTCGCGAAATTTGAGACCATAACCAGCCAATACCTTTGGCTGCTCTTCACCTTCATCCACCACCTGCCTCGTGGCTTCACGTGACTCTGTTTGAGGGGTTAAACGAGTGCTCCACCTTGCCCAAGAGTGTCGTGTGGGCTAGCCGGGAGAAGGAGGCACCTTAATTCTCCTTTGATACAAAATACCATCACCAGCACCACGACTACTACCACCACCACCACCACAACTACCACCACTACCAAAACCACTACCACCACCACTACTACTGGTATTTCTCAATGTCCTTCTGAGGTCCACCAAGGGATACCTGGGCTAGTCATTGGTTTTGTCAAACAATAAGTTGCGTTGAATTCGTTGAGTCCACAAACACCAGAGATAGTATCCTGACTTCATGACCTCAGTTTGGGTTTGTCCCACTTTTGGCCCAGTTCTGTCCTTTAAGAAACCAGCTCCGTGTCAGAATCAACATTCCACTGTCTAGTAGTTCCAGTTGTCATCTGCCTCTGGTTGAAACACCACTCCCTCCCCCAGTAGCCACCACTACCCATGTGAATGGTGGCCACAGACAAGGGGCGAACGGGGGTGGAATTTATACATTACAATATTTTGAGGTCATTGTAGTTAATTGTAGTTCATTGTGGTTAATTGTGGTTAATTGTAGTTCATTGTGGTTAATTGTGGTTAATTGTAGTTCTGGAGAAACAGAGAGGGGTCGGAGAGGTGGAAGATGCAGGATCTGTAGCAGGCGTGGTAGTGGTGATGGTTGTGGTGGCGATAACTGAGGAAGAAGCCGTAGTAGTAAAAGTAACAATATTAGTAGAAGTAGTAGCAGTAGGCCCATCTCCCTGGTCTAGAGGTTACACGACTTTTTCCGTAATCTCGTATACTCTCGTGACGTTGTGCGAGAATCGGTAGCGGTTCTCTCCGCGTCGGTAAATTACAGGGTATGTGAACCGGTCGCTCAGAAAGCAATGGCAAACTACTGAGCGTAATCTTGCCAAGAAATCAACAAACAGCTGAAAGATGCTGATTTTGACAGCGATGTCCTGTAAAGGATATGCGAACAAAGAATAATAGTAGCAGTAGTGGTAGAAATAGAAGCAGCAGCAGCAGCAGCAGCAGCAGCAGCAGTAGTAGTAGTAGTAGTAGTAGTAGTAGTAGTAGTAGTAGTAGTAGTAGTAGTAGTAGTAGTAGTAGTAGTAGTAGTAGTAGTTGTTGTAGTAGTTGTTGTTGTTGTTTTTGTTGTTGTTGTTGTTGTTGAATAAGCGTAGTAGTAATATAATTTAATGTAATGTAATGTAACGTAAAGTAATGTAATGTAAAATAATGAATGTAACGTAAAATAATGAATGTAACGTAAAATAATGTCATGTAACGTAAAATAATATAATGTAACGTAAAGTAATAATACGCTCAGAAAAAAGGCGAGACGGACATATAATCAGATTGCTACTGGAACTATTAGTGTTGGAACTCTTCGCTGGTTGCTGAGGATGGGGACGGAGCGCTTATGGGAATGTCCCGAATGCTGTGATGTCGGTTCCTAAATCAATCAATCAATCAATCAATCAATCAAGTAATAATACCAAATGTAACGTAAAGTAATGAATGTAACGTAAAGTAATGTCATGTAACGTAAAGTAATAATGCCAAGTAACGTAAAATAATGTAACGTAAAGTAATGAATGTAACGTAAAATAATGTCATGTAACGTAAAATAATATAATGTAACGTAAAGTAATGCCATGTAACGTAAAGTAATGTAACGTAAAGTATTGAATGTAACGTAAAGTAATGCCATGTAACGTAAAGCAATGTAAAGTAAAGTAAAGCACCCTGTCCCATGCCATGAGACATACTGGGTTTATGTTGCTAGCACCATACATTATGTAGCCGATCTACACCCGATGGGTGATGTCAGTACCACGTCTCCCTCCCCCTACATCCAACATGTCCTCAGGGCCGTCAGGTAAGCGTGCTAGTCACTGCGCTTGCGCAGCTCCTAATACTCTAGTCACTGGAGGTATGGGTTCAACACCAGATCTCTACAAATTTGTATACCTGCCTTAGTGACGAGTATATTGGGTTACTTGTCATAAACACACGCACGCACACAAGTACATATACGACAAACACACACACACACACACACACACACACACACACACACAAATTATTTGTAGGTAGGTATGTAGGTAAGTAAGTAGGTCAGTAAGTGGGTAGGTAAGTAGGTAGGTAGATAGGTAGGCCCCTCTGAAGTGTCTCCCCCTTGACGTGGTAGAGGGGCTTGCGTGTCCCAATGACCTCAAGAGCTCTGTTGACGGAAGCACAACTACATGTCGGACAGGCCTTGAATTAGGGACCAGACAAAGAGAGACACAACCTGCTGCTCTGCAGGTGGACTAAAGATAGACAGTCAAAGACCGAATTAGGCGCACAATACCACTAATTCTTGGTCCGGACACATACTCTAAGGCTCTCCGCTGAGGGATATGACTGAACGCCTCTAAGTTAACATCACCTGGATGTGAGAGCGGGTCCGATACTCACCCACTGCAAAATGGAGGTTCATTTGACAACGTGTTTCTTCTCACGTTTCTTGTTATGCCACAATATGTCAGTTCCCACCGCAATATTACTCTTTGGTTGGTATTCCATGCGTTTAGAGCTTTTTTTTTTTCAATACCAGTTGTTTGTCACAGTTGAGGGATTACTGAATTGAAAATTCATCACTGTGGAATACAAACTGTTGCTATTGACAAGTTGTATTGTTTGTGCCGATGCTGTCATGTTAAGGGCCTGCAATTCTTCTTCTGAATAGTTGGAGCAAAATTATCCAAGTGTGCATGTGGATTAATGTCTGCGATCTGCTCAAACCTTAATCTGTGTCGCACGATTCCAGTAGGTTGATGACTGCTCTCGGTTGCATAAAATTCAATCCATCCTTTCTCCAATAGTCATCCTTCTCTTTCAACACATGGTCCTCACATTTTTCCCACTAACTTTTATCAGTATTTAGTAGTGCGAACTGGGTTAGTATCTTGACGTCATACAATTTGAATATAGTATCGTCAGCTGCTACCTGTCCTTTAATTTTAGCCCACACAAGTTCTATAGGGTTAAAATGAGAATGGTACGGCGGAAGTCTCAAGCACCCGTGACGATGCTCTTCTATCAACTTGTCGATTTGATATTTCTTGCTTTTTGGCGTCTGTTTTACAAGGGACAATAATTCCAGCTAGAAATACGCTTCTGGAAATGGTATATTTTCCATTCGGAGCCATATCTTTATTGCTCCCTTTGTGCTCGATGCTGTAGGTATTTTGTCTTCTTGGGCAACAACATTGATATCATGCATTGTCCATAATTGGACACGACGGTCTATCTAGGGATGGAAGCACTGTATTTTCGAGCCAATCTCTAAATACATTACCTTTCATCTTATTATGATAATATGGAGTGGCCAGCAGGGGCCACGGAAGTGGAAATCCAGCAACTAATTCAGGACAATGCTCACTCGGGTGATGTGATTATCAAAACAGATGGTTCGGTGTCAAGAGGTGAGAGAAGTGGCTGGGGGTTCATAGCCAAAGCTAATGGTCGACGTTTGGTGTAGGAGAGCCTCGCATATGATACCACAACATCCAGCTTAAGAATGGAGTTGGAGGCAGTCACTGTGGCTCTCCGCTGAATGGAAAATACGACACACACACACACATCGTGATTGTAACTGACTCAGAAAGCATGCTGACGAGGGTGAGGACAGGCAGGCTTCGTGCGGAGTGGCTTGCTTCGCTTCGGAGGTCACGGGTGACAAGCATCGCCTGGATCTTTTCTCCGGGGCATGCCGGTGTGCTGGGAAATGAACAGGCGGACAGATTGGCTGGCTCTGCAGAACTTGGTGGAGTATTGATACATGACAAGGCAGACGTGGTTGCGGCTTTATGGGAGCACGTGTACACCTCGGAGGAGCACATGGATTAACATGGTTTGGCAAGAATGAGACAGCGAGGAGCGACGAGGGGATCTGGCCAACGCTCAACGCTCAGAGGAAAGGCGAGTAGGACATATAATCAGATTGCAACTGGTACTATTGGTGTTGGAACTCTTCGCTGGCTGCTGGGGATGGGGATGAAGCGCTTATGGGAATGCCCCGAATGCTGTGATGTCGATTCCTAAATCAATAGTTAGTTAGTTAGTTAGTCGACAGATCATCCTCATTGCACATCGAACCATTCAGTCCATAAGTGCTCGGATCCCCTCCTCAGCAAATCCCACAGCGTATAGCGGCTAACGACGCCAGTTCTGTGGTGGTTTATCAATCTTCTTTGGCTTCCTGCGTAGTGTTCTTGTTTGGCCACACCTCTTTTAATTTGCTGCTCTCGCAGTCTGGCCATTGTTGTAGATTCACAGTCATCACTTGGTTCTCGCAAAAGTCTTACTTCTCGTAGAGCATTCAGAATGTCGGCCTGGTCCATGGCGCGTCCGCCCTCCACAGTAGCCTCACCTGCGAGCTTGCCAGCCCGCTCATTTCCTTGTACTCCCGCATGCCCTGGCACGAAGATGAAACTAATCTTTGCCAGTCGAGACCGCCCCAGAGGCAGCAACCATTCTCTTCGGATCGACCCCTCCTCTATCCTCTTGATCATGTTCATTGAGTCGCTAAGGAAACAAGCCCTAGTGAATGTCTGTGTCTCGAGCCATGTTATTGATTTACTTACTGCCATGACTTCCATGGTCAGGCTACTTGTGGTTTCAGTAAAAGCACCAGAGTCCTCCTTCACAATTCTCCCTCCGGCCCGAGCTGTAAAGGCCCATGAGCTTCTCACATGTCGGACGACCGACCCATCTGTGTAGATGACCGCGTCACCGTCTAGCGAATTCTCGAAAATCAACGCTTGTACTTCAGTCTCAACAGCAGCCGGATTTTCTTGTCTGCATTTTCTGTCAAGTTGGATGCAAACTGAAAAGGATGTGCAGAAGTCTGTTGGCACTTGCACCCACTCCTCGCCAGGTTCTAAGTCCTCAAGTGAACACACCTGTTGAAGAATGTCTTCGGCTTGACCCATCCACGACCGTCCTCTTTTTAACCTGCTGCCCTTCACCTTCCTAATTTCACTATGCAGTGGATGTTGTGTGTTTGCGTTAATTCTGAGGTAGGCGCGTGCCTTGCAATCTTGTATTCTCTCTTCAATGGTTGGAAACCCAAGAAGGTAGCGCATCGCCCTGCATGCTGTATCTCTTGTACATCCAAGAATAATGCGCATAGCTTCATTCTGTATCCTTTCCATCCGTTCTATCTGCTTATGGCTGAGAGTCAGGATTGCCATTGCATACTCCAAAACAGACATGACCAACCCCTCGTACAGAAGACATAGATGGCGCTGCTCACAGTTTGCTGCCGCCATCACCCGCATCGCTGCCAAACCCCGCTTGGCCTTTGTTGTCACCTGGTCTATGTGCACATTATAAGCAAGGCTTCGATCAAACCGTATCCCCAGGTAATTCATTGCCTGCGTTCTTTCCACCGTCTCTGAACACAGCATTACAGTTGGTGTTGGAGTGTTGATAATATGATTATTCAACGAGAACCAAGTCACTGTTGCCTTTGTTGGGTTGACCATTGCCCCAGCTTCATCACACCAAGTACTTATGCGATTGAGTTCGGTTTGTAGTTCCACAGCAACCTCCTCTCTATCCTTCCCCTGACGATACACTAAAACATCATCAGCATATGACAATGTCCTGCCAGGTCCAGTGATCTGCTCACTGGTGATTCTCACTGTGTAGGCGTTGAACAGTACCGGAGATAATGGTGATCCCTGTGGTAGGCCAGGATATATTGTTGTTGGTTCCGAAGTCCAACTGCCACATCTAAAAACTAATTTCCGTTGGAAGAGGGCTGCAGCGATCCAACTAAGGGGGAATGGACTTATGTTTAGTTCGAGAAGCTGAAACATTAAAAAATCCAGTGGTACTCTGTTGTATGCGTCCTCAAGATCAATCGCTGCAGCAACGGTTTCAGTGCCTGAGTGGAAACCTTCATAGACATCCTGGGCAAAGACTGCTGCATTGGTCCAGGTTTCCCTTTTTGGACGGTACCCACCCAGGGTGGGTGGGAAAACACCTTGCCTCTCTAGTTGGCTTGATATTTTCTTGGCAATTACCTTCTCCAGCAGCTTGCCTATTGTATTCTGCATGGTTATAATTCGATATCCCTGAATTTTTTTGTGGTCTTTGTCAGGCTTCGGCAAGGGAATCAGATAGCTGTGTAACCATTCCTCCTTGATGCTAGCACCCCCTATACTGTTGTTGTACTTGTCTGCTAGTTTCTCTAGCTCATTGTCGGTACACCTATTAATGTCGTCGTATCTTATGCCATCAGGACCTGGAGCACTGTTTTTTGATCGTCGAAGCACAGCCTTGATTTCTTTCACTGTCACTGTGTCTTCATCCGAAGTGTCCTGGGCCTTGCATCTGTCTGAGGTGACCTCCTTGGCCAGATTTCGGCCTCCCATGTCTGTCTGGTTGCTTTGCTCAAGGTAGCGTTCAAAGAGGGCTTTGCCCTTGTCCTCGTCAGTCCTCTGCCAGATGAGGTCAGCACCTTGGAAGTCAGAAATGCTCTTATTCTTGACTACACCACTCATGCTTTTATGTAGTCGCCAGAACAATTTCAGTGACTTGTCTGTGCTTACTCTTTGACACACCTCTGCCCATTTTTCGCTTTTAACAACCTTGACCAGTTTTTTGAAGTAGCTTACTTTTGTGTGCATCTCTCTTTCTAAGTGCAAGCAGGGACTAGGATGACCAGCTCTGTTCTTCTTGGCATTTTGCCATCTCCTTACAGCACTACGCTTATCCACCCAAGCCTTCTCCACCTCGAAACTCCACCACGGTGGCTGCTCCCAGCTTTTTTTCCTGCCCTGAAACGTTCTGCGCTTGTCACGTCTTATTTTACTCACCACATCTTGCCCTGTACTGTCATACTGGAACGTCTTTACCTTTAGCTTGTGCTGCCTGGTTCTGCCTTTCTCCACCAGTATGCTGCACGGGTGGTGGTCGCTGCCATGGTGTCCTAGGACACCCCATCTACACACTGTAGTGAGTGAAGGTGAAACTAGCGCTAGATCAATAGCACTGTCCTCATCGCCCGGGCGGCTTGCTGTCCTGGTGACACAGCCACTGTTGATACAAACCAGGTCGATGGTTTCCAGTGCAGTCTCGAGCTCCTCCCCCTGTGTATTGGATGAAGTGTTTCCCCATGATCTGCCTTTAGCGTTGAAATCACCACAGAAAATAACATTTCTCTCGTGGCCTAATATGCCACTTAAGCACTGCCACTTCTGGGCGTCCACACTGGCATTGCGGGCAAAAACATTAACCACCACGAATGGTATACTGGAATGAACTCTCAACGCCTGTATTTGTATATCGTCACTGTCCCAACTGGACATGTCTAGCTCTGACGCCACCATGCTGTCGCGAACGAGAATCGCCATTCCCAGATGTCGTCTGTTGTAGAAACATTTGAAGCCGGCAATCTGGAGTAGCTGATCGCCCAGTCTCGTCTCCTGGAGTGCTACAATGTCGTTCCTGTAAACTAGGGTTTCTAAAATAGAGCCCCGTTGTTTTACACTGGCACAGTTCCAATATAGAATACGGATATTCCTGAGTCCTAGACGGTGACACTTGAGTCTAAAACGCCTCAAACCTCCACGCTTACCTTGCTTCTTTTTCCCTGCGCGGCTACCCCGCCGCTTCGGTATGTTGACTGCAGACCACACGAAGAACACACGTTGTTCCGCCATGTTGACAAAACGTAAACACAGACTTTGAAAACCACACACGCTGCTGAAAATTCACTCAAGGATGGCTTCGCTCGATGCACGAAAGTAGTTATATATGATGCCTACTCCCCCCAAAATTGTGGTGCCGCGTGGTGCGCACCACGTGGTGCTCGTGGTGCTGGCACCACGTGGTGCTGTGTGGTGTCTAGTGGTGGGAGTATGTGGTGCGGTGGTGCTGGGTGTATGTGGTGCCTGTGGAGTGTGTCGTTGGCTTGTTAAGCTCGTTGTTTTTGGCGGGTAAAATAAAAAAAAAAATGTACTAAGGATTTGGGAGGAGCGGGTTCTTCCTATGGGTGTGTCTTCGGTCAGGGTGGAGCGGAAGGAGTCGGTGTAAATAGTAAGCGCAAAGAAGGTGGTGCCCGGTGGTGCGACGTGTATAGTGACGTCATCGGTCCCTCGTAGTTGTATGTTTGGTCTGTTAAGGTCGAATTTTTGGTGGCAAAGTATGGTCTAAGGGGTATTAGGGGTGATGTCTCCGCACCTCCTTGTCGCATCTTTACCATGTTAAGATCGCCGTTTTGACAGGGTAAGTATTTTTTTAAACATTAAAAATAATTTAATTTTTTTTTAATTTAAAAAATATTTCAATGGAAAATAAAAGATATTGGTTAATAGTGGTTGGGCGGGGCTTAAAATCTATTATCAAACGGTGTTAGCTCATTAAATGAAAATCTTAAAAAGAGTAAAGATGGCCGCTAGTACATGGTGTAGTGGTATGGCTTAGTGTTATTTGATGTTAAGGGGTGGGTGAGTGAAAGCGTATCTTGATGAGTGCTTCCAAACAATATCATCATAGGTATCAGATCGTTAAAGAAACAAGTAAAGATGGCCGTCGGTGTCCTCCGTGGGTGCCTGGTTCGAGTCCCAGTGGGGAGGTCGAGCGGGGTAGAAGAATTATTGATAATGTCTTTGTTACTTAGTTGTGATGGCGATAGCGGGTGGTAGTAACCAGGCTATGTGTAGCAAAGGAGAGGTGGTGTGTTGGTTGAAGCTTAGGTGGTGCCCCAGACGAGATGACAGGGTCGAATCTCGGTGCTGTGCCGCTGGTAAGGGTAATAGTCGTCAGAGTGTGTGGGGTGTCTAGCTGGTCATACGGGTTAGGATTAGGAACAGTCTGTCTCTCCGTGTCGCTGTGTCCACAAGTATAAGGGAAAAACAGGCATCCGACTTCACAGCTTAACTTAACATAACAAATTGGAAAACATAAGATACCCATACACGTCGCCAGCTGTTACAAAACCAATAATAGCCAGCTGTATGTGTGCCTAATCCTGGGGGGATTATCGCCGTCGATAGAAAGGGGTTGGGAAAGCAATAATACTCGTCATATCTTCGGGGAGGGGCTATAACATATGTCGTCTAAGCCCAAGGTATATCTCCTGTAATATAAGGTGGTCGGAAAACCAATATCACTACCCTCGATTCTTCTCATAATCGCGACCAGTGGCTTAAAGACTTAACCGTTATTGCAGACGCAGCTGTGTGTAGACTAATCTACCAGGTCACGTGGTCTAGGCCATATCGACAAAAACGGGGTATAAATGCTAAGGAATATTCACTGTACAAAACAGTTTCTACCAGCCGATCAGAGAGAGGAAACCAGACAGGACAACCTCTTGATACGAGTCCACAGCAGCAGATATCGTGTATAAAAGACGACCAACCTATATCATATACACCAAAAACAGAGCTCACCATGTGGCAAAGCATTAATGGTAAGTTGGACTTTGATAAATCTTTCACATTTTCGATATGCTTCTTCACGTCGACACAATAACCTAACAATACTAGTATAATACAGGGGATATATAGACCTAAACGTATATAACAGCTGAGGAAACAACAAGATAGATTCGTAACACCTCATATTAGGCTGTGTCAAAATGATGTGAACATAGCGTTACGGTGGTAGCTTAATATACACTATTAGTATTGGGTAGTCGTATGGGTAGTCAGAATTGTGTCTGTTGGGGTTTACATGCCCATGTTCGCTATGACTGTACGGTCTTATAAAAAGGAGGGCGTCATATCCGAGCCAGAGCTAATAATGATATTATGTGTTCCATGTACAGATGGTATAGTACCTTATTTTTATCTATGTTTTACAGATACAGATGACCAGGAAGTCCTAATTCGGAAACTGTGGGGTCTATTAAGAGCGGAACCACACAGCGATTGCCTGGACTGCGCTATTCGCAATATGCAGCAAGCCCAGCCACTCATGGATTCGCTTATGGAGTCTTGGGTTAAAAGAGATAGTTTTCATGATCTAGTAAAGTGTCGACTGCAGTCTGTACTACAAGAACACTTTACCAAGGAGGACATAATCACGCTAAGTCTCAGTAGACTTGAGGCATGTCTCCACGAATATAACGACGAACACGCAACTCCCGAGCCCTCGCCAACCAACAACGAACGTCCATCGCCACCAACATCGCCGTCCTCCTTAACGTTCAGTCAATCCACACTGGTGGATGGGTGGTAAGCGGCTACATTTAGGTCGTCAATAACTGAACAAAGCTCAATATAAATATACGTCGTTGTAGTGTTCTGGCTTCTCACGGCGTGTTTCATAGGGGTGGCTACATAGTGGTATATTACTCGAATGATCGTTTACTGACACAAACACCCCGCATTCATCAGGTCTCTCACTAGTGGTAAATCGATGTCTCCTAGTGTGAAAAGAGTGAATATCAGCGCACAAGCTATCACAGTGTTGTGACCAAGTGCAACTGTTATTATTCGTGAAGAACACAGACTAAGCAAGCGTTATAAGTTCGGTGACATTGGTATCAATTCCTAAGTCGGTCAACAAGAAAAAAGATGTCTACGCCACCAACAGACCCTCATCAGGCTGCCATAAGACCGGTTGTCACTAAAAAATTATACACTGAACCAAGAAAGAGTAGTTAGGAACAAAATCAACAGAGATGCAACCCGGTTGGTTTACTCGTTAAACGTACAAACTCCGGTCAATGTGGTACTATAACATTTGACAGTACAAGTCACTATGAGTCGTTTTGAACCCGTATGTTTAGCTATTACAAGAGGCAACGCATTGAAACCAAACAAGGTCTGAATGGGGTGCCAGTGGAAGACCTGTTTTCAACACCGTTGGCTAAATTCCCTATATAGCACAGGACATATGAAACTTTTTCACTCAAGGAAAGATTGACAATATTAATTCTTGGTTAGAAATAGGCGTTATCGGTCTTGAAGGACGCGATACAGACGAGTAGACATACAAACAACCTGCCCAAGTCAAAGATATGATCGGTCAGTAGATCAGTAAACAACTTGAACATTAAAATATTCTTGGACACTAAAAAATTGTTGTGCTTGTTGTTTTCACAGGTGTGGTAAACGGGATCAACTAGGTGAAATATAAATACGCTGTATTCTCGAGGTCAAACAGCTACTAAGTCACTGAAATATACAGACCGTGTACCAAGCTACTGCTATCAACCAACTAGTATCAAGATATAGTATTGGCACTCAGAAGCATTATGCCCACTCCTAAGAAAGAAGGCCACCTGTGTATCACCTGTGGGAAAATATTTACTGAAAAATACAATCTCACACGCCACATTAATACAGTTCACAATTCCACAACCCAGAAATGCCACAGCTGTGGGCGTTTGTATCAACGAAAAGACAATTTACATCGTCATATAAAAACACAACATCAGAAGCCCTTAGACACCGCTCAAGCAGGGAAAAACACGACTGCTCACATAGTAACAGAGGAAACAGATATCCAACAAAAAGATAGAACCAAATTGACAGCCCTTAGGAATTACTGCAAGGCGCTGTCGATCATGTTACCCAACCAGGTATTCGTATTAGAAAAAAGAGAAGACCAACAACAATGGGTGCTCATGGACACGTATGATATTAGCGACTGACTACTCAGACAAGTGTATACCACTGGGTGATTGAAAATTAAAAGAGAAAACAAATGAAAATCTCTGTCTTTGTTATTTGATTTGTATCATTTTTGTAAACACTTGTCCTTTTGTACTTGTGACATTCTTCTGGTGTACTTGGCTCGTTTGCAGATATTTGTGTATTTGTACTTTTGTGGTATTGTACTTGTGTATGTGATTCTGTCTCGCTATGCCAATGTGTATTTATTCCTGTCTCTCTGTTCCAATGTGTACTGGTGGTCCACTGTGTGCATGTCTCGTTTATTATTGTTTGTGTGCATCAATTGTTCCACAACCATCATTTCACATCCAGGCAAAAGTACAGGTTCTACCACTCCAACAGTCAAATAAGAAAAACTGTTAGCCAAAATAAGAAACGGCTCGACCAACTTTATAAAAGGTAGGAAAATTGTTAGCCAAACTGACAAAACAGTTGGCCAAAATAAGAAACACCTCGACCAATATTATAAAAAGTAGGAAAAATTGTAACCAAATTAATTAAAAATGTTGACAAAAATAGGAAATAGCTCGACAAAACTTATGAAAAGTAGGAAAATTGTTCGTCAAATGTGAAAAATATTGGGCAAGTAGGAAATCATGTTAACCAAAGGTGAAAACTATTGACCAAGTAAAGAAACTTCTCGTCCAAACTCATAAAAAGTAGGAAAATTTGTTAGCCAAATGGGAAAAATTGTGGCCAAATACAGAAATATCTCGACCAAACTAATAAACATTAGGAAAATGTGCTAGCCAAAGGTGAAAAATATTGGTCAAGTAAAGAAATATCTCAGCCGATTTATAACAAGTAAGAAAACATTCTAGTAAAATCAAGAAATATGTCGACCGAAGTAATACAATAGGCAAAACGATGGACAAACTTATAAAGATGTCGACCGTTATAAAAATATGTGTTACCCAAATTAGGAAAAAAATATTGCCCAAGTTTTGAAATATCTCGACCAAACTTACAAACAGTAGGAAAATATGTCGACTACAATAGGAATATTTGTTAGCCAAAGATGAAAAATAGTGGCCAAGTAAAGAAATATCGCAACCAAACTTTTTAAAATGTATGAAAATGTGTTAGCCAAAGGTGAAAACTGTTGACAAGTAAAGAAACTTCTCGGCCAAACTCATAAAAAGGTAGGAAACTTTGTTAATCAAATGTGAAAAAATATTGTTCCAAGTAAAGACATGTTTCAACTAATCTTATAAATATATCGCCCAAACTTATAAACATTAGGAAAATGTGTTAACCAAATGGGAAAAATATTGACCAAGTGAAGAAATTTCTCAACCATACTTATGAAAAGGAGGAAAATGTGTTAACCAAATGGGAAAAATATTGGTCAAGTAAAGAAATATCTCAGCCGATTTATAACAAGTAAGAAAACATGCTAGTAAAATCAAGAAATATGTCGACCGAAGTAATACAATAGGCAAAACGATGGACAAACTTATAAAGATGTCGACCGTTATAAAAATATGTGTTACCCAAATTAGGAAAAAAATATTGCCCAAGTTTTGAAATATCTCGACCAAACTTACAAACAGTAGGAAAATATGTCGACTACAATAGGAATATTTGTTAGCCAAAGATGAAAAATAGTGGCCAAGTAAAGAAATATCGCAACCAAACTTTTTAAAATGTATGAAAATGTGTTAGCCAAAGGTGAAAACTGTTGACAAGTAAAGAAACTTCTCGGCCAAACTCATAAAAAGGTAGGAAACTTTGTTAATCAAATGTGAAAAAATATTGTTCCAAGTAAAGACACGTTTCAACTAACTTATAAATATATCGCCCAAACTTATAAACATTAGGAAAATGTGTTAACCAAATGGGAAAAATATTGACCAAGTGAAGAAATATCTCAACCATACTTATGAAAAGGAGGAAAATGTGTTAACCAAATGGGAAAAATATTGGCGAAGTGAAGAAATATCTCATCCATTCTTATAAAAATTAGGAAAATGTGTTAATCTAAGGAGAAAAATATTGACCAAGTAAAGACAAATTTACACCAAACTTATGAAAAGTAGGAAAATTTGTTAACCAAAGGGGAAAGAATATGGGCTAAACTATGAAATATGTTGACCCAAGTAAGAAAATATGTTAGCCAAAGGGGGGAAATGTTGGCCAAAACATGAAACCTCTTAACCAAACTTATAAATATCTCGTGTAAACTTTTAAATAAGTAGGGAAAAAAAAATATTGCTTCTGTAGTTATGTCAAAAGTATCTTGAACTTTTATCTGAACAGAGATTTCACAAGACATAATCATCAACGTCAACACTTTCCCTCTTTTACATTACCGAAAGTTTCAACTTACCATTCCAACGTATCTGCTAAAGACGCACTTATACATACTAATCACCCATCTCTTCACACTCTTTGTTCTTTCTTTCTAACACAATGTGTCTCTGTCTTTCATAGATAACTTCACAACTTTTCCATGTCACCTCACCAAGATACTCCAAACCTTCGTTGCACATGAGTTCTAATGAAACAGTCATAACAACATTTATGGTAATGCAATCTGTGGCTCCACCTGGGATAGTTTCAATATCATCTGAGTATTCATCAGCAAAGAGCTATTACCCATGGCTGACATCTTCAACTTTCTATACCACAATGACTTCTACACTAACCTTCCATTGTTCCATCTTTCAACAATACAAAGGGTGGTCTCGAAGTTTAGCTAACATAACATTTCGTACTTTGTCCACCGCTTTCACACTTCGTCATTTCACAGCTGCAATAACGACAAGTCTGCAACCAACACTGTCTGTTATGAAGTCGACCTTTCTTAAAACCACGTCTGTCTTAATGAGCCCTTGAATACCCTCTACCAGATCTTATAACCGACTTTCAACGTTTCATATCAAATAACATTAACACTCTCTTTGATTACAGAACAACCGATTTTCTGCTGACTAGGCAGGTTTCCCAATCTAATGGAGATATATCACCTGTCCCCCTAACATACTAGGCGGTATTCTAGACAATGAATATGGTCATCAACCATCACCCCTAAGAAGAACTTGAAAACAGCAACAGAGATTGGGTTCCTGAGCCGAATTCCTTGGACTACCAGAGTAACTAACGCTGATCGCCTAAAAGAGCCTACAAAACATAGAGCCTTATATACATCAAACACAACAAACTCTTTCTTACTAACCCTAACCCTAACTATACATCACCTAACCCTAACCCTAACTATACAGCAAACACAACAAACTCTGACATAGATACAAACCAGTGTTAGAAATGGAAAAAGTTAAATTTTAATTAAAATTTAAAACTAATAAATCGCAATTTTATTGCTCGCTTCACTTAATATACAGATATAGGCTAAGTATAGGTATAAGTTAGGTATAGGACGTATATCGAGCCTACATCTTGCGCAATAAAATTGCGATTTATTAGTTTTAAATTTTAATTAAAATTTAACTTTTTCCATTTCTAACACTGGTTTGTATCTATGTCAGAGTTTGTTGTGTTTGCTGTATAGTTAGGGTTAGGGTTAGGGGTTAAAGTTAGGGTTAGGGGTTAGGGTTAGTGTTAGGTTAGATGATGTATAGTTAGGGTTAGGGTTAGTAAGAAAGAGTTTGTTGTGTTTGATGTATATAAGGCTCTATGTTTTGTAGGCTCTTTTAGGCGATCAGCATTAGTTACTCTGGTAGTCCAAGGAATTCGGCTCAGGAACCCAATCTCTGTTGCTGTTTTCAAGTTCTTCTTAGGGGTGATGGTTGATGACCATATTCATTGTCTAGAATACCGCCTAGTATGTTAGGGGGACAGGTGATATATCTCCATTAGATTGGGAAACCTGCCTAGTCAGCAGAAAATCGGTTGTTCTGTAATCAAAGAGAGTGTTAATGTTATTTGGTATGAAACGTTGAAAGTCGGTTATAAGATCTGGTAGAGGGTATTCAAGGGCTCATTAAGACAGACGTGGTTTTAAGAAAGGTCGACTTCATAACAGACAGTGTTGGTTGCAGACTTGTCGTTATTGCAGCTGTGAAATGACGAAGTGTGAAAGCGGTGGACAAAGTACGAAATGTTATGTTAGCTAAACTTCGAGACCACCCTTTGTATTGTTGAAAGATGGAACAATGGAAGGTTAGTGTAGAAGTCATTGTGGTATAGAAAGTTGAAGATGTCAGCCATGGGTAATAGCTCTTTGCTGATGAATACTCAGATGATATTGAAACTATCCCAGGTGGAGCCACAGATTGCATTACCATAAATGTTGTTATGACTGTTTCATTAGAACTCATGTGCAACGAAGGTTTGGAGTATCTTGGTGAGGTGACATGGAAAAGTTGTGAAGTTATCTATGAAAGACAGAGACACATTGTGTTAGAAAGAAAGAACAAAGAGTGTGAAGAGATGGGTGATTAGTATGTATAAGTGCGTCTTTAGCAGATACGTTGGAATGGTAAGTTGAAACTTTCGGTAATGTAAAAGAGGGAAAGTGTTGACGTTGATGATTATGTCTTGTGAAATCTCTGTTCAGATAAAAGTTCAAGATACTTTTGACATAACTACAGAAGCAATATTTTTTTTTCCCTACTTATTTAAAAGTTTACACGAGATATTTATAAGTTTGGTTAAGAGGTTTCATGTTTTGGCCAACATTTCCCCCCTTTGGCTAACATATTTTCTTACTTGGGTCAACATATTTCATAGTTTAGCCCATATTCTTTCCCCTTTGGTTAACAAATTTTCCTACTTTTCATAAGTTTGGTGTAAATTTGTCTTTACTTGGTCAATATTTTTCTCCTTAGATTAACACATTTTCCTAATTTTTATAAGAATGGATGAGATATTTCTTCACTTCGCCAATATTTTTCCCATTTGGTTAACACATTTTCCTCCTTTTCATAAGTATGGTTGAGATATTTCTTCACTTGGTCAATATTTTTCCCATTTGGTTAACACATTTTCCTAATGTTTATAAGTTTGGGCGATATATTTATAAGATTAGTTGAAACATGTCTTTACTTGGAACAATATTTTTTCACATTTGATTAACAAAGTTTCCTACCTTTTTATGAGTTTGGCCGAGAAGTTTCTTTACTTGTCAACAGTTTTCACCTTTGGCTAACACATTTTCATACATTTTAAAAAGTTTGGTTGCGATATTTCTTTACTTGGCCACTATTTTTCATCTTTGGCTAACAAATATTCCTATTGTAGTCGACATATTTTCCTACTGTTTGTAAGTTTGGTCGAGATATTTCAAAACTTGGGCAATATTTTTTTCCTAATTTGGGTAACACATATTTTTATAACGGTCGACATCTTTATAAGTTTGTCCATCGTTTTGCCTATTGTATTACTTCGGTCGACATATTTCTTGATTTTACTAGCATGTTTTCTTACTTGTTATAAATCGGCTGAGATATTTCTTTACTTGACCAATATTTTTCCCATTTGGTTAACACATTTTCCTCCTTTTCATAAGTATGGTTGAGAAATTTCTTCACTTGGTCAATATTTTTCCCATTTGGTTAACACATTTTCCTAATGTTTATAAGTTTGGGCGATATATTTATAAGATTAGTTGAAACATGTCTTTACTTGGAACAATATTTTTTCACATTTGATTAACAAAGTTTCCTACCTTTTTATGAGTTTGGCCGAGAAGTTTCTTTACTTGTCAACAGTTTTCACCTTTGGCTAACACATTTTCATACATTTTAAAAAGTTTGGTTGCGATATTTCTTTACTTGGCCACTATTTTTCATCTTTGGCTAACAAATATTCCTATTGTAGTCGACATATTTTCCTACTGTTTGTAAGTTTGGTCGAGATATTTCAAAACTTGGGCAATATTTTTTTCCTAATTTGGGTAACACATATTTTTATAACGGTCGACATCTTTATAAGTTTGTCCATCGTTTTGCCTATTGTATTACTTCGGTCGACATATTTCTTGATTTTACTAGAATGTTTTCTTACTTGTTATAAATCGGCTGAGATATTTCTTTACTTGACCAATATTTTTCACCTTTGGCTAGCACATTTTCCTAATGTTTATTAGTTTGGTCGAGATATTTCTGTATTTGGCCACAATTTTTCCCATTTGGCTAACAAATTTTCCTACTTTTTATGAGTTTGGACGAGAAGTTTCTTTACTTGGTCAATAGTTTTCACCTTTGGTTAATATGATTTCCTACTTGCCCAATATTTTTCACATTTGACGAACAATTTTCCTACTTTTCATAAGTTTTGTCGAGCTATTTCCTATTTTTGTCAACATTTTTAATTAATTTGGTTACAATTTTTCCTACTTTTTATAATATTGGTCGAGGTGTTTCTTATTTTGGCCAACTGTTTTGTCAGTTTGGCTAACAATTTTCCTACCTTTTATAAAGTTGGTCGAGCCGTTTCTTATTTTGGCTAACAGTTTTTCTTATTTGACTGTTGGAGTGGTAGAACCTGTACTTTTGCCTGGATGTGAAATGATGGTTGTGGAACAATTGATGCACACAAACAATAATAAACGAGACATGCACACAGTGGACCACCAGTACACATTGGAACAGAGAGACAGGAATAAATACACATTGGCATAGCGAGACAGAATCACATACACAAGTACAATACCACAAAAGTACAAATACACAAATATCTGCAAACGAGCCAAGTACACCAGAAGAATGTCACAAGTACAAAAGGACAAGTGTTTACAAAAATGATACAAATCAAATAACAAAGACAGAGATTTTCATTTGTTTTCTCTTTTAATTTTCAATCACCCAGTGGTATACACTTGTCTGAGTAGTCAGTCGCTAATATCATACGTGTCCATGAGCACCCATTGTTGTTGGTCTTCTCTTTTTTCTAATACGAATACCTGGTTGGGTAACATGATCGACAGCGCCTTGCAGTAATTCCTAAGGGCTGTCAATTTGGTTCTATCTTTTTGTTGGATATCTGTTTCCTCTGTTACTATGTGAGCAGTCGTGTTTTTCCCTGCTTGAGCGGTGTCTAAGGGCTTCTGATGTTGTGTTTTTATATGACGATGTGTAACAAGCTACGTGGAGGGTCCCAAATAGCCCGGTCACAATATTTCAAATATCTTCTATAGCCCTGGCTTAGATAGGTCTTTACCTGCCAACCCTCCTCCCGTTTTCCCTGGACACACTGTCACGCTTCCTTTTGACCTAGGGACCTATTTCCTGCAGTGTTCTTCTGGCTGACGCATAAATAACATGGCAGTCGTCAGAACAACTTGGAAGTAATTTTATTAACCTAATCAAGAACAGCACAGGAACACATAAAGGCAGATAAACAGATAGATCTACACAGACACTACACTGGTAAAGTTCCAACACAGAGCCTCAAGTCGCCACAGTCACAGATCCAGCTTCAGATACTGTCTGATCTGTCCACACACTTCTCACCAAAGATGTCCGAATCACCTTCCTTCTCCAGCAACTGGGTGTAGGTTCAACCGGCTTTTGTAGAATCCAAGCGACTGGTGTGTTGAGGACTTCTGTTCATTGTCATCTGAATTAGTTCGGCACTAGGTCTTCACTGACCTATGAAAGGCTTTAGTGTTGCCGATAAGGTGAGGTGTTTGTGAAGGATAATGGATGGGTCCTTTTAATGTCCGGTATAAAATGGGTATGCCAGAAAATCACTCTTAGGCTCCCTCCAGACAACAACTGCTCTCAGGCGTATGTTGTTAAAACAAAACCGGCAATGCACCAGTCATACAAAATGTCCTTGCCTCAAGACCTGCACCTTGCCTCTGTCTCAGAGTTAAACACACCAAACCTTGAGTTGGCCTCGTTGGACATATTGGCGTTAGCCTAGAAGCACTGATGATAATGTCCCTTAGAAGACATAGTCACTTCCCATAGAAGAGGACCCTGGAGATGATAAATAAAACCTGAGCGACTGGGCTGACTCATGTATCACACAAATACACTATATTTAATACCTGAATGACCAGGCCTGACCTGTCAGGTAGCCCCTGGATTGGCCACGTCCGGGTTTGAGTAGACCTCCAGCTGGACGAAGTCCGGTTGTCTTTTTGGCCACAAGACACACCCTCCACACTCATACCAAGCCTTTATTATGATTGGGCACATTCATTCCCATGCTTCCCTCTCACTTGCAAACCATGCCTTTCTCACCCGCAAGATCTTGTGGTGTGGTGCGCCCAGTAATCTGTGTGTTACCTCTCATTACCTAATAGTATAGTAATGGGGTTGTATGGCACGCAGTGTAGTTCCCCCCTCCCTGCAAGAATAGGAAAGAAGATACTACCCCCTCCCGGCTCTGCTCTTGTTTGAGCTGTCGCCGCAATGTACCAGCAGTGCCCCACAGAACACATAGATTTAGCGGAATGCAGGTTCTCTAAATGAGATAAAGAAGTCCATTATCTTCCCTACATCATCCTATCTAGTAACAGATGAAAGAGATAGTCCTGTGAATGGCCTCTTCTGGCTCAAGAAGATAGATCAGAGATTGGTGTACCCCATCCCCAAGAATACCATAGCCATCCACTGAGTATATACAACAGAAAGATGACAATCTGTCCAATTCAAGCCGTAGACAGAAAGATAGCAACAGCTCATCTGACGACAAGAACAAATGAAATCCTCTTGGGAGATATATGGTTCAGATTCACTTCCCCGGCTATGCCAAGGACAAGATGCGCAGCCAGATCGGCTAACGGTCACCCAACTCGTCATTGGTTATGATTGGCCTTTCGCCAATTCATCTTCCCCTTCAACACATTGTATATTTATAACTCCATGTTTGGCTGGAGTACCCACAACCCAAGCCCTACCTTTCTTCATCACTTCAGTAGGATGTTGCATCTCTGTCCCAATCTTCAAATCGACTTGACAAGATGCCACTATCCAACGGTAGGTGTGTACACGGCCATGAATTGCTTAGCAGCCGCACCAGCGCACATTTGGCGCAGGGCGCTCCATCGGGTTTACCCGATGTGAAAGACATTGGCTACTTGCTCCATGTAAAGATTGTGATAGGAAGATAACCCAAAGAACCATCTTTCATGGAGATTTGAGAGAACAAGAGAACTGAGAGCTTCCGAAAGCCGTTCCCCCCTGTCTACCCAAAATAAAAGAATGCATAAGGACATGGACCACTGGCGTTTCGCTACATAGGCCCCCTCTTAAGAAAGTCGAACCCTACGAACTTTCTACTGTCAGTGGTTCTGTTCGAATGACCCCACCCTCACATTCAACCATAGGATGCCGTGATAAAAAATCTGCTCCCACATTCTCCCTTCCGGGGATGTATTCGACCGTGAACTGATACGGTTGTAGGAGCAATGACCATCTCATCAACCTCGCGTTCAGTTTCTTAGAAGTTGCCAAGAACGTCAGAGGTTGATGGTCGGACTGCACTTTGAACTGGACTCCATACAGATAATGTTGAAATTTCTGTACCGCCCACACTAGAGCTAGACATTCCCGTTCGACGGTGGAATAATTCCGTTCGGCGGGTAACAGTTTTCTACTGGCATACGCCACCGGACACAACACCGAAGGATTATCTCGCCCTTCCTGCAACAGAGTTGCTCCAATCCCTATGTTACTCGCGTCGGTTCTCAGAACAAACGTTTTCTCCAAATTCGGGAGTTGCAGGACTGGCCTATCCACCAACGCCTGTTTCAGCTTCCCATAAGCTTCTTCACAGCTCGGGGTCCAGACTATAGGATCTGGCGATCCTTTCTTCAGGGTTTCGGTTAACGGCGCCCCAATTTCGTTGAACTTTGGAATGAATTTCTGGTAAAACCCACACAGAGACAAGAAAGACCTAACATCTTTTTTGGATTTAGGACGGGGTGCGAGACGGACCTTCTCAATATTTTTTTCTTCCGGAACCAGTCCCCCTGGGGTAATAGTGTGTCCCAGAAATTCCAAGGATTGATATCCAATCATGCATTTGGCTGGACGGGCGGTTAACCCCTCCTCTTTCAATCTTATGAAGATCTTTTCCAAGGATTTCAGGTGATCTTTCAGATTGTCAGACGCGATGAGAATATCATCCATAAACGAGACGACAGAGGGATCCCTTAAAGGGTCTAATAACTTTCTCATCATGCGTGTGAACACACTGGGCGCATTGCTCAGCCCAAAAGGCATCACCTTAAATTCGTAATGGCCGCTCGGAGTACTGAAAGCGAGCATGGGCCGAACCTCAGGCTTCACAGGGATCTGATAATATCCCCGGCTTAAATCAATTTTTGAGAAGTACTTTGCCCTATTTAATCTGGCAAACAATTGATTTGTGTTTGGTAACGGCTCAACTTGGAATGTCGTACAACTATTTAAATGCCTGTAATCAATACATAAGCGGTGTTCCCCGCTTGGCTTCCTCAACAAGACAACCCCGGCATTATAAGGAGAAGTCGAAGGAGTGATGATGTCGTCGTCCAGAAGCTTCTGGATTTCAGTTTCCAGGGCCTTCTCTTTCGAAAAGGGTACTGGATATATTTTCTGGCGAACTGGGTCTTGGGTAGTCAGAGTCATATCAAACTCGACCAACCCTGTCCGCCCTGGCCGATCGGTAAGAATCTGCTGATGGGACTCTAACAAACGGATGACACGGTCTGTTTCTTCAGCCGACAGATCAGGATTTATATGTACATCCCTATAGGTTTCCCCAGGGTGTAATGGATACCCCCTATCCGTTTCTTCGCCCGATTCAGTTTCCATCGCGACCGCCATAGTCATGAGTGGGAGAGAAGTACCACCAGATCGTTCTTCATACTTTTTGAGAAGGTTAATGTGGAAGATTTTGGATTTCCCCCTGATCCGGATGGCATAGTTGGTGCGGGAGACAACCCTTTCCACCGGGAAAGGCCCCTGCCAACCAATCTCGAGTTTATTGGAACCTACTGGAAGTAACAACAGAACCCGATCCCCCACCTTAAGAGACCTATCTTTCGTCCTTCTATTGTAGTAGGCCGCGTGTCTCTTCCTGGCCGCTCTCAGATTCTGAGCTGCCAAAGCCCAACCCGTCTGGAGTTTTTTCTTTAACTCTTCGACGTATTTATAAGAGGATACAACTTCTTCGGAAGTTTCTTCCTCTGTCCAACATCTCAATAAGGCTTCTAAGGGACCATTGATTGGCCTCCCGAATAGTAGAGTGGCTGGTGGCAACCCGGTCGACCCATGGGGAACCTCCCGATAGGCGAACAAGGCGGCTGAGATATACTCATCCCATCTGTCTGGTTTCTCTTGTGCCAGCTTCCGAAGCATGGTCATCAAGGTACCATTAAACCTCTCTACTTGCCCATTAGACTGAGGGTGATACGGGCTTGTGTGAATGTGGTTGGTCTGGAAGATACGAAAGACTTCTTCCATCAGCTTACCACAGAACTGAGACCCATTATCCGTTAGGATCTGGTTTGGAAATCCCAACCGAGTAAAGGTCTCTATCAGTGCATCAGCCACTCGCTTAGAGTCGATTGTGGCCAAAGGTATCGCCTCACCCCACATGGAACAGCAATCCACCATCGTGAGAATGTACTTATTCCTCTTCCTAGTCCTAGGAAGAGGACCAACAAGATCGATGGCAACTCTCTCGAAAGGAGAGTTCATAATAGGCATGTCTCCCAGGACTACCGGAGCTGTCCAGTGTTTTGGTGCCACACGCTGGCACTCTGGGCACGACTTGACGTACCTGCGCACGTCTCCAGTCATCCCTGGCCAGTAGTAATGGCATGAAATGCGCTGGAGAGTTGCCCCGACACCCATATGTCCACTGAAAGAAATGGTGTGTCCCATATGAAGAAGCTGTTCCCGATAAGCCTTAGGAACCACCAGCTGTCCATGCTGGTGATCCTCTACTCCGGCTCTCCGGTACAGTAACCGATTCTTCATATAATACTGACCCCGTCTTGGTGGGTCAGAACCTTTTGGCAACTGGTTGAAGCAAGGTTGCAAAGTAGCATCCTGGCTTTGAGCAGCTCGTAACTCCCCAGGCAAGGGATTCACAATCAAGGCCGGCGTCTGCTCATCCTCCAATTGAGATCTGGTTTGCATTGCCCCTACGTACATGGGTTCGGTTGGAATCCCTAGAAAGACGTAGCGACAACCCAAGATCATTGGGAAGATAGGATCTAGCAGAACGGCTGCCTGTATAGTGCCGGTAACATATTTTGATTTGATGTCCACCTTCGCAATTGGAAGAGACATCGCTACCGCACTCTTTGTCGCCGTTTGAATCTCAATAGATTCCCCGGTTAGCTGCTCTGGGCTCACTAAGTGTGATGAAATTACAGCCTCAAACTGCAAACCGGTGTCGTAGAGACACTCAACTGGTTGACCGTTCACAAGTACCGTTTCTACTACTGGTGGTTTTTCTAAATCTCTGTTCCCAAGATCCCTCCCTTCTACCTCCTTGTGAGACCCTTCCCCGGTTTCTACAAGACAAGCAGCATAGTGAGAGTCTTTCTGTTTACGCCGGCAATCAACCGTATTGTGTGTGGGAGATTTGCAATAGGCGCACCACTTTTCACTCCACTTTCTTTTAGGAGATCCAGGTGGACTCTTACCAGAGGGTTTCTTGATAGGAACTTTATCGGAAGGATCCTCCTTCTTGGGGTGAGCTGTTTTAGGGTTCTTCTTCTTTCCAGACCATGTGTCTGGTGGTCGGGGATTGGGTTGTGACAATTCCCCATTATCCCCATGAGCTAGCACATACCTTTCAGCCAACGTGTTGACTAGCTCTAACCTTTCTGCCCCATTTTCAAGCAAAAAGGTTTGCAATGGCTTAGGCATCATTCTCTTCATTTGGTCCACGACCACCAATTCTTCCAAACTTTCATAGTCGTTAGCAAATCCAGCTAAAGACATCCACTTCAAAAGGTAAGACTTCAATCTGACACTGTAGGCTGCGAACATCTCTCCTGGCTCTCTCTTCGACTTTCTGAACTGTTGTCGATAAGTATGAGCTGTCATCTGGAACCTTTTCAAAAGTGCTTTCTCCAGAGTTTCATAGTCATTCTCCATACCAGGTGGCAACCTAGAATAGACCTCGTACGCGGTCCCCCTCAGGCCCTGTGAGAGTTTCAAGTTCCATTTCCCTCGCTCCAATCCCATAGCCAAAGCCATCGACCGAAATCTGTGAAGATACTGGTCGATCTTATCTTTGTGTTCATCGAACGGGAGCAATGGGAACTTCATTGCCTGGCATGGACCGCCACCAGAAGTTGTTGAGTCAGGGAGAACTGCGTCTCCCACTGCACCGTCTCTTTCCTTGGCAGTTTGAGCTTTCAGCTCCAACTCTCTCATACGGAACTCATGGTCTCTGACTGCCTGCTCGGCCTCCATCTTCCTAGCCTCAGCCTCCGCCTCAATCCTCTTGGCCTCAGCCTCCATCCTCTTAGCCTCAGTCTCCGCCTCAATCCTCTTGGCCTCAGCCTCCATCCTCTTAGCCTCAGCCTCCGCCTCAATCCTCTTGGCTTCGCGCACAGCCTGTCTGTAGTCTCTTTCCACTTCCTGCACATATTTCTGTAACTCCGCTCCATCATATCCCATCTCACGCCCTGTAGCCTGTACGTCAGCGACATTAAACCCAGCTGATGCCATCTTAAACTCAGAAGGTAAGGGAAGAGGTAATTGTCTAATAAAATTTTTCTCACAATTACACAACAAGTTACATTACACGACCACAACACGTCGTATGTCGGTCAGTCTGTGTCAGGAAGAGTATAGACAATAGCCAGGCACGGTAGGCAGAACCTATTGATAGAAAACAAGGATATCTGTCCCCTATCACTAAATCAGCCAGAACTCCACCAGGATTACAAATATCCCGGACGAGCCCCCAGAAATTGTAACAAGCTACGTGGAGGGTCCCAAATAGCCCGGTCACAATATTTCAAATATCTTCTATAGCCCTGGCTTAGATAGGTCTTTACCTGCCAACCCTCCTCCCGTTTTCCCTGGACACACTGTCACGCTTCCTTTCGACCTAGGGACCTATTTCCTGCAGTGTTCTTCTGGCTGACGCATAAATAACATGGCAGTCGTCAGAACAACTTGGAAGTAATTTTATTAACCTAATCAAGAACAGCACAGGAACACATAAAGGCAGATAAACAGATAGATCTACACAAACACTACACTGGTAAAGTTCCAACACAGAGCCTCAAGTCGCCACAGTCACAGATCCAGCTTCAGATACTGTCTGATCTGTCCACACACTTCTCACCAAAGATGTCCGAATCACCTTCCTTCTCCAGAAACTGGGTGTAGGTTCAACCGGCTTTTGTAGAATCCAAGCGACTGGTGTGTTGAGGACTTCTGTTCATTGTCATCTGAATTAGTTCGGCACTAGGTCTTCACTGACCTATGAAAGGCTTTAGTGTTGCCGATAAGGTGAGGTGTTTGTGAAGGATAATGGATGGGTCCTTTTAATGTCCGGTATAAAATGGGTATGCCAGAAAATCACTCTTAGGCTCCCTCCAGACAACAACTGCTCTCAGGCGTATGTTGTTAAAACAAAACCGGCAATGCACCAGTCATACAAAATGTCCTTGCCTCAAGACCTGCACCTTGCCTCTGTCTCAGAGTTAAACACACCAAACCTTGAGTTGGCCTCGTTGGACATATTGGCGTTAGCCTAGAAGCACTGATGATAATGTCCCTTAGAAGACATAGTCACTTCCCATAGAAGAGGACCCTGGAGATGATAAATAAAACCTGAGCGACTGGGCTGACTCATGTATCACACAAATACACTATATTTAATACCTGAATGACCAGGCCTGACCTGTCAGGTAGCCCCTGGATTGGCCACGTCCGGGTTTGAGTAGACCTCCAGCTGGACGAAGTCCGGTTGTCTTTTTGGCCACAAGACACACCCTCCACACTCATACCAAGCCTTTATTATGATTGGGCACATTCATTCCCATGCTTCCCTCTCACTTGCAAACCATGCCTTTCTCACCCGCAAGATCTTGTGGTGTGGTGCGCCCAGTAATCTGTGTGTTACCTCTCATTACCTAATAGTATAGTAATGGGGTTGTATGGCACGCAGTGTAGTTCCCCCCTCCCTGCAAGAATAGGAAAGAAGATACTACCCCCTCCCGGCTCTGCTCTTGTTTGAGCTGTCGCCGCAATGTACCAGCAGTGCCCCACAGAACACATAGATTTAGCGGAATGCAGGTTCTCTAAATGAGATAAAGAAGTCCATTATCTTCCCTACATCATCCTATCTAGTAACAGATGAAAGAGATAGTCCTGTGAATGGCCTCTTCTGGCTCAAGAAGATAGATCAGAGATTGGTGTACCCCATCCCCAAGAATACCATAGCCATCCACTGAGTATATACAACAGAAAGATGACAATCTGTCCAATTCAAGCCGTAGACAGAAAGATAGCAACAGCTCATCTGACGACAAGAACAAATGAAATCCTCTTGGGAGATATATGGTTCAGATTCACTTCCCCGGCTATGCCAAGGACAAGATGCGCAGCCAGATCGGCTAACGGTCACCCAACTCGTCATTGGTTATGATTGGCCTTTCGCCAATTCATCTTCCCCTTCAACACATTGTATATTTATAACTCCATGTTTGGCTGGAGTACCCACAACCCAAGCCCTACCTTTCTTCATCACTTCAGTAGGATGTTGCATCTCTGTCCCAATCTTCAAATCGACTTGACAAGATGCCACTATCCAACGGTAGGTGTGTACACGGCCATGAATTGCTTAGCAGCCGCACCAGCGCACATTTGGCGCAGGGCGCTCCATCGGGTTTACCCGATGTGAAAGACATTGGCTACTTGCTCCATGTAAAGATTGTGATAGGAAGATAACCCAAAGAACCATCTTTCATGGAGATTTGAGAGAACAAGAGAACTGAGAGCTTCCGAAAGCCGTTCCCCCCTGTCTACCCAAAATAAAAGAATGCATAAGGACATGGACCACTGGCGTTTCGCTACACGATGTAAATTGTCTTTTCGTTGATACAAACGCCCACAGCTGTGGCATTTCTGGGTTGTGGAATTGTGAACTGTATTAATGTGGCGTGTGAGATTGTATTTTTCAGTAAATATTTTCCCACAGGTGATACACAGGTGGCCTTCTTTCTTAGGAGTGGGCATAATGCTTCTGAGTGCCAATACTATATCTTGATACTAGTTGGTTGATAGCAGTAGCTTGGTACACGGTCTGTATATTTCAGTGACTTAGTAGCTGTTTGACCTCGAGAATACAGCGTCTTTATATTTCACCTAGTTGATCCCGTTTACCACACCTGTGAAAACAACAAGCACAACAATTTTTTAGTGTCCAAGAATATTTTAATGTTCAAGTTGTTTACTGATCTACTGACCGATCATATCTTTGACTTGGGCAGGTTGTTTGTGTGTCTACTCGTCTGTATCGCGTCCTTCAAGACCGATAACGCCTATTTCTAACCAAGAATTAATATTGTCAATCTTTCCTTGAGTGAAAAAGTTTCATATGTCCTGTGCTATATAGGGAATTTAGCCAACGGTGTTGAAAACAGGTCTTCCACTGGCACCCCATTCAGACCTTGTTTGGTTTCAATGCGTTGCCTCTTGTAATAGCTAAACATACGGGTTCAAAACGACTCATAGTGACTTGTACTGTCAAATGTTATAGTACCACATTGACCGGAGTTTGTACGTTTAACGAGTAAACCAACCGGGTTGCATCTCTGTTGATTTTGTTCCTAACTACTCTTTCTTGGTTCAGTGTATAATTTTTTAGTGACAACCGGTCTTATGGCAGCCTGATGAGGGTCTGTTGGTGGCGTAGACATCTTTTTTCTTGTTGACCGACTTAGGAATTGATACCAATGTCACCGAACTTATAACGCTTGCTTAGTCTGTGTTCTTCACGAATAATAACAGTTGCACTTGGTCACAACACTGTGATAGCTTGTGCGCTGATATTCACTCTTTTCACACTAGGAGACATCGATTTACCACTAGTGAGAGACCTGATGAATGCGGGGTGTTTGTGTCAGTAAACGATCATTCGAGTAATATACCACTATGTAGCCACCCCTATGAAACACACCGTGAGAAGCCAGAACACTACAACGACGTATATTTATATTGAGCTTTGTTCAGTTATTGACGACCTAAATGTAGCCGCTTACCACCCATCCACCAGTGTGGATTGACTGAACGTTAAGGAGGACGGCGATGTTGGTGGCGATGGACGTTCGTTGTTGGTTGGCGAGGGCTCGGGAGTTGCGTGTTCGTCGTTATATTCGTGGAGACATGCCTCAAGTCTACTGAGACTTAGCGTGATTATGTCCTCCTTGGTAAAGTGTTCTTGTAGTACAGACTGCAGTCGACACTTTACTAGATCATGAAAACTATCTCTTTTAACCCAAGACTCCATAAGCGAATCCATGAGTGGCTGGGCTTGCTGCATATTGCGAATAGCGCAGTCCAGGCAATCGCTGTGTGGTTCCGCTCTTAATAGACCCCACAGTTTCCGAATTAGGACTTCCTGGTCATCTGTATCTGTAAAACATAGATAAAAATAAGGTACTATACCATCTGTACATGGAACACTGTCAGAGCCTAACATGGTATAGTTGTGCAGCAACATCGTTGCGACACCCGGCTGACAAGATTGTTACCTGACACGCGACCAGCGGTCAGGCTGACGACAGACGCACGCAGGACACGTGACACCACTAGAGGCAGTGGGCAGTTGGCGTGCTAAGGTCAGACCGAGCTGGGACTGGAGACCGGACGGACATGTGCGATGAGAGCAAGGCGTTTGTATGAATCTCCGTGATTGAAAGCCGAACGACTGATATCTTGAGCGTCAGACCTATGAGCTGTATTGTGGTTGTGAGCGTCGTGAGTTATATATTGTAGATTGCTGTAATTATCGTTCTGTATTTAATGTGGCAATAAATCCATAGAACTTGTGTTGCTGTGTCTTACGTCGAATCACGTTATACTTGTACTGTCTCACACGTGTTAGCCAACGAGCCAATTATAAGACCCTGACATGTGTGGACGTGGGGGCTCGTCCTTGTTTAAGAACCTAATATATGTAGACGTGTGTTGCTCGTCTTTCTTATTTAAAACTATAATTCTTGAACTTGTGAAATTTGTCAAGGTTATAGCTATGTAAATGTGATCGTGAAAGTCTCAGTATGATCCATTATTACATTGTTTAAATATGTGTAAAACCATTAGTAAATGTGCAGTACATATTGTTTGATCCTGTAAACGTGTAAAACATTTGTGATTTGTGAAACTTGTCACCGTTTGACCTTGTCGACATTGTTATTTTGTCGCCATTTTGACCTTGTCGCCATCTTGTAAACTTGATGTCTATGTCCTTACTGAATGTCATCTTGATGTAAGTGATGTGTCATCAATGTTATTGATTGTTCAAATACAGATAGATTGTCTTTGTGCATTGAGTTTGTGGAACGCAAAGAGTGTTGGAAAGAGTGTAACTTCTGTTGAAACTGTTGACGACAAAAGTTACGACATACAATTACACTCGACGCCATCCAAACCTAATCAACACTGAGTGACTTCCAGGCACACACCAACAAATAGACGCTAACTTATTTTCTTCCAAAAATAAAGCAGGTTTTTCCGTACCATCCATAACCTTGCCGTAGAGGTCATTAGTGGTTCCGAAGTAACGACCCTACAGTTTTCTAGCCCGAGTGTCCTACCATTCTTCACCGTATCCAGGGCACTTGAGTATATTTTTCTATACTTTAACTTTACGTATGCAATAGTAGGCACGCATCGTATAGTAAAATAAATTGTAAATTGTTTATTACTAACCAGTTAAAACATATTTTGCGTGGTTGAATTTCATTGACGTATTTTCTCCATCATGTCGTCACTATTTGATTTCATCGATATGGGTATTAAATTACATCTAACGGGTGATGAATTAACAAAATGGAGCGAAGACAAATACGCTGTATACCTATTGGTCCAGGAAAAAGCTGCCGAACGCGATGAACGAGCAGCAGAAAGAGCTCTAAAACAAGCAGAAATGGCTGCCAAGCAAGCAGAGGCAGAAACAGCCTTAAAACAGGCAGAGATTGAAACAGCCTTAAAACAGGCAGAGATTGAAACAGCATTAAAGCAAGCCGAAGTAGAAATGGCTGCAAAGACAAAGCAAGCTGAGATAGACAGTGAACTTAAGAAAGCAGAAATAGCAGCTCAGAGTAAGAAAGAAGAACTAGAGTTACAGTTGAAAATGAAACAACTTGACACTGAGACTGCGATGAATAAAGAATCAAAGAAATCTGAAAGACTGGAAAAAGAAAACCAGTATAAGAAGTATCAAGGTATCGTCCGTAACTATACCTCGGGTGACTGCATAGCAGCCTTTACTCAAAATTTTGAGACGTTAATGGAACATTACCAAGTTCCACTTTCTGAATGGAATATTCTTTATATGAGGAGTCTATCTGGGGAACCTCTTAAAGTCATTGAAACCATCCCCAAAGACCTAAGGAAAGAGTACCATTATATTAAATCTAAGATAATGGCACATTTCATGTTAGACGAGGCAGGTTACAGAGAACAATTCAGTAAATTGAGTCCAAAATCAACTCAAACGTTCTCTGACTACCTCTGTTTAGTCCGAGATGTTTTCAGCAAATGGACTTCAGCAGCCAAAATTAATAAAAGTTATGATAGATTAGAAGATCTCATCATTCGAGATAAAATCATTTCTTCTATCCCTCATCTTTTTCTAAGTTCTTACAGGAGAATGAATGCACAAGTGTGGAAGAAATTGAAAGACGTGGGTCGGCCTATTACACGGCCAACAAACAATGCTTTGCCACTGAAGCTACTGACAGTAACTGGGTAGCAGCAGCCAACTATGAGAAAAACTATAGTAGGCAAAAACCAAACAGACCTACCTCTGAAAAATTTAGACAGTGCAGATTTTGTAAATTTTCTCACCATTTGAACGAGATGTGCGATCAAAACCCAGGATACCAGACATACTTGCAAAATATAGTAAACAGTCAAGACAGAGAACGTAAATTGTTCAAAAATAAACGTAAATGTTTTCTCTGCAAGGCTTTCGGGCACCATCGCATGGATTGTAGAGGCAGGCATATGACCAACAAAGCCAATGCCGCCTTGTTCGATAGCTCAGCGTCAGAAGACGAAAATCCAGAGAAACATCCTGTGAATGCAGCACAGGCTTGTGATGTATTTAATGCTAACAAATGCACTGTCTGTAACACCTTCTATGAAGATGGTATCTTAACATGCGGGCACGCCATCCCTATTGCCAGTGAGGAAGCTAACTTGGTAATAGACTCGAAAGGCAGATTAGACATCCATCACGGGTATGTTAATGGCAAGTTTGCTACCGTACTTCGCGACACCGGAAGTACACTTATTGGCCTGAAAACAACATTCATAACGCCTACAGACTATACAGGCAGACACATCACATGTAGAACATTTTCAGGCAATATTGAAAAATATCCATTAGCATGGGCATACATTGAAACACCATTCCTCACCGGGAAAGTAAAGGTCGCGGCACTTACAAACCCAGTGTGCGATATAATCATAGGAAATTTACCAGAGGTGAATGACAAACCTCATTATCATGACATAACATCACTATGTATTGATGATAACACATCACCACCAAATGTCATCACTGAAAATGTCATATCACCTATTGAATGTATGTTAGCTAATGCAGCACTAAGTTCTCATCACATCATTGACGATATCATTCCATCATCATCTGATGTCATTGAGTGTGTGAACGCAGTAACAAGAGCTACTGCTAGAGTGCAAGATGAAAGTAACCAAACTGAGGCTATACAAATGCTTAGCCCAGAGTTACCACCTAGTGACTCTATGAAGGAAACATTCATAACAGCTCAAAAAGCTAATCCTTCACTGTCAAAGTACTTTGACCTGATCGGCAAAAAGGCAAGAGTAACCAAAAATGCGAAGTGGCATTTTGCTTTACACAATGATATACTCACCAGGTACTACACCAGAGGTGACATTACAACAAAGCAAACTGTTTTGCCAACTACTTATCGCAAGCAAGCTTTACATCTTGCTCACGATATACCTTTTGCAGGTCATATGGCATATGTTAAAACCAGGTCAAGACTTTTGACACAGTTTCATTGGCCAAAATTTTGCAATGACATAAGAACATATTGCAGAAGTTGTGATACATGCCAGAAACTAGTAAAAAAAGGTAAACACCCACAGGCAAAGTTACAAGTCACTGACTTAGCCAGTCGACCCTTTGAAAAATTATCAGTTGACATTGTGGGCCCTCTTAGTCATACAACTACTAGAGGGAATAAATATATTCTAACTTGTGTTGATCAATGTAGTAGATGGCCAGAAGCGATCCCGCTAAAGAACATTACTGCCAACGACATCATGGAAGTGTTCTTCCATATTTTCTCCCGAATTGGATTTCCAGATACTATCCAGTCTGATAGAGGCACTCAGTTTATTGCCGCATCCACCCAAGCTTTCACTAAAATGTTAGGAGTGAAGCAAGTTTTCAATACCCCCTATCATCCTCACTCTAGCGGGATTATAGAAAAGCTTAATGGGGACCTGAAGCACATGCTTGCCAAAGTAACTCAAGATCACCCCAACAACTGGGATGTATACTTACCAGCTGTCCTTTTTGCTTATCGCGAGGTACCACATTCTAGTACCGGTTTCTCTCCTTTTGAACTAATCTATGGTGCCAAACCACGAGGCCCATTAACAATTTATCACCAAATGTTAACTAATTCTACTCCAATACTGAAACCCATATCATCATTTGTGTATGTAACATCATTGCGTGAAAGAATTATTAAATCATGTGAAATTGCTAAAAATGCACTTAAACTATCTGGTGCTACTTACAGACGGTACGCAGACAAAGGTAACAGGACTATAACATTGACACCTGGACAGGACGTTCTACTACTACTACCTAGTGACAGAGAGCTACTGACTGATTCTTGGCAGGGACCTTTTAAAGTGACAAGACAAATCTCACCTGTAGACTACGAAATCCTAATAAAAGACAAACACAAAATATTTCACATAAATATGCTAAGACCATACCACAACAGAGACAACGAACAAGACGATACGACAGCTTGCACCGTGATAATAGATCACGAAGATGACGATTCTAGCGACGAGATTCCAACACCTACATTAGACACGACAAACTGCTTAAATGAGATCAAGATCAATCCAAAATTAAATCAAGCAGAGACAAACAGTTGCAAACAGTTGATACAACAATACAACACCATCTTTTCAGACAACCCAGGACAAACAGAATTAGTACAGCATCACATCACACTCACATCAAACACACCAATAAGATGTAGACCATACACAATACCATTACACTACAAAGAACAGTTACATCAAGAAATTATCAACTTAGAAAAAAACAACATCATCAGACGATCCTTATCAGACTTCTCTTCACCCATGGTCATTGTACGCAAAAAGGACAAGACAATACGACTTTGCATCGACTACAGAAAACTAAACAAAATAACTGTTTTAGATCTTGAACCAATGGCAAACACTGACGATCTTTTAACAGAACTGACTGACGCTAAGTTCTTTACTACGCTTGACATGTCTAAAGGTTACTGGCAGATAGCTGTACATGAAGACAGCAGACATCTAACAGCTTTTGCCACGCCTTGGGGACTGTACGAATGGTGCAAACTTCCATTTGGGCTAGTCAATGCCCCAGCCACATTCGTACGCATGACACGACTCCTCCTATCTGACATTCCTAATATCATTTGCTATATTGACGACATCTGTGTCCATACAGAGACAATGACGGAACATATAAAGACACTAGAACAGACATTAGAACGTATCAGACAGTACGGACTGACAGTGAAGCCTTCAAAGGTGAACATGGCTTACCAAGAGATATCATTTTTGGGGTACAGAATATCCAATGGCTTTGTCATGACAGACAACAAAATTGTCTCCAAAATTCTAAAACTGTCACTCCCGACTAATAAGAAACAAGTCCGGAGTTTGTTGGGACTGATCAATTATTACAGGAAATTCATTCCTGATTTTTCAGAACTGACCGAGGTTTTTTCTAACTTACTAACCAAGGATAAGCCTGAAAAAGTTGTACACGATGAATGCCTACGAAATGCATTTCATAAAGTTTTGACATACTTTTCTGATAAGAATTCGAATAATCTCATCCTTAAATTGCCCAACATTCGTTTACCTTTCAGATTGAGAACAGATGCTAGCTCCGTTGCGATTGGGGCAGTCCTATTGCAGGAATACAACAACATCCTGCATCCCATTTGTTTCATATCAAGAAAGCTAAGGCCTAGAGAACGGTCATGGTCCATTCCGCAATTAGAGGCACTTGCCTTAGTAGAAAGTGTGACGAAACTATCCAGATATCTTCTAGGACGTCACTTTATCATCGAAACTGACAACAGTCCATTGCGGTATATAAATGCCGGAGTACCATCCAACAATATGATTGCTCGCTGGTCCTTGAAGCTTCAGAATTACAGTTTCGAGGTTCGTCACATTTCTGGCAGAATCAATACAATTGCCGATCTTTTGTCCCGTTGTCCAACCGACCCAGTAAGCAATGTCTGAGTGCAGAGTGTACTAATACACTCAGAACAACACAGCCACCAATGAGTGAATGTTTTCTATTCACCTACTGTGTAAGGTCTATAATTGTAATTGTGATACGGTAAAAAAACCGACATGTATAATATACTTATTTTAATCAAGCCATGTAATGAGTGTAGTATAATTGCGTAGTGTGTGTTAGAAAGAGAACATTATTAATTGTAAATATACACCAAGAACAGTGTCACAGACGCTTAACCACTTACCAGAAGCGAACTTTACCAGTTAACAGTGACAGCTGTGAGTGACTTTCTTCACCGTGATATTTTAACGACGTGTGCAAATGTGGACTGAACAATGACTTCTACACCACCTCTGCATCGAATTTAATCCAAAATGTTCCAAAATTGAACATCGGAAATAAGAACATTCAATCTTTATCCAGAAGTTGTGAACACATCGGAAATAAGAACATTCCATCATAATCCGATAGTTGTGATACTAGAACATCAAACACGAACTTTGATAACATTTAACTATCCGTTACAAAATAAAACGGGAGCATTTGTGTTCAAACCGTGTAACAGCAACTAAATTTTGCGTTTCGTGTGTACTTCCTGTGTAATTTAAAAAGTATAGCAAAATTAGCAGACGATATACAAATATTCAAAAACTTATGACGATTGTAAACTCCTTTTGAATCTATAAAATATAATACACCAATTGGGTACTTATTTAAATTGATTAGTGTAATCTTAGAATCATATCTTGATTAATGTATTCATATTACCGACTTTTTCTCGTTAATATGAAGAAACGTCAAGCAATGACGCTAAGAAATTAAATAATTATTGTCATTTATTGAATTTCTTGATTGTCAAAATTACTTCCCTTGCATTTACGAATTACACCAAGGGCCATAACTTGAAACATATTCATTAATGTGTATTGTATAAATAGACATTTTGTTGCTCAAATGGTTAACACACCGGGTAGGCACCCACCAAGCATGGCAGATAGCTGCCAACATTGCAAACCAACATAAGAGCTCCTGGCCAAATGAGGTCAGAGTTTGAGTGTTTAATGCGACTTATGTAAAGTCGTATTTCAGTCTGGCTAGATGGCTGTTGCAAAACAACCATATTATTACGTTTTTTTCAAATTGCTGCGAAGTAGATGCGTGAAGCTGGTAACTACTGATCTGACTGGGTATTATTGCAATGGAGGTAACCAGCCATCAGGGGGATGAAACCTAAGTTGTGTTAAAAGTTTTACTTCATTTGTCATTTCAATGCAACGTACATTTTTTGTATATATTTCCATGCCATATATGTATTTTCATGCATAACACTGGGAAAGAGTAGTCTCTGACATGAAGTTAACACTACCCCAGTATATACAGACAGCATGAATGAAAGATGACATCTTTCATTGAGGTACCCGGGGAGAATGTCAGAGCCTAACATGGTATAGTTGTGCAGCAACATCGTTGCGACACCCGGCTGACAAGATTGTTACCTGACACGCGACCAGCGGTCAGGCTGACGACAGACGCACGCAGGACACGTGACACCACTAGAGGCAGTGGGCAGTTGGCGTGCTAAGGTCAGACCGAGCTGGGACTGGAGACCGGACGGACATGTGCGATGAGAGCAAGGCGTTTGTATGAATCTCCGTGATTGAAAGCCGAACGACTGATATCTTGAGCGTCAGACCTATGAGCTGTATTGTGGTTGTGAGCGTCGTGAGTTATATATTGTAGATTGCTGTAATTATCGTTCTGTATTTAATGTGGCAATAAATCCATAGAACTTGTGTTGCTGTGTCTTACGTCGAATCACGTTATACTTGTACTGTCTCACACGTGTTAGCCAACGAGCCAATTATAAGACCCTGACAAACACATAATATCATTATTAGCTCTGGCTCGGATATGACGCCCTCCTTTTTATAAGACCGTACAGTCATAGCGAACATGGGCATGTAAACCCCAACAGACACAATTCTGACTACCCATATGACTACCCAATACTAATAGTGTATATTAAGCTACCACCGTAACGCTATGTTCACATCATTTTGACACAGCCTAATATGAGGTGTTACGAATCTATCTTGTTGTTTCCTCAGCTGTTATATACGTTTAGGTCTATATATCCCCTGTATTATACTAGTATTGTTAGGTTATCTGTGTGTCGACGTGAAGAAGCATATCGAAAATGTGAAAGATTTATCAAAGTCCAACTTACCATTAATGCTTTGCCACATGGTGAGCTCTGTTTTTGGTGTATATGATATAGGTTGGTCGTCTTTTATACACGATATCTGCTGCTGTGGACTCGTATCAAGAGGTTGTCCTGTCTGGTTTCCTCGCTCTGATCGGCTGGTAGAAACTGTTTTGTACAGTGAATATTCCTTAGCATTTATACCCCGTTTTTGTCGATATGGCCTAGACCACGTGACCTGGTAGATTAGTCTACACACAGCTGCGTCTGCAATAACGGTTAAGTCTTTAAGCCACTGGTCGCGATTATGAGAAGAATCGAGGGTAGTGATATTGGTTTTCCGACCACCTTATATTACAGGAGATATACCTTGGGCTTAGACGACATATGTTATAGCCCCTCCCCGAAGATATGACGAGTATTATTGCTTTCCCAACCCCTTTCTATCGACGGCGATAATCCCCCCAGGATTAGGCACACATACAGCTGGCTATTATTGGTTTTGTAACAGCTGGCGACGTGTATGGGTATCTTATGTTTTCCAATTTGTTATGTTAAGTTAAGCTGTGAAGTCGGATGCCTGTTTTTCCCTTATACTTGTGGACACAGCGACACGGAGAGACAGACTGTTCCTAATCCTAACCCGTATGACCAGCTAGACACCCCACACACTCTGACGACTATTACCCTTACCAGCGGCACAGCACCGAGATTCGACCCTGTCATCTCGTCTGGGGCACCGCCTAAGGTTCAACCAACACACCACCTCTCCTTTGCTACACATAGCCTGGTTACTACCACCCGCTATCACCATCACAACTAAGTAACAAAGACATTATCAATAATTCTTCTACCCCGCTCGACCTCCCCACTGGGACTCGAACCAGGCACCCACGGAGGACACCGACGGCCATCTTTACTTGTTTCTTTAACGATCTGATACCTATGATGATATTGTTTGGAAGCACTCATCAAGATACGCTTTCACTCACCCACCCCTTAACATCAAATAACACTAAGCCATACCACTACACCATGTACTAACGGCCATCTTTACTCTTTTTAAGATTTTCATTTAATGAGCTAACACCGTTTGATAATAGATTTTAAGCCCCGCCCAACCACTATTAACCAATATCTTTTATTTTCCATTGAAATATTTTTTAAATTAAATTATTTTTAATGTTTAAAAAAATACTTACCCTGTCAAAACGGCGATCTTAACATGGTAAAGATGCGACAAGGAGGTGCGGAGACATCACCCCTAATACCCCCGCTACCCCTTAGACCATACTTTGCCACCAAAAATTCGACCTTAACAGACCAAACATACAACTACGAGGGACCGATGACGTCACTATACAAGTCGCACCACCGGGCACCACCTTCTTTGCGCTTACTATTTACACCGACTCCTTCCGCTCCACCCTGACCGAAGACACACCCATAGGAAGAACCCGCTCCTCCCAAATCCTTAGTACATTTTATTTAAAATTTTACCCGCCAAAAACAACGAGCTTAACAAGCCAACGACACACTCCACAGGCACCACATACACCCAGCACCACCGCACCACATACTCCCACCACTAGACACCACACAGCACCACGTGGTGCCAGCACCACGAGCACCACGTGGTGCGCACCACGCGGCACCACAATTTTGGGGGGAGTAGGCATCATATATAACTACTCACGAACTCCGTGGCACCCGCGCAGATCTTGAGTAGAAACTCCTGGTTTTACATCCTGGCACACCAATTACACGCAAGAGATGAATAAATCCATCCCCTACGCGAAAAAGTTAACGAACACAAAACAACACGACCGTCCGTCGCCATCTTGAAACCGGAAGTCGATTCCTTTGCTCGCAAAGGATATTTCTACCTCCCTTGTACTTTCTAAAAGTGAAGCCTAATGTCCTTATAATGTTCCACAAAGTTGTTTTGGATAGCTCTATTTTATTGTTCTTTCTCAACCAAACCCTAAGTTTTCTTACAGTCACTGTTTCTTTGGCATCCATCATTTTTATAATAGCTTGCCTTATGACATCCTTGTCAAAGCTATCTACAATAGCCTTTCTACATACCGTTTGGTTACTGCGTGGTGGTTCCTAAATCAATCAATCAATCAATCAATCAATCATTAGTATGATAATCCCTATTGTCTGTATGCTTTGATACGAACGCGAGTCCAGCATTCTGTAGTAAGCCATTATGCGTATTACCAGCAAGGGTCATGACCAAATGCTGTCCTATACTACTGGGCACATATCGCTTTATCTTTCCATCCACTGATTTCCATTCCTTATCACTTGTGCGGTGTGCATTGATCCACGTTTCATCCAAATACACTATGCCATAATTTTCTTTGCGCATTTCCCTTATTTCAAGTAGGTATCTGCTTCTCATGGCTTCTAAATGCGGTTGCTCGCAAAGGATATTTCTACCTCCCTTGTACTTTCTAAAAGTGAAGCCTAATGTCCTTATAATGTTCCACAAAGTTGTTTTGGATAGCTCTATTTTATTGTTCTTTCTCAACCAAACCCTAAGTTTTCTTACAGTCACTGTTTCTTTGGCATCCATCATTTTTATAATAGCTTGCCTTATGACATCCTTGTCAAAGCTATCTACAATAGCCTTTCTACCTACCGTTTGGTTACTGCGTGGTGGTTTAATTCCAGATTCTTGCGCCCATCGACGAAATAACCGTTTGCTCAAACCCAATGCATGCACTGTTCTTTTTCGGAATTTGTAATAGTATGAAAAGTAGGAATCCATCCACCCATCATGTGCCATGCCGGTAAGCGTGGGCGGTCATGTTCTGCCATCTCGCTCGATCACCAGAGTCGTGGATCAGCTCCGTGTTTCTGTCTCGACCATGCCACAAGGCCAAAGCCATCCAGGTACTTGCTTCTATGTCTTCCCCTTGGTCTGTTCCCCTCGATCTTACCAGTTGTCACCAAGTTCTCCAGATCATTTCTTCTCATAACATGCCCAAAAAATTGTGACTGTCTACGTCTAATGTCTCTAATCAGTTTACGATCTTTATTTGTTTCTTGAAGAACTTGTTCATTGGTCTTTCTGGCTGTCCATGGTATTCTTTGCATTTTCCTCAGAAACCACATTTCTACAGCCATCAGATGTTTTTCAGCCTGACTGCTCATTGTCCAAGCTTCACATCCATATAAGAGTACAGGTTCTATGTAGCATCTCAACACTCTTTTTCTCGTTTCAATTGACATCTTTTTATTGGTCAGTATGTTTTTCATCTTGCTAAAGGCTACTTTTACCATGGCGATTCTTGTTCTAATCTCTTCAAGGCATCTCCCATCAGATGTTATTACTGTTCCGCTTTAATTGTACCTATTCACTTGTTGAAGAATATTCCCATTTACTTGTATATTACATTGTGGTATTTCGTTCTTCCTAGTGACGACCATAATCTATGTCTTTTTACAATTTAATTCTAACCCTAGTTGTTCACTGTGTGTAACAACCGCATCTACTAAATATTGCACGTCCTGTTTACTGTATCATCTGCATATCTAATGTTATTGATGCATCGTCCCCCAATGTTGATTCCTTCCATATCTTCAATATTTCTGAAAATACTTTCAGGAATACTTTTTACGTACAGGGAAAACAGATCTGGAGACATTACACATCCCTGTCTCACGCCTCTCTTAATAGGCTGGTATTGGCTTACTTCATTATCAGCAGGAAAGTACTGCCATAATTATGATGCTGAAATTGAGGCAATCAAGATAGCCACAGAGAAATTACAAAATACCAGCCATGGTACACAACCTGTTGTGATATTGACAGATGCAAAATCCGTAATAGAGGCGCTCCTGTCTGGGAAATTGCCAGTTCTGAGGACACTACTTTCTGAACTTAGCAGTCATCGTAAGATCACCATACAGTGGATACCATCCCACTGTGGAATCCTCGGAAACGACAGAGCTGATCGATTGGCTAAGGAAGGAGCACAAGAAGAACAACCAGATATGCCTATTACATACCACCAAAAGAAAAGAATGATCAAATCAGTCAGAAGGCCACCAAACCTTACTCAAGACGACTACCACGTTATGGACAGACCAGAACAGGTGATTCTTCTGCGCCTCAGAACAGGACACAATAGATTACGCAACCACATGTATACAAAATTCAAGATTGGTGACTCAGCCATGTGCACATGTGGTTTGGCGTCGCAGACAGCAGAGCACATACTCCAGGATTGCCCAAACTACAACATATCCAGGCGAACCTTCTGGCCTAGAGAGACAACAGTGGAAGATAAACTCTATGGACCGCTGAATGAACTAAAAAAGACTGTTAGATTCATATAAGAGACAACATTGCAGTTATAAACATAATTTAGGCGAACGAAAGAAGAAGAAGATTATCAACTTTTATGGCAGCTTGTTGTTTCCAATATAGGTTTTTTACAAGTCTAAGGTCTTTTCCATCAATTTGTAGATCCTCAAGCATCCTTATCATGTTGACATGTCTCACTTTATCGAAAGCCTTTGTGTAGTCAATAAAGCAAAGGTGTCGATCTTTGTTTACTTCTATAGAACGTTCGATTACGGTTCTCAGTATATACACAGCATTTACTGTACCCTTGCCTTCTACAAACCCACATTGTTCTTCTCCTATTTCAGGTTGTATTTTCCTTTAACTTTTTGCATGATAATTCTTAGCAAAATCTTCGTGATGTGACTCATTATACTAATTGTTCGATGTTGATCACATTCCAAGGCACCGGATTTCTTTGGGATTGCAATAAATACAGAATTACATAACTCCTGAGGTATATTTGCAGTATCATATATTGTATTAAGCAGACTGGTAACTTTATCTATTCTATATTCTTCTAAAGCATTATTCATTTCTGTTGTGACGCTGTCTGAACCAGGGGTCTTGCCAGATTTCATATGGTTAAGAACATTCTGAACATCCATCTTCAAAATTGCTGGTCCTTCATTATTATTTTGAACATCATACTGTTCGTCTCTGTTATCGTCACAAAGGTTTTTCACGTAATCTGACCATCTGAATAGTACGAATAGTAATAGTATAATAGTGCAATAGTATAATAGAATAGTAATAGTAAAATAGTACGGCCGGTTGCCGTGGCTAAGGTCTTGCGAACGCGGTTTGTGAGCCCATATACCCGGGTTCGAAACACAGCAGTGCTGGTTTTTCGAAAAAAGGTATAGGTGCCGGTCGTTCAGAAAGCAATGGCAAACTTCTTCTTCTTCTTCTTCAGCGTTCCGAGCCATTGAGGTTCTTTGCTGCAAATACAATCCGTCTCCATTCGTCTCTCTGGTGGACCTTCTCTTGCCAGTCGTTGATTCCAAGTGCTTGTAGGTCTGTACATGTATTATCTCTCCACCGCCTTCTTGGTCTACCTCGGGGTCTACGGTCATTTATTTCTTGAGTGTAAGCGAGTTTTGTTTCCCTATTATCTTCCATTCTTTCTATATGCCCCAGCCATTGTAGTCTATTAGCCTTCATGATACCAGTGATTAGCGGGGACTTAAACAGATCATAAATGTCTTTGTTACTTCTTCTTTTCCACTCTCCACTTTGTGTATCCCTAATGGGTCCAAAGATGCGTCTTAAAATTTTGTTCTCAAAGGTTTGTAACAAGGCTTCGTCTCCTTTCGTTGTACTCCAGGTTTCAGAGCCATACAGCACAACTGGTCTGATCAGTGTTTTGTATATTGTGATTTTAGTGTTACGAGATAGCGCCTTTGATTTTAGTAGATGTTGTAGTGCATAGTATATCTTATTTCCAGAGTTGATTCTAGTTTGTATTTCTTCCCTTATGATGTTGGAGCAGTTGAAGATCGTACCCAGGTATTTGTATGTTTCCGTTCTTTTAATGGTCATATTAGTTAGTTAGTTAGTTAGTTATCAGTTGGGGTATCTTCGTTGCACTCCGGACATGTCCATAGGTGCTCAGATCCTCCCCCCAGCATATGCATCAGCGTCCGGTGGCTAATAGTGCCAGTTCTGTGTTGGTTGACGAGGCGCTTTGTTTTCCCGATGTACCTCTCGCGTCTGGCTGTGCCGATTCTTACTCCCAGGTCTTTCATCCTGGAAAGCGATGTGGAATCACTGGCGTCAAAATCCTCTGTTCTCGCCATATCTTTAAGGGCGTTAATAACATCGGCACGATCCATGGGCTGGCCATCTACAGGGGGTGCAGAGCCAGCCAATTTATCAGCTCGTTCATTTCCCTCGACTCCCGCATGTCCCGGGACGAAGATGAAGGTGACTTTGCGGACAACAGACTTCCGCAGCGACTCAGTCCACTGTCTACGTACAGATCCAGCTTCGACCTTCTGAATCATGCTCATTGAATCACTTAGTACACACACGTTGGTATAATGCTGTGATTCCAGCCATATGAAAGCCTGTGTAACTGCCATCACCTCCATCGTCATGCTGCTCGTGGTCATGGAGTGGGCACCACTGGATTCTTGAACGGTTCGGCCCGCTGAGCGGGCTGTAAATGCCCACGCACTTCGCTGCTGCTTTACAACAGATCCATCTGTATAGATGAGCACTTCGGGGCTATCTGAGTGATCATAGATGAGCGCGTTAACCTCTGCATTGACAGCGGCAGGGTTCTGCTCTCTGCACCGTCTGTCGAGTGTGATAATGCAGGAGAAGGTACACTTAAAAGCTGGAGGCACCGGCACCCATTCCTTGCCGGGGTTGATACTGGTAAGACTGCAGACCTGTCCGACGACATCTTCCGCCCGACCCATCCATGATTTGCCCCTCTTTAGCCTGTCACCCTTTTCTCTGAATACAGCGTCATGCAGAGGGTGCTGCTCATCTGCACTTATTTTTAAGTATGCACGAGCTCTCCAGATCTTGATCCTGTGTTCCATTGTCGGGAAGTCAAGGAGGTATCTCATTGCTACACAGCTGGTGTCTCTCGTGCAGCCCAAAATGATGCGCATGGCTTCGTTTTGTACCTTTTCAAGTCTTCCAATCTGTGTAGGGCTGACAGTGAGGATGGCCAGGGCATACTCGATGCGTGAAAGCACAAGTCCTTGGAACAGAAGTAATAGCAGTCTTTGCTCGATATTGGCACTCGCCATGACTTTCATTGCTGCCAAACCTTTTCGAGCCTTCGTTATGACATAATCGACATGATCTCTGAAGGACAGGCTACGATCAAGCCTCACGCCAAGATATGTCATTGACTGGGTTCTACTCAGAATGCTCCCATCCATTCTTACTGCCGGCAGGTCTGTCTTCACAATATGGTTGTTTAGTGAGAACCATGTAACCGTTGCCTTTGCAGGGTTGACAAGGGCATCGGCATCAGCACACCATGAGGAAATTCGATCTAGTTCGCCCTGCATATAGTTGGCAACCGCCTGTCTATCTCGACCCTGTCGATACACGAGGATGTCGTCAACGAATGATAGAGTCCTACCCCTCCCATCCAACTGTTGTTCAGTGATCGGCACCGTATACACGTTGAATAGTACTGGTGACAGTGGTGAACCCTGTGGCAATCCTGGACATATCGTTATCGGCTCTGAAGACCAACTCCCGCATCTTAGCACCACCTTCCTTTGGAGTAGAACTGCAGCTATCCATCGTACAAGGTGAGGGTGCACTTTCAGTCTGAGGAGGGTTTGCATCAAGTGCTCGAAAGATACTCTGTTATATGCGTCCTCTAAGTCTATGGCGGCCGCACATGTCTCTTCTCTGACCTGAAATCCTTCGTAAACATCTTGAGCAAAAACCGCCGCATTCAGCCATGACTCTTTGTTGCGTCTGTATCCTCCAAGTGTGGGCGGGAAGCAGCCGAGCTGTTCCAAGTCCCAAGCAAGTCTGTGTGCTACAATTTTCTCCAGTAGCTTGCCAACAGTATTCTGCATCGTAATGATTCTGTAGCCGCTTATCTTGGAGTGGTCTTTGTTCGGTTTTGGCAGCGGCAGCAGGTAGCTGTGTAGCCATTCTTCTTTGATCTGACCCCTCTGGATACTGGTGTTGAATTCTCTGGCCAGTTCTTCCATGTCATCATCTGATATCACCATTAGGTCACCATATCGGATGCCGTCTGGGCCTGGGGCGGTGTTAGGTGATTTCTTGAGCATCGCACGCAATATGTCAACTGTGATCGTCCATTCTTCGTCTGTCCCGACCCCCTCGCACAACTGAGAGAGTGTTGTTGTGGTCCTCTGTCTGGCGGGCTCGTCTTTCTGGTCAGTCTGTTCTATGTAGCGTGCAAGAAGGGCCTTACCTTTATCCGCATCCGACTTTTTCCATGCGAGGTCTGTGCCTTGAAAGTCTGGAATACCCCTACGTTGTGCAGCACCGTTCATGCTCTTGTGGAGGCGCCAGAATGTCGTAAGAGATTGCTCGGAGCACACCTTCCTGCAGAACTCGTCCCATTTGTCGGCCTTGGCCTGTTTGGCGCAGGATTTGAATAAAGTCGTCGTCCTAACGACCTCAGTCTTCAGGTTCGCCAATTCAACCTGTGGCATGTTAGCCTTTCTGGCCCTTTGCCAGTCTTTGTTCATGGTCATATGTTCATGTTCATGGTCATGGTCATATTATCTATTTGTATGTGGCCAGAGTTTCTAGCCATTCCGTCTCTTGAAAATGGCAAACTACTGAACGTAAAATTTGCCCAGGATTCACGGACAGCAAAAATGCTGGGGTTGACTGCTACGTCCTGTGAAGAACATGCAGCTAAATTTTTATTTTATAATAGTATGAAACAGTTTCCTGCGATCAGCTTCTTGACAAAAATATGTGTACAACTTCATAGCGATGCTTTAAAGTGTACAAAATTATTTCACATTCAGTCCCATTGAACAATATTCACACATTCCAATGTTATCGATAAGTGGTAAGATTTTTTTTTTTAAATCAGGTTTCATGAAATAACCCACATTGACGACACCTCTGAACACTCCCAGTTTAAACAGAGCGGGGTTCTTGCTATAAGGCCAATCCCGTGAACCACGGAGAATATTCAACATTGAACGCTGATTTTCTGGCTGAAGGTTTAGTAGGTTTACATTTAATAATTTACATTTAATTTAAAAAATTTTACATTTAAAATTATGGACTTAATCCCTGACCCGTAAATTATATACCACATATAAACAAACATTGAAATACAATCTCCAGAACAAAAAAAAAATTTTTGTTGGGTGGACATAATGATAAGGTTATATGCTAAATCTCATCATTTCCCCTCGGTTGGTTACTGAGATATAGATTATTATACGGCGGCAACCAAATGTAAATGCACTATAATACTGTAGTCTTGGCCACTCCTCAGAAATTAAAATGCATGGACATGCCAAACATAGATTGGGAACTGCGGGACACGAGAGCTTCAAACAGCGCACACAAGCTGGCCAACCATGACTGTAGTCACCAGGAAACCTGGTCTCTGTTCTGCCTGGTTATTATCTGTGTCCCCCATACCGTTTTCTCACAAACGGAATATTTCTACACCGCATTCACAAACAATTGTCACTTGTGGCTCGACAGAACACGGCCTAACTTTCGGAATGTGAAGCATTCCCTACGAGTGTGGCTGTGGCGTCGTCTCGAATTAAGGTGTTATACTTTTCTGTCGTTTGGTAAATTAGCAGACAGTTGATATTTCTGGGGTCGTGTGAATTAATACCGGAGTTTTACAGGTAAGAATTGCGACTTTTTATAGGTAAAAATTGCAGCATATTATACTGTATCTTATCGTAGCGGATTATGCTATTATTTATTATATTATATTATATTATATTATATTATATTATATTATATTATATTATATTATATTATTGATTGCTAAAAGGTACTTTTATTGCACACGAATTCCTTCGTACGTCGCCGTTCACAGATATAGCAAAGACTTTTAACACGATGCACGAAATCCGTAGTTCTGGGGATGAGCCAGGTGTATGTATACCACAATGACATGCTGTTACTATGCTGTTGTTGGTAGGTTTTCGCATTTGAAACACCCTGGGCACAAGCATACCCTGCTACACTTGACTACCCCTAGCAGGGGTGGGGTGGGGGGGGGGGGCTGAACGTGGACACGGAGTCCTGCGAGCCCTTCTATGAGAAGCTAGGCTCCAACACACTGCACTTGGATCAAGAGAACCTATGCCATTCCGTTTTTATGTTGTAAAGATACACTTCCCCAATTCCTTCTCCGCACGACCCATTATTATATTATTGTGTGTGTGTGTGTTCGTGAGTGTGTATGTGTGTGTGTGTGTGTGTGTGAGAGAGAGAGAGGGAGAGAGAGAGAGAGAGAGAGAGAGAGAGAGAGAGAGAGAGAGAGAGAGAGACGGTAGCGCAGTTATATAGACCAACTAGACATGGCTACGTCATGTGGTCAGTATCACGCCGAGATCGCCTCTGCTTGCCCGGACATTCCCTGGACCCATCTTCGCCTGGGTCTACCTGGGAGGCCTGGTTCAGCGTAAACAACCCGCTTCCGTGGGGATTCGAACACAAACCACGGAGCCGGAAGGCAAACTGGATTTCCCCAAATAACGATACAAGTGGGAAGATAACATAAAGCGATGGATGAACAGTGGGAAGATAACGTCACGCGATGGGTGAACAGTGGGAAGATAACGTCAAGCGATGGATGAACAGTGGGAAGATAACATCAAGCGATGGATGAACAGTGGGATGATAACATACAGCGATGGATGAACAGTGGGAAGATAACATCAAGCGATGGATGAACAGTGGGAAGATAACATACAGCGATGGATGAACAGTGGGAAGATAACATCAAGCGATGGATGAACAGTGGGATGATAACATACAGCGATGGATGAACAGTGGGAAGATAACATCAAGCGATGGATGAACAGTGGGAAGATAACATACAGCGATGGATGAACAGTGGGAAGATAACATCAAGCGATGGATGAACAGTGGGAAGATAACATACAGCGATGGATGAACAGTGGGAAGATAACATACAGCGACGGATGAACAGTGGGAAGATAACATCAAGCGATGGATGAACAGTGGGAAGATAACATCAAGCGATGGATGAACAGTGGGAAGATAACATCAAGCGATGGATGAACAGTGGGAAGATAACATCAAGCGATGGATGAACAGTGGGAAGATAACATACAGCAATGGATGAACAGTGGGAAGATAACATCAAGCGATGGATGAACAGTGGGAAGATAACATCAAGCGATGGATGAACAGTGGGAAGATAACATCAAGCGATGGATGAACAGTGGGAAGATAACATCAAGTGATGGATGAACAGTGGGAAGATAACATCAAGCGATGGATGAACAGTGGGAAGATAACATCAAGCAATGACGAACAGCAGTCTGACAGAATGTACAAACAGGGCGAGAGACAGACAGTGTTGTAGATCCACTGCAGCCAACCTTCATTTTGGAGACTGCACCTGATTGATTCATTGATGGCCGTTAGAACATAATCCAGTCTATGGTCGTTACAAAAACAACCCAGTCTATAGCCGTTAGAACAATAATCCAATCTATAGCCCTTAGAAAAATAATTCGGTCTATAGCCGTTACAACAATAATCCAATCTACAGCCGTTAGAACAATAATCCATGTACAGGCGTTAGAACAATAATCCAGTCTATAGTCGTTACAAAAATAATCCGGTCTATAGCCGTTAGAACAACAATCCAAGTACAGGTGTTAGAACAATAATCCAGTCTACAGCCGTTGGAACAGTCTATAGGGCGACACAATGGTGACAAAAGCTCTGCTCGTGGGACTCTGAATGTAGTGTCAACTGTATCTGCCAGTTTCCCCCATGGAGAACTTTGTATTTCACCTATTTATATGTTGCCCTTATTAGGTTCATGATTTCCTGTTAGACCTGACGGTGCCCTGTCAGTCTCAACGGAATTCCCCGACTATGCTGTTCCAGCCCTTTTCATAGACCTCAGATCCAACATAAATTGCCAGGTAACACAGTGCCTTGCTCTATTATTACACATAATCTGGTTGCCCGGTCAGTGTAGGATCTGTTTGGCCTGAAGCCAGCTTGTTCATCCTTTGGTTGTTTGTCAGTGGCATTTGTTAATCTCCCCAGGGGGTGATCCTGCTGAATGTGTTCCCAGGAACTGACAGTTACATTATTCATCTACAGTTTTCTTGCCTTTCTGCAGGTCTTCTTTCTTTGTCAGCTTCACCAGATCTTCTTCTCTCCAGCCTGCCGGTATTTCGTCAGTCTCCCAATCTGCTAAATAATGTATGCAGTAATTAGGCTGAAGTGTTTATATTGGCTTTAAAAGCTTCTGCTGGGATATCATAGGGACCAGGAGGTCTTCCATCCTTCAGAAGTTTCATAACTTTACTAATCTGCTCTTTATATAGTTTCTCACAGCTGATATCTAGCTCCACTTATACAGGTTGGATAACTGGAAGGTCTGTTGGAGACTGCTAGATGTGGAACGTGATCCGCCAGGCCATTCGGCAAGACACTTGATGATGATGAAAAAAGACATCTGTTGAAAGATGTTGGTTACTCATGATGCTCCGCATGTCACCTCTTGCCTCTCCAATGTTTATCTTTCATATTATCGGTAACAAGAGGATGTGAATGGGTCGGAAAGTCCGACAACCACAACCGTCACCAGAAATGTCGCTAGTTGTGTCCTCTGGGTTACAGGTGTCAGCCTTTGACAGTACGTCGCCCAACATCCACACTGACAGGGTAGGGAGAGGGGGGGGGGAGAAAATGTGGAGGTCACCTAGCATCCACACTGACAGGGGAGGGGGATATGGAGGTCACCCAAGATCCACATCTCCCTTCAACTGACTGTTAAATAGTGCCCGAGAGACAAACGACGTTAGTACAATAACAAATTATTTCCCCTGGTGAAATCTGTTGACAGGCTACATGGATCGGCTTGAAGACTGGCAAGTATCGCTTCCAGTTGTCCTGGCAACCACGAGCCACTGACAAGTATCGCTGCCAGTTGTCCAGACATCCGGGGACTCCGAGATTTATTTGCCACCTCCTCATCATTTGCCCGACTGTCGCCAGAATTAATTTCCGGTGGCTGTGGATGTTAAAAAAGCTCGTCTCTACGACGCGGATGATAAAATCATCATGATTCTGGTGATAAAGAATGATGTCTGACTTGTTGAAACCACTCCCTGTCTGGGAAAGTGGTTAGAGTGAGGATGTAGCGCAGTAACAGCGGGTCTTGTCTAGGTTAGAGTGATCACGTAGCGCAGTAACAGCGGGTCTTGCCGTGGTTAGAGTGATGACGTAGCGCAGCAACAGCGGGTCTTGCCGTGGTTAGAGTGATGATGTAGCGCAGTAACCGCGGGTCTTGTCGTGGTTAGATGATGATGTAGCGCAGTAACCGCCGGGTCTTGCCGTGGTTAGAGTGATGACGTAGCGCAGTAACAGCGGGTCTTGTCGTGGTTAGAGTGATGATGTAGCGCAGTAACCGCGGGTCTTGCCGTGATTAGAGTGATGATGTAGCGCAGTAACAGCGGGTCTTGTCGTGGTTAGAGGATGATGTAGCGCAGTAACCGCGGGTCTTGCCGTGGTTAGAGTGATGATGTAGCGCAGTAACCGCGGGTCTTGTCGTGGTTAGAGGATGATGTAGCGCAGTAATAGCGGGTATTGTCGTGGTTAGAGGATGATGTAGCGCAGTAACCGCGGGTCTTGCCGTGGTTAGAGTGATGATGTAGCGCAGTAACAGCGGGTCTTGCCATGGTTAGAGTGATGATGTAGCGCAGTAACAGCGGGTCTTGCCATGGTTAGAGTGATGATGTAGCGCAGTAACCGCGGGCCTTGTGGTTAGAATGATGATGTAGCGCAGTAACAGCGGGTCTTGTCTCTGGTCCAGTCCTGGCTTCAGGTGTCAATAAAATAAAGAACTAGTCGCAGCGGAGCACCGATAAAGGGAGGCAATCGCCTGGTCTTCATCTGGTTTCTCGCAGACAGGCTGTTGTGTAGGATGTAGTCTGACCTTCACATCCTCACTGGACGGAGTCAGTCTCCATCCCACATTCAGTCCAGTCTCAGCGAGGTCCTGTCCTGTATCCAGTCACTTCCCATGTGTTGTGTCGCTTCTGATGTGTTATTTATTTTGTGTCCAGTCACTTCCTGTATATGCAGTCACTTCCCGTATATGCAGTCACTTCTGATATTGATTTGCACCCTCGTGTACAGTTTGTCTCTAATGCCCTCCTGCCGTCAGCGCTCTACAGATTGTGAACCCCCGCTTGTTCCTTGTCGTTTGTGCCCTTGCCACACTCTCGTCCTGCAGCACATCTCTCAAGAAGCAGTTGTGTCCCCTCGTATAACCAAAACTTTGTAATTGATCTTAAATCCAGCTCTGTTTTCTTCCAATCTGTACCAAGTTCTGTTTTCTTCCAAATTGTATCCACTTGTTTTCTTCCTAATTGTACCCGCTTCAGTTTTCTTCCTAACTGTACTCACTTGTTTCCTTCCTAATTGTACCCACTTCTGTTTTCTTCCTGATTGTACGCAATTCTGTTTTCTTCCTAATTGTACCCACTTCTGTTTTCTTCCTAATTGCACCTAGTTCTGTTTTCTTCCTAATTGTATCCACTTCTGTTTTCTTTCTAATTGTACCAAGTTCTGTTTTCTTCCTAATTGTACCCAGTTCGGAACGCTTGGCTAGCGAATGCATTACGTGGATGTCGAACTAAAAACTGTAGAGTGATTGTCGTCTGCAGACTAAGGTAGAAAAACATCTCATCAGCACGAGATGGATCGAAGGGAAAGCTTGCTGAGTGGATGTCATCTGCAGACTGGCCGTTCCTGGTCTGTGCGGGGAGCGGCCAGGGGCGAACGAAATGCCCAATACATGGAAGTGAGGAATTAAAGCAGCCATGAGCAGGACGTGGCCATTCCTCGGGTGAGCCCAACCTCAGAGCACTATGTGCCGGCTCTGCAATTACGGAAGTCTCCTTGGATAGCGGAGAATGCCCAAGGACTGTCCCTGCCTTCCACTGAGGACTGACAGTAAAGTCCTTGCCCTTCTAACTTGACCAACAGAATGCCCCTCGAAACCTCCAGGAAGGCCAATCTGATTAAAAATTGCCCGCAGAAGTCGGATGTGCCGGCCTAAGGGTGCAAATAAATTGGCACAACTCAAACACGTCCGAGTGAAATGTCCCTCGTGCCCGGAACAGCTCTGACTATCTTGTCTTTCGGCCAGAACAGCCCTGACTATCTAATATTCCGAATGGAACAGCTCTGACGATCTAGTTTTCCGGGCACAGCGACCGTACACGTCCGAACCGAAAGCTCGCTGGAGGAACCTGGAAGTGGGCTGCAGACTGACCGTTCCTGGTTTGTGCAGGAGCGGCCTGTGGCGAACGAAATGCCCAATACATGGAAGTGAGGAATTAAAAGCAGCCATGTGCAGGACGTGGCGATTCCTTGGGTGAGCCCAGCACCAGAGCGCTATGTGTCGGCTCTGCAATTAAGGAAGCCACTCTGAATGGCGGAAAATTCCATGGACTGCTCCTGCCTTCCCTTGAGGGCTGACCGTGAAGTCCTCGACCGTTCTAACTTGACCAGCTGGGATGTGGACGGCACCACAACAGTGAGAGTCCCCCAGGATTGCTAACCCGAATAACAATGCACGCTAAAGTCGGATCTGTTGGCCTAAGGGTCTCGGCCCAAAGGTGCCTAACTTAGACACACCGCAATTACGTCTGAAAAAAACCCACTCCCAATGAACGAAGAAGAAGAAGAAGAAGAAGAAGAAGAAGAAGAAGAAGAAGAAGAAGAACCTAGTTCTGTTTTTTTCCTAAATGTATCCAGTTCTGTTTGTCCAATCCCAGCTATTGCTTACGACGCGTGTTTTTGCAGTCTGTCCTCGTCATCCTGCCTCAGAAGGCCATGACATGAAGTACCATCATCGCACACCTGGACGACACTACCCACTATGGCACTGGCTTGACCTTCAACTCCCACTCCTTGTGCACTTTAACCCCACACAAAAGTCAGAAGTAAAGCGGAGAGTAGGTGCCAGCATGCGGGAATATAAACATGGGGGTTATCTAGCAAAACTACAAAACCCATTCTTGAGTTGATGTTTGCTTAGCGCCTGCCTACATTCCACCCTGTATGACATACGCTATAGTTTATGATCTTGTCGAACTCTTGTCAAAGCGGATATATTCTCTGTGTGTTGACGTTTGCGTTTAAGTAGGATGGGGACTGGAATCAACATCTTACATCTTCTTCTGTCAGTTCTGATTATACCGCAACACTTGACTCTCTGCTCTCTCGGAGAACCTCACACTAGACTCTCTGCTCCCTGGACGTACCTCACATTCGACTCTCTGCTCACTGTAGGCACCTCACATTAGACTCTCTGATCACTGGCGGCATCTCACACTCGACTGTCTGCTCACTAGAGGCACCTCACACTCGACAGTCTGCTCACTGGAGACACCTCCCACTCGACTCTCTGCTCACTGGAGGCACTCCACACTCGACTCTCTCTCTCACTGGATGCATCTGCATCGCTTCTCTACTACAACTGCCGTCTGGTATTGTTAACTAGTTCTCCTCTACAACGACGACAATCTATTTTTGTTGGCAATTGTGTTCTGTACACTACATCCACAGTTGTGTTCTGTACAGTATATCCACAGTTGTGTTCTGTACAGTATATCCACAATTTTGTTCTGTACACTATATCCACAATTGTATCCTGTACACTATATCCACAGTTGTGTTTTGTAGACTATATCCACAATTGTATCATGTACACTATATCCACACTTGTGTTCTGTACACTATATCCACACTTGTGTTCCGTACACTATATCCACACTTGTGTTCTGTACACTATATCCACACTTGTGTTCTGTACACTATATCCACAATTGTGTTCTGTACAATATATCCACACTTATGTTCTGTACACTATATCCACACTTGTATTCTGTACACTATATCCACAATTGTGTTCTGTACACTATATCCACAGTTGTCTTATGTACACTATATCCACACTTGTGTTCGGTACACTATATCCACAGTTGTGTTCTGTACACTATATCCACAATTGTGTTTTGTACACTATATCCACAGTTGTGTTCTGTACACTATATCCACAATTGTGTTCTGTACACTATATCTACTGTTATGTTCTGTAAACTATATCCACAGTTATGTTCTGTACACTATATCCACGGTTGTGTTCTGTACACTATATTCACAATAATGTTCTGTACACTATATCCACACTTGTGTTATGTACACTATATCCACACTTGTGTTCTGTACACTATAACCACAATTATGTTCTGTACACTATATCCACAGTTGTGTTATGTACACTATATCCACAATTGTGTTCTGGACACTATATCCACAAATGTGTTCTGTACACTATATCCACACTTGTGCTCTGTACAGTATATTCACAATAATGTTCTGTACACTGTATCCACAATTGTGTTCTGGACACTATATCCACAATTGTGTTCTGTGCCGTTTTCTTCATAACTTTATTGTAAACTGTTGTTTGCTTTTTAAATAAAATAATTTTTAAATAATTAAAAGCAAGAAAAGCTTACAAACTAGACAAAAACATCGTTCGGGGAGGGAAAGAATACCGAACAGAAAAAAATAGCTGTTCATACAGAAATATAGACAATGTTAGAAAGGAAGCCTACAAAGGTATTTTTAGAAAAGAATAAACAAAGAAAAATGTGAGAGAAATGAAGCACACAAATAAATATACCTTTAATGGGATGTTTACGGCCACCAGACGACACCCGTTAACCCCGCTAGGCCACTTATCACGTGATCAGAGAAGAACGGGCCCAGGAATGCCAGCAATGAAACGGGTGTGTGCCCTGCGACCCTAAAACACTTCTTTGGCCCGACGAGAAACCAGATTCCAGATTTGTACTATCTCGGGCTTACCATTGTTTCTAGATTTATGTAGCGGAGACGTGCCAGTTGGGATCATTGTTACGCGGATGTTATCAGAATGGCTCAGAATTTATTGAGTTTTGGCTGTACTTGATAGTTGCTCACGAGGATCTGGCGTGTGTAGTAAAGGGTGTTTTATAATCCGTTTAGTTTTATGTTCTCTCATTTTCTTAATCCTCCTCCAGAATTCTAACGTAGAGGGGGAAATATAGAAGCAGGTTGGGAGGATTGGCTGTTGGGGACAGGAGCAAGGTGTTGTGGTGTGTTAGTGTTGGTGGCAGATTGTAGGTTCTGATCCTACGATGAAGAAGATAAGAAGAGGGGGAGAAGTAGACCATAGATGAGGTGACTGTGATAGGAGGGGGAGAAGTAGACCATAGATGAGGTGACTGAGATAGGAGGGGGAGAAGTAGACCATAGATGATGTGACTGAGATAGGAGGGGGAGAAGGAGACCATAGATGAGGTGACTGAGATAGGAGGGGGAGAAGGACACCATAGATGAGGTGACTGAGATAGGAGGGGGAGGACGGGACAAAGACGATGATGATGATTACTGGAGGCACTGAGATAAGAATTGTTGCTGAAAGGGACATGGAATGGGGAGAAACAGTAACAATAACAACAAGAACAACAATAAAAACAACAACAGCTTGTGGTTTCTGTATTTACATTCACTCAGGGAACACAATGTTATGAAAAAGAACAAGAACAAGACGATGGTGATGGTAATGATGATGAAGAGTAGGGAGGCTGAAACACGAAATGGAGGCGATGTAAGAGTTGGATGAGCAGACAGAAGCGGAGAAGAACTGGAACCCCATAACACACAGACATTGGTTCAGCTGTGGTACACCTAGGGAAATGTAAACAACTGGAAAGTTGGGAGGCATGGTTGATTGCGTCATATGGCACGGCACTTGATGATGCTGGTAATGATGATCCATGAGTCAGCAACTGCCATCTCTAATTGATGAACTTAAGCGATATGACCGTGACCCTGGCGTGGGTCTCTTCTTGTTGACCGACAGCCCACAGCCAAGACCCGCGGGACAACAGACCACAATATATCCGGTACACAGATGTAAGAAACCGCGCTTTCTATGTACGGTCGGGTATTACTGTGATCTCCTGATCAGCGAAGCGTGTCAAACAGCCACCAACGTCTCCCCCTGTTTGTCATACATACGATATCATATTGTACCTGTCTGAATCCCATTTTCTCATTCAAGTCTTATCTGAATGCCATTGACGGGGAGGACGCGGTCGTGAATGATGTCCTACTGCTTTCATTTGGTTAGGACATTTGAGGGAGGCTTTAAGTTACACTCGGGTTTCATTTCTTTTGTGTGTGTTTAATTTCTTAATATAGATTTATGAGATAGCTAGGTGCCGTTACACGACAGTAGACCAGTCGCCATTCAGTGAATAGGATATAGGCAAGTGTTAGTTTAAATTGAAGATATCATTGAGTCAGCGATAGTGTACTGGCTACATGACTCGGTGGCTCGGGGTCGAAACCTGCTTGAAATGTGGGACTAGCAGTATATTCCAGACACGTTTCCTCAACAGTCACACTGGCCAGCCGCCCGCTGTGTGTGGGTTCCATCCCTACCCGACGGATTGGAATTGATTTTTAGAACCTATGCTCCCAGCTCGACCCAGCCTGAACTAAAATGTGGGTGTAGCACCAAATGCCCAGTGTGCCCTAAGTTATAGAGAGGTTCTGTTCTATCTGTTTTACATGTTCTACATGTTTTACCTGTTTTACCTTTTCTACATGTTTTACCTTTTCTACATTTTTTACCTGTTCTACATGTTTTACCTTTTCTACATGTTTTACATGTTTTACCTGTTCTACATGTTTTACCTGTTCTACATGTTTTACCTGCTCTACCTGTTCTATCTGTTTACCTGTTCTATCTGTTTACCTTTTGTACTATTTTTACCTGTTCTACAAGTTTTACCTGTTTTACCCTTTCTACATGTTTTACCTATTCTACCTGTTTTACCGGTTCTACTTGAATTACCTGTTCTACATGTTTTACTTTGTTTTACCCGTTCTACATGTTTTACCTTTTCTACCTGTTCTACCTGTTTTACATGTTCTACCTGTTTTACCTGTTCTATCTGTTTTACATGTTTTACCTGTTCTACCTGTTTTACATGTTTTATCTGTTCTACAAGTTCTACATGTTTTACCTGTTCTGTTTTACCTGTTCTACCTGTTCTACCTATTCTGCATGTTTTACCTGTTCTACATGTTTTACCTGTTCTACATGTTCTACCTGTTTTACCTGTTTTACCTATTCTACCTGTTTTACCTGTTCTACATGTTTTACCTGTTCTACCCGCTTTACTGTTTTGCCTGTTTTACCTGTTCTACATGTTTTACCTGTTCTACATGTTTTACCTGTTCTACATGTTTTACCTGTTCTACCCGCTTTACTGTTTTGCCTGTTTTACCTGTTCTACATGTTTTACTTGTTCTACCTGTTCTGCATGTTTTACCAGTTCTACATGTTTTACATGTTCTACATGTTTTACCTGTTCTACCTGTTTTATCTGTTCTATCTGTATTCCCCGTTTTACCTGTTCTACCTGTATTACCTATTCTATATGTTTTATCTGTTTTACCTGTTCTACATATTTTACCTGTTCTACCTGTTTTCCCTGTTCTACATATTTTATCTGTTTTACCTGTTCGATCTGTTTTACCTGTTCTACTTTATTTACCTATTTTACCTGTTTTACCTGTTCTATCTATTCTACCTGTTTTACTTGTTCTACCTGTTTTACTATTCTATCTGTTTACCTGTTCTACATGTTCTATCTGTTTTATTTGTTCTACCCGTTTTACCTCTTATATCTGTATTACCTGTTCCGTCTGTTTTCAAATGTACATACCTCTGCTGGTCGCCTAGTGTGTGTGTGTGTGTGTGTGTGTGTGTGTGTGTGTGTGTGTGTGTGTGTGTGTCTTCTGTGTCGTATACTACGAGGGTAAGTTAATAAGTAAGTCACAAATGGTTGTAGAAAAATAACTAAAAATGATGACAACTTGAAACCAGATTATTTGTATAAATACATTGTCCCTTTATTTCTCAACATAATTTCCACCTACATTGATGCACTTATCCCATCGTTTTATCAGTTCTCCCAAACCGACTGCATAAATCTGCGTGCCTTGTTTTCATTTACCTTTCATCCCACAGACCTGTGTGACTTACTTATTGACTCGCCCTCGCAACTTTTTCTTCCCAACTATGCACCGCTTTACTGGAAATCGCCAGGGGCTAAGTCCACTGAAAACCCACCTTGGCGGGAGACATTTCGCGAAGGATGCCGAAGTTGAATGTGAAGTGAAAGCGTGGTTTTAGAAAACAGAGCACGCAGTTCTATGCAGCAGGTTTGGGAGAACTGATAAAACTATGGGATAAGTGCATCAATGTTGGTGGAAATTATGTTGAGAAATAAAGGGACAATGTATGTATAAAAATAAACTGGTTTCAAGTTGTTATCATAGTTAGTTATTTTTCTATAGCCATTTGTGACTTACTTATTAACTTACCCTGGTATCAATCATTTCTCATAAAGAAGTCCCTCTATGCCATGATGTCAAACTGTCCAGCATCTTCTCACTTCGTCTCCCCCTGCCTCTCCCACCTTCTCCTTGTGGCGACATACTCCAGCTTTCCCCTTCTCATGACATGCCCAAAGAATGTGGACTGTCTTCTTGTGATGCGAGTAGCCAGTTCTCTGTGTGGGTGAACTTCTTGAAGACATCTTCATTACACATGTGACTCCTCCATGATGTTCTGGTCATTCTTCCATACACCCCCATTTCTGCAGCCTCCACACAATTCCTCGCTAGTGTGCCACGTGTCCACGATTCACGTCCCTACACCAGGATTGTATCAATATGTGTATGTATGGGAACGAATGAACAACCCAGCACACCTGACACGAGAGAACCTGGCTGTGCAACCCTAGTCTTTTATCAGTGACACGCCCTCGGCCCTGGCTCCCCTGGCGGCAAGAACGGAAATATCCTGGAGTAGGGCGAATGAAGTAGCTGTTGTCTTTCACCATCCACATCATCATCATGTTGGTTCCACGGTTCCTTGCCAGTTCCATTGCCACGTGTATCTGCCATGTCTGTGCCCATCGCCATGCTGGTCGAACACCTGTCTCTTCTTCCTGGAACCTCGCCTGGCATTTCAGTTCTGCCCAAACTACTGTGAGCTTAAACATGGCCAACACATTTCATTTTTCAGTGGAAAAAACGCGATTCTGGGTAGCGAACTTGTTACTTCACACACCTCGCTTTCTGAAGGTCGCGGGTTCGATTCCGGCCTACATCGTTCGGTTCACGGGTGCAATATTCTCGGAAAATCCTGTTGGTAGTCGTTGGAGCTACGTAGTTCCTACTTTGTGCGCCGCTTCCGTTAGGCTGCACTGCGGAAAGAACCCGAACCATAAGTGAGAACTGTAACATGACAGTTCTCAAGCCCCGATGGTCTTCCTCGGTGCTTGCGTCATGGTCCAGGACTCACATTCGAGTGTTCCCACGGGACAGACGATGTTCCCAATTAAGTTACTCTAACTGGTTCGCTGATGTTGTGCCGTGGACTTCCGTGGCTGTTTAACCTCTGCCCTTCGTGTTTAGAATTCTAACCAGAAATAAACACCCCGGCCTACAGTCAGTCATTCGGCCTTGCTGTCATGTGTTAAGTAGGTCACATTCCGACCATATTTGAGGGATTGTTTTTATCGCCAAAGTATTGTGTTCTTCGGTGACTTGTTTGTTATTCTCACTGTCTGCTGTCAAATATACTTAGATCAGTGCTTCTCAACCTTTTTGGGCCCATGCACCCCTTCACCATATGTTCAGAACGTCATCCCCCCTGCCCCCACCCCCCTCATTCGTACATCTTCAGACTTCGTGATGAATATACTCGCAGAAAGCAGCGGACAACTTGAGCCTGTTGACATGTCCATTGTTTGTGTCTGTTTCGTTTGTCCTGGCTGCTCATGTGGTGACTGCGTTATGTTCTCACCCCTCCCTCTCCCCATTCGTTTAAATATACGTGGCGGGGAATGGGGTGAAGGAGGGGACAGTGAAAGATTGGGTTGCTATAGTATCATACAGGTAGTTTCTTCTTCTTCTTCTTCTTCTTCTTCTTCTTCTTCTTCTTCTTCTTCTTCTTCTTCACATGTTGAAGGTCTGAGATGTGCTAGTCCCCTTCATGATTGACTGGAGGTCCTTGACTGACTGGAGCTAAGGTCAGCATTTCCATGACATATCCGAGGAGCGGCTGACCGAGTGGCTAGAAAGCCGGACTCTCCTTCTGGAGACTCGGGTTCGATCCCTCGGTAAGGTGTGGGATTTTTTCTGTCGGGGCAAAAAGAAACTCCTAACCTGCACAGTTCGCGGCGACTGCACTAGCCAGACGGCCTTAATTCCTCAGGCTCAAAGACCCCTCTGCCAGACACCGCAAGGTACTATATTGGCAGTAAATGACAGTTTTTATCCGAGATCACGTGCTATATCTACCCGTTGGAAAGTTTACTTTCCTTATTAATTTTGTCAGGGCCTATACCGTACAGCCTACTCTTTGCGATTTCTAACTGTCGGGAGATATATAACTTGCACATAGGACCTCTGATGTTTTGTCCTTATCGGAGAAGCGAAGGTACGCGATCTGACTACCTAGAGATCGGGGAGCTGTGTGATAGCTTCAGATAGTAATGGTTCTTGAGAAAATCTCCAGCTCAATGCAGGGATAAAACTGAGCACCCGCTGGGCCTGACGCGAAAACCGTAACCTCTCAGCCACGATTGCCCCTCTTTTGCTTTTAATTAAATCAGCTTTTTGGTGACGTGTGAACTTAAATGACTCCTTTTATTGAGATAAACATCAGACTAAATTGGATTACCCAGATTTAGCTCAAACAATGAAGACTGTCCCAAGCGGTGTTCCGTAGGATTGTCACCTTTCAGACACCTTGAACCATTGACCATGAATTTCATTGCCTGAGGGAATATGTACGAGAAAGTATGTTCGTGAAGTTTTGTGGTATTTTTTGGAGGTTGACGGCGTCAACAGATCCAGACACAGAGATAGTTTAATGAATGCCCTAGTTGTATTGTTTTCTTTTAAAGGTAATTGTATTTAGAGCGTGACGGGGAAGAAGGCACACCTGGGCCATCTCTGTGGGCTGGGGAACCACAAACGTCAGATCCAGTCATGGCCGTCTGCTGGCTGTAAACACGTGGGTTTAGATTGTGACCTCACTGAAATGTTCCATATTCTCTCTCTCTCTCTCTCTCTCTCTCTCTCTCTCTCTCTCTCTCACGCTCTCTCTCTCTCTATTTCTCTTTGTGTGTGTGTGTGTGAGTGGGTGTGTGTCTCTGTCTTGTTATCTGTCTCTCACTATCACGCTATGTCTCTCTCTTTCCATCATTCTCTCCTCCTCGCTTATTCTCTGACTTGCTCTCTCTCACCGTCTCTCTCTCTCTCTCTCTTCTCTCTCTCTCTCTTTCTTTCTCTCTGCATATCTCCCTGTCCCTTAATTTCGCTTTTTGTCTCCTTTTCTCTATCCGCTATCCTTCGCGCTCTCTCTCTCTCTCTCTCTCTCTCTCTCTCTCTCTCTCCGTCTCGCTCTCAATCTCTTTTCCTCCCTAGCGCGCGTTCCCTCTCCCTCTCTCTCTCTCTCTCTCTCTCTCTCTCTCTCTCTCTCTCTCTCCGTCTCGCTCTCAATCTCTTTTCCTCCCTAGCGCGCGCCCCCTCTCCCTCTCTCTCTCTCTCTCCCTCTCTCTATCTCTATCTCTCTTAATCCCTTTCTATCGCAATGGTTCTCTTGCGCTCTCTATTCTTCTCGCTGTTTTTTTTATCTCTCTCCCTTATCTTTTTGTCTCTCTCTCTCTCTCGCTCCCTGTCTTTCTCTCTCTTTCTCTGTCTCTCTTTTTCTCTCATGCCCTCTCTCTGTTTCTCTCTCTCTTTTGCTCTCTCTCTTGCTCTCTCCTTCTCAGTCTCGCTCTCTCTCTCTCTCTGTATTGCTCTCTCTCTCTCGGTATGTCTTTCTCTGCATGCCTCTCTCCGTATGTATCTCTCGGTATTTCTCTCTCGCTCTCTCTCTCTCTCTTTCTGTCTCGTTCTCTATTTATCTGCCTCATTCTCTCCTCTCTCTCTCTCTCTCTCTCTGTCTCATTCTCTCAGTACCTACCTCATTCTCTCTCTCTCTCTTTATGAGCCTCATTCTTTCTCTCCTCCTCTCTCGTTCTCGCTATGTGTGTGTGTATGTGTGTGTGTGTGTGTGTGTGTGTGTGTGTGTCATCAAGTGATTCGCCGACTGGGGTGAACGATCATGCATCTCCACATCACACTATCTCAAACAGAATCTGCCACTCCGGGCCTCGAATAGTGTATCAATATGGGGCTACCATGCTTAATAATCTGGCGGTATCATATCTTGTCCCCCGGGAAGGTTAACCTGGTCAACAAATGCCCGCAGAAGTCGGATGTGTCGGCCTGACGGCGCAAGAACGCAGCTCTGCTGTAAACAGGCACAACGCAGTCACATCCGAAGAAAAAAAATCCGGATGAACGCAGAAGAAGAAGAAGAAGATATCTTGTCCTTCCCTAGTACTACTATTGACGTCATCGTGACACAGTCTGGTGGTGCCACTTTGTTTCGCCCACAGTCGGCGCCGCCACTGAGTTTTGTACACAAACAAGAAGAATGAGGTCAGAGGCGCCCCTGACCCGCTGACAAGTTGCCAGGTTTTCTTGTGTCTGAATGCCGAATGTACATTATGTCTAGTTTATTAAATTGTTGTAGTATGTCGGTTCTCTTTGAGGAATGTCATTCTGGAACTTTTTATTGCTTGGGTGCGTTTTGTGCATTGTGTCTGCTATAGATTGACATGGTCGCCATTGTGTCCAGCACTCAACAGCGTGGCGCAGTAACGGCCGGGCAGGATCAAACCTCTGTTCATTTGTTTCACTAGCTTACTGTGGCTAATCCAAGCTTTATCACTAGAAATAAGCACACAAGGAGATTCAAAATAAAATAGACGAGGAATTAGCCAAAGAAAAATTTGGGTTCTGCAAAAACAGCGTCACCAGAGACCCCATAATCTGTTTGAGGATGTTGATAGAAAAATATATATAAATTCAGAAAAAAAAATATGTATGTATGTCTTATAGACTACAAGAAAGCTTTTGATAGAGTACAACATGAACGCTTAATTACATACATGCCTTCAGGATATAGGAGTACCGAAAAGTTCACCAGGCTTATCAGTAACCTGTATTGGGAACAAGAGGCGTCAATTAGATTCGGAAATAATTATTCGTCGCCCATAGCATAGAGATAAATAGAGTGTTGCAGGGATGCGTGTTGTCCACAGATCTCTTCAACTTATACTCAGAAAGAATTTTTAAACAAGTCGAACTGTCGGACGTAACATCAATGGAAGAATCAAAAACAATCTCAGGTATGTTGACGATGCCGTATTACTAGCAGAAAGCGAGCAAGAGTTAAAAAACGTAGGATAATTAGCAGTGGGAAGGAGAGGTCATTAATGAGCATCACAGTAAACGGGGAGATACTAGACCAAGTAACAAGTTTCTATTATCTTGGACATGTGCAACAAATGATGGCAGAAGTAAAGTAGAGATCAAAACAGAGAATAGGAATGGCCAAATATGCTTTCAACAGCATGAAATCAGTATTAACATCTAGAGAGATTAACAACGTATTACAAATGAGAATTGTCAAATGTTATGTATATTGAACACTACTATATGGCGCGGAAGCCTGGACATTGAACAAGCAACTAGAAAGTCGCATAGAAGCCCTGGAGATGTGGATATACAGAAGAATATGTCGTATTTTATGGAAATAAAAACAATCAAATACAGAGGTTCTAGAACAGTGGTTCTCAACTTATTTTGGCCCATGCCCCCCCTTTACCATATGTTCAGAACATCATCCCCCCCCCACCCCAACCCTTACACAGTATATAAAAATGGAAGCTAAATTTAATAACACATACTAGAACAAGTTTATACATCTACATAAAACGTGATTTGCGGGTCTACTTACGTTATAAAACGAATTTCATTAGGGCGAGAAGTACAGAACTCTAAAATTTAGAGGGAAAAACAATATCAAGTAACTGGTTCTTGTATTAATGTGATCTTGAAATAATCTTAATTTCCCCCCCCCCCCCGAAACCCTAAAATTCCCCCCCCCCCCCATGGGGAGGAGTTCCCCACCGGTTGAGAACCACTGTACTAGACAGTCTTGGAATGAAAAGAGAGGAAATAATAAAGAGTCCATTGAAATATTTCGGCCGCGTTAAAGGAATAACACTCTTATAAAAACGATATTGGCGGGTAAGGTTGAGGGCAAGAGGGCAAGAGGTAGACAACTATACAAGTGGGAAGATAACATCAAGAGATAGACAAACAACAATCTGACAGAATCTGCAGATAGGGCGAGAGAAAGTGTTGGAGGTCCATTGCAGCCAATCTTCATTGTGGAGACGGCACCTGATTGATTGATTGATTGACTGATAGATTGATTGATTGAACAAGAACAATTTCTAGGTAAGATCACACATAGCCAGTTCACCTTTGCGCTTCCTAAATCCAGTCGTTGCTAACGGAATCTGTAAAAAGGAAGCGGAAATAGCCGAGACATAATTCATTCATACCGAGCCACGGGCCATAACTGGAAGTCATATTTGTAAAGAGAGGGATCTACGGCTGAATGACCCACCCGCTGGGTGGCTGGTATCCGTTTGCATTGTCACCTTCACGGGTCATCTCACTTCTGTCCTTATTTACTCCCCTGGTTATTTCTGTTCTAGGTTTCCTTTATCTGTGTACGTACGTAGTGAACTCTGTTGGCGGAGGTCAAATTCCGTTCATGCCTGGGTCATATGGACGCTCGGGCTGCCTGAGCGCTGATAGTTTCAGTAATGGAATATAGATTAGACATAGTTGTGAGTCATCGGTGTCGCTGTGGGTCAGTTGAGAGCATAGGCCAGTCCAGGCACTGGTCAGTGTGACTGGACACTGATCACGCATACTGTAATCTATACCTGCGGGGTGCGATGCAAGTCTCACAGAATGGCCGTCAGTTTTACTTGTGCTTTCATTTCAGTTCTGTAACTGAATAGGCAGTTAGGTAAGTACGTGTGTGTGTGTGTGTGTGTGTGTGTGTGTGTGTGTGTGTGTGTGTGCGCGCGTGCGCGCCTGTCTATATGTATCTATGGATGGGTGGGTGAATTTAAGCAAGTCGGTCAATCAGTCAGTCAGTCAGTCAGTAAGCAAGTAATTAAGTATTCATCACGACACTTGGGAGACTCCTGCCATAGATCAAAATTCGTAGCGTATATCATTACGCAAGGGTGCAGTCACTTGGGAAGCAAACAGGACTGCAAGAGCTGTGAAATAAAAGGCTGGACTGAAAAAACACTGCAGGAGATTCTCCTCCTGGAACGTCAAACATTGTCAACGAACATTTCGAGCCAAAATAGGCGTTACCAGCCATCTTAGAACTCACAGCTCCCTACTTTCAACCTCACTGGATGAAATGAATGATCATCATCATTCTTGATGGACAAACAACACTTAAATAGTACGCTAGTAAACAAGCAAGTAAGCAAGTGAGTGAGTGGAAACTTGGATCGCAAAATTACGGAATCTCGCTGTTGTCCTATTGTTGGGCGTAGGTTGTTCAAAGATGCCCTTATGTCACTCACGGGAAATGTACAGAATCTCAGTCTTGTCCTATTGTTGAGGCGAGGGGGGGGGGGGAGGAATGGTGTCATGGACGCCCTTATCTTGCTCATGGGAAATCTACGGAATCTCAGCTGTCCTATTGTTGGCGGAGGTGGTTTAAAGATGCCCGTATCTCGCTCACCAGGTGGCGTTCTGGTTAATTGCGGCCATTTCTAATTGGCAGTTCACTCCACTCCATGACTTTTGTTAATTGCCCACTGAGTTCGTCTGGAGACAAGCCGATGTCTGGTAGGCCGAGAACCCACGTACACTTGTCTTTGTCTTCAGTCAGGGGAAGATATCATTAATTTGTCCTCTGGTGGGATCAGGCCTGCCCACAAATATTGCATTTTCCCATTGCCTAATGCGGCCACTGATATCTATTTACTTCTCCTCCTCTTCTTCAGTAAGTGTCAATCAATCCCTTAAGTGGATCAATATTATGTTGTCGCTTTAGTTCAGGAGCGGAGTTACTCAGAGGTGCGACGTTCGCCTCCGACTTCCAGTAGTCTTGAGCAGTCTTCCCACGATCATGGGGTTGGTTATGTGAAATAAGAACAGGATGGTATAACCTCTCCCTCCCCCATCCCTCCATCCCGGGGGAGTTGATCGGACGATTAGCTTTCGCTTGTGAGGACGAGAAACTAGAAGGACCCGTGCGTATGTTGTACAAGTAAACGCCCCTTATACACGCTTTATGAGTATTGTACATATGGTGCTTTATCCATATCTTCATAGACCCATGAGCACTCTATGGGTGATGTTGTTGCTATGACACCGGCTGGCTTGACTTCCCCAGACATTTCCTGGGACCTACTCTAGGCTGGGTCGACCTTGTACCCATTCCAGACTGGGTCGACCTTGCACCCACTCCAGGCTGGGTCGACATGGGACCTACTCTAGGCTGGGTCGACCTGGGACCTACTCTATGATGGGTCGACCTGGGACCTACTCTAGGCTGGGTCGACCTGGGACATACTCTAGGCTGGGTCGACCTTGTACCCACTCCAGGCTGGGTCGACCTTGTACCCATTCCAGGCTGGGTCGACCTTGTACCCATTCCAGGCTGGGTCGACCTGGGACCTACTCTAGGCTGGGTCGACCTGGGACCTACTCTAGGCTGGGTAGACCTGGGACCTACTCTAGGCTGGTTCGACCTTGTACCCATTCCAGGCTGGGTCGACCTGGGACCTACTCTAGGCTGGGTCGACCTGGGACCTACTCTAGGCTGGGTCGACCTGGGACCTACTCTAGGCTGGGTCGACCTGGGACCTACTCTAGGCTGGGTCGACCTGGGACCTACTCTAGTCTGGGTTGACCTTGTACCCATTCCAGGCTGGGTCGACCTGGGACATACTCTAGGCTGGGTCGACCTTGTACCCACTCCAGGCTGGGTCGAACTTGTACCCATTCCAGGCTGGGTCGTCCTGGGACCTACTCTAGGCTGGGTCGACCTGGGACCTACTCTAGACTGGGTCGACCTGGGATCTACTCTAGGCTGGGTCGACCTGGGACCTACTCTAGGCTGCGTCGACCTGGGACCTACTCAAGGCTGGGTCGACCTTGTACCCATTCCAGGCTGGGTCGACCTGGGACCTACTCTAGGCTGGGTCGACCTGGGACCTACTCTAGGCTGGGTCGACCTGGGACCTACTCTAGGCTGGGTCGACCTGGGACCTACTCTAGGCTGGGTCGACCTGGGACCTACTCTAGGCTGCGTCGACCTGGGACCTACTCTAGGCTGCGTCGACCTGGGACCTACTCAAGGCTGGGTCGACCTTGTACCCATTCCAGGCTGGGTCGACCTTGTACCCATTCCAGACTGGGTCGACCTGGGACCTACTCTAGGCTGGGTCGATCTTGTACCCACTCTAGCTGGGTCGACCTGGGACCTACTCTAGACTGGGTCGATCTTGTACCCACTCTAGCTGGGTCGACCTAGGACCCACTCCAGGCTGGGTCGATCTGGGAGCACAAGTCTATTTAAATCATCCGTCCGATGCGGATTCGAACCCATGAGCACCGAACCCGCCAGCAGACGGGCTAGTCACTGTGCCACCGTGGATCCCATGACAGCACGGACCTGAGACTGACTCCCAATATATCCGCCTTGATACTCAGCTAGGTCCTTGATCCCTAGCATACCCACCCTGATCCCCAGTATACCCACCCTGATCCCCAAGCTGGGTCCTTGATCGTTGCCCGTTTTCCCGCCTTGTCTGTCTGCCTGGTGTTGTCATTTGGGCCACCTGACTTGAGTACACAAGTTGACCACGAAGTCACCTTTGAGACCCTATGTCCCTATCAGCTCATCTCTCCATTCCATCATTCCATTAGAAGGGAGGCATGGTTGTCTGCACGTCTCTCGGGCTTAACCTCCGCGACACCTCTCAGCTTGTGGCGGGGAAAAGCATACAAGCACAAGTCAACGAATATCTCCGGAAAGATCTTAACACTTCACCCCACACGAACCTTAACACTTAACCGGGAATTGTTAATGTATGTAGGCCTGGGACTTATCTTCACGGCCCTGGTAACAGGTGGACGGACTACATCATGTGTCCTTGTGAGAGGGTGGTGGTCGCAGATGTCCAAGGTTTACAAAGAGGTCACAGTGGGTTATGTTTACGCCGAGGGTTCTGTGCGTCGTGCGTGTGTGTCTTGTTGTCTACAAGGTCTTGTGTGAAGATAGGGGTGGCGGAGATGGTTGCATGATTGCGGCGTCAGGAGTGGTGGAGATGGTTACATGATTGCAGCGTCAAGGGTGGTGGAAATGGTTGCATGATTGCGGCGTCAGGGGTAGTGGAATGGTTGCATGATTGCAGCGTCAGGGGTGGTGGAGATGGTTGCAGCGTTAGAGGTAGCTGAGATGGTTGTGGCAATTGTGTGGCAAGTGGGGCAGCCATATTGTCTGACTGTCGGTCCGTGCTGAGGAAAGTTCAACATAGATAGATGTTACATGAGTGGGTACCTGGCATAGACACTACTTTCTGACATAGACATACATGGATATACTGTCTATGTCAGTGGTTCTCAACCTTTTTCTTGGCCCATGCACCCCTTCACCATATGTTCAGAATGTCATCTCCCCTCCCCCACCCGCCACCTTTCGTATTTCCTCCCTATAAATCCCAATACCACCTACCCTCTACACAGTATATGTAAAAATGGAAGCTAAATTTAATAGCACATACTAAAACACATCTAGATGTCTACAGGAAACGTGATTTGCGGGCCTACTTACGTTATAAAACAAATTTCAGAATGGCGAGAAGTACAGAACCGTAAAGTATGGAGGGAAAAACAATATCAAGTAATCCGTTCTTTTATTAACGCGATCTTGAAATAATCTTAATTCCCCCCCCCCCTCCCGGAAACCCTAAAATTCCCCCCTGGTGGAGGGGGGTTCTCCACCTTTGAGAACCACTGGTCTAGGTCATACTTGAGTGTGTGGTACCGAGCATTGACACTTCTCTCTGACATAGACTGACATGGGTATACTGTCTAAGTTGTGGTGGAGTGTGAGGTAACGAGCATTGACACTTATGTTTGACATAGACTGGCATAGACACTTCTGTTTGATATAGACTGGCATAGACACTTCTGACTGACATAGACTTACATGGGTGTGCCAAACAACAAGCGTTCCCTGTTTTCTTTTAGCGCCGAATGTTGGGCAGTGCTCACCAAACCCGACACCTCACACAATGTCAACGGCTTCGGGCGGAGGGGTGCAATTGGGAGAGTACAAGCCTATCCTAATACGAGGAAATGCAACCTAAAGACTAAATGTCATTGCAGGGCAGACCAGACCAGGCCCTAAGCGTTGGTCGGCAACTGGTCTAGAATGGAAGCTCCGACAGGCGGACAGTCAGAGTATTGCTTTGTTGATCCGACAGCTTCTGCAGCCTGCCTTGTTCCAGATGTAGAGGTGTTACTTTTCCTCTGGAGTAAACTAGGCAGGCTGAGAGAGGGATCATGCTGCATGGGCAAGACATGGTCTCTAAATTCAGTCCAGACATTGTGCTATGGAGAGGTATAACTCCAGTTTACAAACTATTCTCTGTCAAAACGGCAAGGCCAGTCATATGTCCATTAGCCACCACGGCGTTGACAAGGGCCCTTGACTTGACGTGTATGTGTGCCTGGTCTGCACACAGTATTACTGTACCCGGGACTACGAGTTCGTGCACTGTGACTGCTCCTCCCTGCTGCCACCCTTTTTCCTTTTCCCCCCAATTTTGTCCATTTTTGTGAGGATGCTCACGGTAATCGTCAGTGTATGTTTGTGTAAAGTGTGGGAGTTTGCGATTATGTTAGACAGCGTGTATGTGTCTAGATATGTGATTATGTGTGGGTGTGTGTATGTGTGTGTGTGTGTTTATATGTGTGTAGGTGTGTATGTGTGTATGCGTGTCTATGTGTGTGTATGCGTGTCTATGTGTGTGTGTGTGCGCGTGCATGTGTGTGCATGTGTGTATATGCGAGTGTATGTGTGTGTATATGTGTGTATGTATGTGTGTTTATGTGTGTGTCTATGCGTATGTGAATATGTGTGTGTACATATCTGTATGTGTGTATGGGTATGTGTGTAGGTGTGTGTATGTGTATGTGTGCATGTATGTGTATGTATGTATGTGTGTAGGTATGTGTATGTGCATGTGTAGGTGTGCGTATGTGTGTGTATTTATATATGTGTGCATATGTGAGTATGTGTATGTGGGTGTAGGTGTGTATGTGCGTGTATGAGTGTGTGTATATGTGTATTATGTGCGTTTACGTATGTGTGTATTGTGTGTATATGTGTGTGTGTTTGTGTGTGTGCTTGTCTGTGTATGTGTGGTTATGTATGTGTATATGTGAGTATGTGTGTATTGAGTGTGTGCATAACTGTGAGAGTTTGTGTAAATGATGTAAGTATTATGCACGTATGTATGAGTGCATGTGTCTTTGTGAACGTGCGTGTGTATGTGTGTCTGCCTGTCTCATAACATGGTAATATGCATTATGTATACAACATCCAATTGGCAATGTTGTTTTCCTATGCAAATGTAACATGCACAGTTGATGAACGAAAGATGAGTGACTGGAAGGGCCGAGTGTAAGACGGGCCTGCGTACCCAATTTGTAACCCTTTGAAAATAAAGTTTGTTCGTTCGCTCGCCTGTCTCGGCACCTCCACTATGACGTCATTCGGCGCGTTCAGCAGCTCCGTGATAACGTCATTCCGTGCGGTAGGCACCTCCCTGATGACGCCTCTGTCGTGTACTAGAATTTTTTTTTCCCGCATATCCTTTACAGGACATCGCTGTCAACACCAGCATTTTACCGCTGTCGGTGATTTCTTGGCAAGATTACGCTCAGTAGTTTGCCATTGCTGTCTGAGCGGCCGGCTCACTAATACCGTAAGTTACCAACGCGGGGAGTACCGCTTCCAATTCACACTCGCTACGTTACCCTACGTGGATAAACAGGATTACGGAGAAAGTCGTTAAACCCTAGGCCAGGGAGACCGGCTTACTAGAGTTAGAAAGAGTAAATATCTTGAATCTCTGGGTAGGCAGGAATGTACCAGTTAAGTAGTATTGTTTCGGATGTTTTCCTAAAGTTGCCAGTTACCAAAATTAACCGCATTTAATTATGGGAATGTCCGGAACGCATGCATATAGAAATTAAAGCGACTTTCATTTTGTGTTTGCTGTTAGAGATCAAAAGTGGGGCTGTTCCCCCCTCTGTGACGCATCTTACCTTTGATAATGTGTTCTGTCAGCGGCCACGGCAGGCCACCCACGACCCTCATTGACCTGGTCATAAACATTTCAGTTTGTGGTACACAACCAACACGAACCAAGGGGGCGATGGCTGTTCTTGTATTTTCAAGTCTTTGATGTATTGTGTTGTGGTTCATTGTCGGGCCATTAGTGTGATGTGGTGATTTGAACCCGGCGACTGACGCCAAGAGTGGTCAACCTGGCAGGCTTGTTGAATCTCTGTTTGCATAGGCCAATGTGTGTGTAGAATACCAATACAGTAAATGCTTCATTTAACGGACCGCCTTATAACGGATTTTCGAATTAACGGACAAATAATAATACAAGGATATTGATTAATGATAGTTTGTTTTCGTTTAGAAATTAAAGAATCTTACAAGACTGACTGTTCTCATTTCTCACTTTGTGGGGTAGTCTACGGCAGACTTGCTTTGGTCTCAGTCTCCCTCAAGATGTCAGCTTGTGTTCACGGTGTGTCTGCGACTGTATTTGTTATTTCTTTCTAGAATCCCTGTAATTGCGTATTGTAGCTGATCTGTAGACTGAGCACTAATACCTGATTGTAGGAAACCTTAGTCATTGAATACAACAGACTGTGCGCTAATACAAGATTGTAGGAAACCTTTAATATTAAAGACAATAGACTGTGCGCTAATACAAGATTGCAGGAAACCTTTAATATTAAAGGCAATAGACGGTGCACTTATACCAGATTGTTTTTTTTTAAAGTTGCATGTCCTTCACAGGACGTAGCAGTCAGCCCCAGCATTTTCGCAGTTCGTGATTCCTGGGCAAATTATTTTAAGTTCAGTAGTTTGCCATTGCTTTCTGAACGACCGGCTCCTATACCTTTTTCGAAAGAAAATAAACAAGCACCGCTGTTTCCAACTATGGTATACGGGCTTACAAACCGCGTTCGCAAGCCCTTAGCCATAGGGACCGGTTACCAGATTGTAAGAAACCTTTAAAATTAAAGGCAAAAGACTGTGCACTTATACCAGATTGTAGGAAACATTGGACATTAAAGAAAATAGACTGTGCGCTAATATCAGATTTTAGGAAACCTTTGACACCACACGTCCACGTCTGACACCACTGGTAGATGGCCGTCACAGTTCTCTGCAACACTGACAGGGGATCTGTGAGTTCGGGGTTATTGCCAAGGGCCTAGGGTTATTGTCATTGGTCCAGGGTTACTGTCAAGGGTCTAGGGTTACTGTCAATGGTCCAGGGTTACTGATAAGGGTCCATAGTTACTGTCAAGGGTACACGGTTACCTCCAAGGGTACAGGGTTACTGTCGGAGGTACAGGTTACTGTCAAGGGTACGGGATTACTGTCAAGGGTCTAGGGTTACTGTATGGGATCCAGGGTTACTATCGAGGGTCCATGGTTACTTTCAGGGGTCCAGTCTTCGGTTTATGGTTACAATCTGAGGTCCAGGGTTACTATCGGGGTCCAGAGTAACTGTCAGGGGTCCAGGGTTACTATCGGGGTCCACATTAACTGTCAGGGGTCCAGGATTACAGTCTGGGGTGCAGTATTACTGTCGGAGGTCCAGGATTACATTCTGGAGTGCAGTATTACTGTCGGGGGTCCAGGATTGCTTCCAAAGGTCCATGGTTACAGTCTTGCGTTCAGGGTCAATGTCGGGGGTCCAGAGTTATTATCGGGGTCCAGAGTAACCGTCGGGTGTCCAGGATTATAGTTTGGGGTGCAGTATTACTGTCGGGGGTCCAGGATTACTGCCAAAAGTCCATGGTTATAGTCTTGGGTCCAGGGTCACTGTCGGGGGTCCAGGGATACTGTCAAAGGTTCGTAGTTACAGTCAGGGGTTCAGGGTCACTGTTAGGGGTCCATGGTTACTATCCAGGGTTACTGTCAAGGGTCTAAGGTTACAGTCTTGGGTCCAGGGTTATAGTCAGGGGTGCAGGGTCACTGTCGGAGGTCAGAGTTTACTTTCAGGGTCCAGGGTTACGATGACCGTCAGTCAAGCCTGCTAACCACTTGATACCGCTGCGTCCTTTGCCCCTTGAACCTTGCATATAATCTATAATGTAGAGATGAAGAGAAAATATGGTGTGCTTACTTGTCATGTTTCATAAATTGTTGGTGTTTACAACTAAATGTACATTTATATCTCTTTATTTCAGATCACTATATTTAAAGTTTCTCAACATCATATGACATTTCAATTATGGGACAAAGTAAGTGACGTCATCATTGTTTTGATCATGAGAAATACATTAAAGGGTATTGAGGGGCATTCAGGGAGGAATGCGGAATAGAGATAAAAGGACACAATCTCCTACAATATACATATAGAACACACACTGAAATTCGAATATGCCGCTGCCAGATAATAAGAGCACCTCGCGGCTGGAGCAAGTGTACTTCAACGCAAGACAATTAAACTTTGGGCCGGTCGTTCAGAAAGCAATGGCAAACTACTGAACGTAACAATTGCCTAGTACATCAACAGCAGCTGAAAATGCTGGTGTTGACTGCAACATCCAGTAAGGGATACGCAACAACATCCCCAGAAACCAAATTATGTCATTACTAGCCAGGTCTATCACCCACGAGAACCCACAACTATGGAATTTATATAAAACCAGCATAGCTCAAATAACAAACATACATATACATCGTAATGCTGGGTCTACATATGAGGAAACACCTGGAAGGTTAACCTTGTCAACAAATGCCCGCAGAAGTCGGATGTGTCGGCCTAACGGCGCAAGAACGCAGCTCTGCTGTAAACAGGCACAACGCAATCGCGTCCGAAAAAAACTCTCCGGATGAACGCAGAAGAAGAAGTATATGAGGAACACACACACACACACACGTACACACACAAACACACACACACACACACTTGCGCGCACGCACACACATACACACACACGCGCATACACTTGCGCGCACGCACGCACGCGAGTTAAAGAAAAGCAATGAACCAATCAACAATAAGAAGTAGAATCGGGCAGCTCGACTAGACCACGAACACAAGTGACAAGATCAACGTTGCGGCCAGAACCTTTGTCAGTAGACACCCACACACACACACAACAAACATACATTAATACATAAAGAAAACTCTGCACGAGAGTATATATATATATATATATAGTTAATAGCAGTGGATATATACCAAGCGATATGTTGAAATCTGTATTTATAGCTATACCAAAAAGACCAGGAGCAATTGAATGCGAAGATTTTCGTACAATTAACCTCTTAAACCATGTCACTAAGCTTATACTCAGAATTATAATGAGAAGAACAAGGACGAAAATAAAAATGGAAATTGGCGAAGATTAGTATGGATTTGTGGAAGGAAAAGGTACAAACAATGCAATATACACATTACGAACACTATTAGAAAGATCAGTAGAGACAAAGAAAGACATATATTTGTGCTTCATAGATTATACTAAGGCATTTGATAAAGTAAAACATTATGAATTTATTAAAATGTTGGAAGATGTTAACATTGATGGGAAAGATCTCAGAATAATTTTTAAAAAAAATATTTACTGGAACCAAACAGCAGCAATAGTTTAGTTTAGTCGTTGAATCAACATCACGGCACACGGTTTAACCCATAAGTGCTCCGTTTTCCTCCTAACTCAAACCTGAGCTGAGAAACTCAGCTCAATGCACGAACTCCGTTGCATCGGCGAGGATCCTGAAATACTTTGGGTAGATTTTTAACTCGAAATTTTTCCCGGGCAGCGCCGTTGGGCTACTCTTTTTCGAATTCCAACTGCCAAGGGATTTTTTACGTGCACAACAATACACACGGGCGTCCGATCTCACTACCCAGAGACCAGGGGAAATTTTATTACTGAAAGTCCACGTGGATTTTAAATAAATCCCGGTCTTCACCGGGGCTTGAACCTGGGACCCCCAGCACTCGAGGCGGACACCATACCTCGAGACCACTCAGCCCAATTAAAATGGGAAATAAAGAAGGAAATTATGAACACATAAAGTTGGGAGTAAGACAGGGATGTGTTTTGTCACTGGATCTCTTCTCCCTCTATAGCGAAGTAATAATGGGGGAGATCAAAGAAAAGCCAGGAATAATATTTGGATGTTATAATATAAATAACTAGCTGACCCGGCCCGGCTTCGCCCAGGCCCTGGCGGGGATCTATCTATCTATCTATCTATCTATCTATCTATCTATCTATCTATCTATCTATCTATCTATCTATCTATCTATCTATCTGTCTATCTATCTATCTATCTGTCTGTCTGTCTGTCTGTCTGTCTGTCTGTCTGCTTGTTTGTCTGTCTGTCTGTCTGACCCGGCCCGGCTTCGCCCAGCTCCTGGTGGGGAGCATCTCATTTAATTCATATAAGTAGTCATATAAGCTCCCGTTCCCGACTATCTGTCTGTCTGTCTATCTGTCTGTCTGACCCGGCCCGGCTTCGCCCAGCTCCTGGTGGGGAGCATCTAATTTAATTCATATAAATAGTCATATAAGCTCCCGTTCCCGACTATCTGTCTGTCTATCTGTCTGTCTGACCCGGCCCGGCTTCACCCAGTCCCTGGTGGGGAGCATCTAATTTAATTCATATAAGTAGTCATATAAGTTCCCGTTCCCGACTGTCTGTCTGTCTGTCTGTCGACCCGGCTGTCTGTCTGTCTATCTATCTGTATATCTATCTGTCTGTCTGCCTGCCTGCCCGTCCGTCTCTCACTCCGTCTATCCCACCCTCTCTATCTATCGGGTCAGATCTATCTATCTATGTATCTATTTATTTATATAGCTATCTATAGCCAGGGGACTTAACCTAAGATATATCAATGCTACTAAAAGTTATGTCCCTTTATAGAATATTTCTTATGTTAAGTCATGTAATTACAAAATGAAATTTTAGTAAGTAAGTAGCCGATTTTACACTAAGAAACTATTACAGTTGGTTGCACAGGAATAAAAGGAAGACGTGTAGAAAATTTCATCTCAGTCGGATGGACCGTTAGCGAACGCAGCAAATACATACACAACCACACACATACAGTCTCTTTTATAGAAAGAAAAATGTCAAGAAAACAGTAACAATGGTGATATCAAAGAAACAGGTGACACCCAAATGTGAAATAGAGATAGAAGGGAAAATTCTTCACCAAGAGGATAGTTTTAAATATCTAGGGACATGTATAACATCAGATGGAAGATGCACACAGAGATTAAGAGCAGAATATGGCAAGCAAAGGCTGCATTTCAAAAAATAAAGAATATCTTATGCAGTAAGTCGCTATCATTGAATGTAAGAGAGTGCTAAAGAGCTACATAGAACCTGTTTTGCTGTATGGCTGTGAATCTTGGATTATAAATGAACAAATTAGGAAGAGATTGGAAGCACCAAAGATGGGTTCCTTAGACGAATGTTGCGAATTCCTTGGACTGCCAAAGTAACTAACGACGAATGCCTTAAAGAGGCTGGCGAAACTAGAACATTATATACAGCAATAAGAAAGAGACAAACATCTTTTTTTTTTGGTCATGTGATGAGAAGCGAGGCGCTGGAGAACATCGTGACAACTGGAAAGATCGAGGCGAAAAGAGGCAGAGGCAGACCACGAGAAAGGATGCTGGATGGATTGCGACGGTGGCATGGAGAAATATCAACGGCAGAGTTGATCCAGAAAACCAAAGATAGAGATCTGTGGAGGGTCATGAACGGCTACGCCAGTCGGCAAGCGTGGGCGGTCATGTTCTGCCATCTCACTCGATCACCAGAGTCGTGGATCAGCTCCGTGTTTCTGTCTCGACCATGCCACAAGGCCAAAGCCATCCAGGTACTTGCTTCTATGTCTTCCCCTTCGTCTGTTCCCCTCAATCTTACCAGTTGTCACCAAGTTCTCTAAATCATTTCTTCTCATAACATGCCAAAAAGATTTTGACTGTCTACGTCTAATGTCTCTAATCAGTTTACGATCTTCATTTGTCATAGACGTGAAGGAAAGAAGTAGAGATTAGAGGACACTTAAGCTAGACATACACATGAACAGGTGTAGTGGTCACACCGAGATTCGAACCTGCCGCCTCTACATGACAACAGGGAATAATTCTTTGTTAGACTGCAGGCGCATTTGTCTGTGTATGTTTTGTGTGTTTATATTTATATTTGCTTGTGTGTTTTGAGTGTTTATGTTTGGGTGTAGCCGTTTTTTATGTGCGTAAATATTTATATGTGCGTAAATATGTGTATGTTTGTGTATAATTGAGTGTGCTGTTTTTCCACATTACCGATTTGCAGAGGTGTCTTTCCCTGATTACATCTCACATTAGGCATGCACACGCAGATAATGAATGACACTTATAGAGGATGAGACAAAGATATGTACATGATGACATCAGTGGATATTGGTACCGCTCTAGTACACTAGACTATATGATGTTTCCCATTCCCCAGACATCTCCAGCCGGGGCTCTAGTACACTAGACTATATGATGTTTCCCCATTCCACAGACATTTCCAGCCGACGCTCTAGTACACTATCCTATGTGTTTCCCATTCCACAGACATCTCCAGCCGGGGCTCTAGTACACTAGACTATATGATGTTTCCCCATTCCACAGACATCTCCAGCCGACGCTCTAGTACACTATACTATATGATGTTTTCCCATTACCCAGACATCTCCAGCCTATGCTCTATAGTACACTATACAATATGTTTCCCATTCCAGCCGACACTCTAGTACACTATACTATATGTTTCCCATTACCCAGACTTCTCCAGCCGACGCTCTAGTACACTATAATATATGATGTTTCCTATTCCAGACATCTCCAGCCGACGCTCGTACACTCCGGGCAAAACCAAGAACACCGAGGTTGCCTGGCCCGCCCCAGAGAACGGCAGCGCCACGGAGTCCGGCAAAGGCAGCGCCACGGAGAACGGTAGCGTCAGCGCCACGGGAGTAGGTCACGGCGTGGACAACCATGAAGACAGGGAAGAGGTGGATATTGTAACGTTGTCAACTCCCTCCGACACACCAACATCGTCGTCTACTCCAGCAGGTAAATTGATGTCATGCTCATACTTGTTCTTATCTACTTCCCTTCTTCTTCGTCGTCGTCTTATTCTTATGCTGCTGGTGCTGCTGCTGTTGCTGCTGCTGCTTTCACCTTCAGATATCAATATTAATAAATGCAAAGACAGCAGCAGTCAGTCGAAGCTGGTTGACATCTGTATAAAGTTTGTCCTCAAATGGAGCGAGTTTAGGCCAAAATGGTTGTCTCTGTTGGGCATATGTTGGACACTTCTGCAACACATGTATAGCTGTCATTTGACCAGTTCCGCGGCTACATCCGCCAGTACCTCCTATCTTTAGTTTACTAAACATGTAGTATGTCTGCCTGTTGTGGCCTGTTCGTAGTCTGAAGATTGTAACTTGTTATTTTCCGTTGCGCTGATAATGGGCACCCTCTTTCTGGTGACTTGGATGCTCTGATATCCACTTGGCTCTATATTTGACTCCTACAAATCCCTTGTCCTCATAACAGGTTACGTCTATACGAGGCTGAGGTTGTCTTCCAGCATTGCCAGTCTGTCCACTTCTTCATCCCTCTCATGCTGTAACAAATGAAGCGACAACCAGGCCTGTTGGTACGTCCATGTTTAACCATTGGCCATTAATTTCCGTTAGTGTGTGATGTCTCTTGTGTCTCCGCCTGGTAGTGGTAAGGTGGTTTGCATGTTCCGGTGACTCGCAGGGGTTATACCGGCGGCAGCATAATGATGGCATGCATGTCTACCAAGTCAGACAGGTGGACGGATATTCACAGACGCATATTCACAGGCGGAAATTTAGCCCGACATAATGAGTTTGTAACATACTAGCAAAGCAATGTGCATGAAATAGACACTAATGTGTTCCGTGCAGGGTGGCTGGCATCGCTTCACGAGCTCAAGGTCAAGGCCATACCACGGATTGTCTGCCTATGGCGTGCCCTGTGCCAGGACATGAACAGGCTGGTAGACTTCCGCCATTCAATTCCAAGGCGAGCTACAACACTCAACAAGGCTGGTTTGAACGCTCTTTGGAATTGAGTGGAAAGTGCAGCAAATCATAGGACCCACATCTGGTGGTACTGATTCAACTGGGAACGCATTAGTGGGGTGAGTCGGCGGAATGGGCAACACTCAACCTGCAGGCGAACGTTCAGTCAGGCTGGCACTGCTACCGTCAGTGTGGGGACTCTTCGCTGGCTGCTGAAGGAGATGGAGCATGCATGGGAATGCCCCGAGTGCAATGATGTTGACTCTTGATTTCAGATTTCCTACTCACCAGTTTACTGACAGATCCTGTCACAGGTTGTCACATAACTTTTTGGGCTCTATAACGTAGTGTGACACCTACATCCTGGCTCGGGTCGTAGCCTCGGTTCATTGCCTCGTTTGAGTCAGTGCCCCAAGTCACGTGACTTCAGGCACAGCAGCAGTCCACCTACCACTTTCTGAGTCTGAAACATTTTTTACCCATCCTTGTACCCATCTTTATACCCATATGTGTACCCATTCTTTGTGCATATCCTTGTACTCATCCTTGTACACATTCTTTGGACCCTTTCTTGTACACACCATTTGTACCCTTCTTGTAAACATCCTTTGTACCCGTTCTTGTAAACATCCTTTGTACCCGTTCTTGTACCCAACCTGTGAACCCGTTCTTTGTACTCATCCTTTGTATTTATTCTTATACCCATCCTTTGTACTCCTTCTTGTGCTGATCCTTTCTACCTATCCTTTGTACCAATTCTTGTACTCATCCTCGGTAGCCATCCTTTGAATCCATCCCGTGAACCAATCCTGTGTACCTGCACCTTGTATCCATCCTTTTTATCCTATCTTTATATTTAACCTTTGCATCCATCCTTTGTATCCAACCTTTGTATTCATCCTTTATATCCATACTTGTATCCAACCTTTGTATCCAACCTTTGTATCCATCCTCTGTATCCAACCTTTGTAGCCATCTTTTACACCAATTCTTTGAGAAATCTCGTTATTCGTTGTGTCTTGTTTTCCCAGGGAAGACAGAAAAAAGAAAACGGTTCCGAGTAGGATTCCCTCTCAGGCGCACTCCTTCAGGACGGTGGAGTCGCAAACGGAAGTCGTTGCCTCAGAATGGAGTCAGGCCAGCTTCCGGCGGAACTTCTGTTCACGAAGAACTGCCAGAGACAACCGTTGGGCCAAGTAAGTGCTTCTTGTTATGTGTATGTTCTGTGTGGTCTCTCTTGTAGGACTGGGGCTGCAGCTGGCCCGAGGTTGTGTACTAAACACAGGTCCAACTAATGGAGGATGTCAAGCAGAAACAGGTCAAACATATCCCGGACGATTCCCCCAAACGAAGGGTTTGGAAAATCATGTCCGAACGTCATTATTATTGTGGTTGTGCAATTTTTATGTATCAAAATTTAATTTCAATGCTAAAGTTCCATCGAATGATTATGTGAAAGAATGAACTGACCACAAGCTGCTTAGAAAAACCTCAGAACATTCTGTGCTATGACAGATGGCCACCTTACAAGACAGAACCCTCATCGCCTAGCCATGAGATGAAGGTAGCCCCAAGTAGAAACATCAGTGAACCCAGAGGTGAAGGTAGCGCCGAGTAGAGACATCAGTGAACCCAGAGGTGAAGGTAGCGCCGAGTAGAGACATCAGTGAACCCAGAGATGAAGGTAGCGCCGAGTAGAGACATCAGTGAACCCAGAGGTGAAGGTAGCACCGAATAGAGACATCAGTGAACCAAGAAGTAAAGAAAAAACGCTGGCGTTGAATAGAGCATACACTGAGAAAACGCGAGAGTAGTATAACTAGAAAAGCCTTCATCTGGAACCCTCATGGCAAAAGAAATAGACGAAGACATAAAAACTTGCGGAGAAGAGAAGTAGAAACAGGCATGAAGAATATGGGGAGGGCACGTACGGAGCGGCATGAGATAGCTGAAGATAGCAGGGCTTGGAATGAGTTGGTTGACGGCCCTATGCTCCAATCTGGGATACAGGGTGTAAGAAGATGGTGGCGGACACTGCCATGGGGGGTAGGAAGTGTTACATCGTCACATATTCTACGCCATTATCTAATGAGATAGGGTGACTAGTTCACTTCCCCACCACCTCTCCTTGCCAGAAACATGCTTCCAATGTTCAGATACCCGAGTTATCAGACGGGGGTGACCTCTGTAGCCATACTTGTGAGACATGGTCGGGTACCCGCATTGTGAGACATGGTCGGGTACCCGCGTTATGAGACGGGGTGATCCCTGTAGCCATACTCGTGAGACATGGTCAAGTACCCGAGTTATGAGACGGGGGCGACTTCTGTAGCCGTACTTGTGAGACAACATGGTTGGTGTGTACAACCGCGGGATGTCGGTGTGTACAACCGCGGGATGTCGGTGTGTACAACAGTGGGATGTCGGTGTGTACAACAGTGGGCGTTGGTGTGTACAACAGCGGGATGTCAGTGTGTACAACCAGGGTGACAGAGACAGTCACTGAATGATATCTTGTACTGTGTGTCAATGGCATCTTGTAGTGTGCGTCAATGACATTGTGTACTGTATGTCAATGACATCTTGTAGTTTACTATGAACATATATAGTGTACTGATATGTAGATGTCTACAATGCGTTGTTCATGTGGTCCCACGTGTCCCTCTTCTGTAGCCAAATGTTGTGATTGTTGCTACAACCTTGTCTCTCCCTCTCTCAGGGACTGCTCACGACGTGCTCACCCAACAACCGGACATGCTGACAAACGGACATGTTGTCCACGTGACTGGGGTCACTGCCAATGGTAAGATGTGTGGTTGTTATTTGTTATGTGTTATTTGTTAATGTAGCAGCAAAAATGTGGAGACAACATGGGCATTGTTGGGAAACATGTAGCTAGAGGAGAGAATAGACAACGTGAAGGGGGAGGGGGGGGGGGGACACTAGACAACATGAAGTGGGAGGGGAGACTAGACAATCTAAAGTGGGAGGAGAGACAAGACAACCTGGAGTGGGAGGGGAGACTAGACAATCTAAAGTGGGAGGAGAGACAAGACAATCTGAAGTGGGAGGGGGAGACTGCACAACCTGATGTGGGAAGGGAGACTAGACAACCTGAAGTGGGAGGAAAGACTAGAAACCTGAAGTTGGAGGAGAGACTAGAAAACCTGAAGCGGGAGGAGAGACAAGACAACATGAAGTGGGAGGGGAGACTAGACAACATGAAGTGGGAGGTGAGACTAGACAACCTGAAGTTGGAGGGGAGACTAGACAACCTCAAGTGGGAGGGGAGACTAGACAACCTGAAGTAGGAGGGGAGACTAGACAATCTGAAGTGGGAGGGGAGACTAGACAATCTGAAGTGGGAGGGGAGACTAGACAACATGAAGTGGGAGGGAAGACTAGACAACCTGAAGTGGGAGGGGAGACTAGACAACCTAAAGGGGAGGGGGGACTAGATAACATGAAATGGGAGGGGAGACTAGACAGTGTGAAGTGGGAGGGGAGACTAGAAATGTGAAGTGGGAGGGAAAACTAGATAACATGAAGTAGGAAGGGAGACTAGCAACATGAAATGGGAGGGAGACTAGACAACATGAAGTGATAGGGAAGACTAGACAACATGAAGTTGGAGGGGAGACTAGACAACATGAAGTGGGAGGGGAGACTAGACAACCTAAAGGGGAGGGGAGACTAGATAACATGAAGTGGGAGGGGAGACTAGACAACATGAAGTGGGAAGGGAGACTAGACAGTGTGAAGTGGAAGGAGAGACTAGACAATGTGAAGTGGGAAGGAAGACTAGACAACATTAATCGGGAGGGGAGACTAGACAATATGAAGCAGGAGGGAAGACTAGACAACATGAAGCGGGAGGGAAGACTAGACAATGTGAAGTGGGAGGGGAGACTAGACAACATGAAGTGGGAGGGGAGACTAGACAACATGAAGTGGGAGGGGAGACTAGACAACATGAAGTGGGAGGGGAGACTAGACAATGTGAAGTGGGATGGGAGACTAGACAACATGAAGCGTGAGGGGAGACTAGACAACATGGGAGTGGGAGGGGAGACTAGACAACATGAAGCGTGAGGGGAGACTAGACAATGTGAAATGGCAGGGGAGACTACACATCACGAAATGGGAGGGGGGACTACACAACATGGAGTGGCAGGGGAGACTAGACTTTCGCTGTCCGACCTCAGCATCCAACAGTTTCATAAAATCCAAACTGAAGACTTTTTTTTACTCTGATCTTCTCATTTCGAACTCATCAGTCGTTCCTAATTCTCTATTATGTATTCTCTCCCTTTCTTTTGCTCAGTGCCCATCCCACTCGTCTTTTCTCTGTCAAGATGTACATTTCTTCCACTCTATTTTCCCCTTGACTTACCCTTTATATATTGTACTACGTCACTTCCAGTCATGTGATTCACGGAGCTCGTATCCCGCAGTTTAGGGTGTTGTGCCTTACGGTGCATCTTCATTTATGTGCCCGGCATTCAGACGACTCTAGGATTTCAGCTGACTTTCTTTTATTTTGCTGACAATAGCTTTCTAGCTGACCAGTTAATTCTGTCACTAATTGCGTTATTGTAACGCTGACGAGTTCAATGTTCCCCGTGTTTATTTATTTATTTATTTATTAAATTGGTTTGCTTGACGTTTAGTCCGTGTACCAAATTCCCACTGACATTTCATTTGTGTTTGTATATCTTCGAATTCAGGTGGCAGCCATTCAAATCTCAAAGACCAAGACAAGCTAGCTGTCAAAGCTTCAGCAAAGTCCAGCTGGAGACGAGGCTCCCAGAAATCTTCCAGCAAACGGAAGAAAAAGGAGAAACAAAATTCTAATAACAAGAAGAAGAACAAAAAGCAAACCTCTGGTGGCGACGGCAAAGTCAGGGAAGTTATGATGCATGAAATGACAGACAGGGAGACTGATGGCCTCAAAGATGCTCCCGGAGAGGAAGTGCTGGCACAGACTCAACAGTCCATAAACGATGCACAGTCCATTGCTGGGAATATCGGTAAAGACACTGGACACGGGCAAGAGCACGAGAAAACAGACGACTTAGATACTAGTAGAGATCCTACAGATTCACTTCAAGAACACACAGATCACTCATTAGTGGATAATCGTGGATTGTGTCTAGGAAACCACACACTACAAGTCACAGCTGAAGCTGGGAAAGAAATGGCAGACAATGGACGTGTTACATGGAAGCAAGCCATAAATAACGACAGGGAATACTTCATGGACACTGGGGAAGTAATGGCAGACAATAGACGGCTTACAGGGACACAAGACATAAATAACGACATTGAATACTTCATGGATGCAGGGCGCGAAGACGTCCCCGACCACACATCTGAGACAAGCCTTGGGTCGGAGTTACACATCAAGGTTCTGGGTGGAAGTATTCCACATACATCTGTAGGTCATTCACTTCCTCTTGTAGGAAATACTGCATTTGGATATGAAGCTCCTTCCTCGTCTCCTCCATTGCAAGCAACTGAAGGAGAGTGCACAGCAGAGGTCCAAATGAAGGAACACGCAACCATGGGAGCTGGTTCACTTATAGATCTTCCTGGTGCTGCAATGTCTAAAGCTTCACCTTTTCTAGATGTTTCTGTTGATGAGACTTCTAGAGGCATACCTTCTCTACATCTGACTCCAAGTGTGGCATCTCCAATTCTGCCACTTTCTGAAGATCTAGTTCCATGTGTGGAGCCTTCAAAAGTGTCATCTTCTATAGATCTTTCATTGGCTCTGGAAGGACCTCCAAGACCTACAGTTTCTGTAGATGCTAACACTCAAACATCCAAGGTCTCGGTGCCTCTAGAACTTGCAGCTTCTAACGAACACTCTGAAGGCTCAATTTCCCCAATTGCTACAATTGGTGAGACATCAGCTTCTCTGGATGATCTTGGTCATGACAGACCGTCCCATGTTTCACCTGCCCTGGATCTGTCCGCGGAAGCATCAGGTTTTCTAGATACTCCCATCAGCATTGAAAACGCAAAACAATTGCTACCTCAAAATCTTGGTTATGATATCTGTGAACATTCTGAAGCTATGTTACCTCTGGACATTTCA
>OY992876.1:320784389-320809389 GCA_963921405.1 Cepaea hortensis | reverse complement strand
TCCATTTCCACTATAGGGGTTGATCTCATCCATCCTGTGGTGACTCTAAGTGCTTGATTTTGCACTTTTTCCAGCTCTTTAGTGTGGTTTTTGATGCCGAACACCATGCAGTTGACCCGTATTCCAGGTGTGGTCGTATGCTCTGTTGATAAACTTTGCTAAGTATTTTCCCACTGGCTCCCCATGTGGTTCCACTTAGCTTTCTCAGGATGGCTATTTTCCTTCTGGCTTTTGCTACTGCTTTGTTGATGTGCTTTCTCCATGTCAGCCTGCCATCAAATGTTACTCCAATGTACTTTGGTTCTTTATCTTCTCTTAGGGGTGTTCCATTTATCTGGATGGTCCCTGCCTTTTGTTTTGGAGAGAGGGTAAATAGGGTGGTGCTGCACTTGTCAGTGTTTATGCTGACACACCATCTATTTGCCCATGCAACAAATGTATCTACAAAAAGCTATGGCGATTTGAGATGAGATATATGAGCAGGTAAACGCATGACGATGTTGTTTTGGTAATCATACCTACAACCCCTTAGGTAGTGGGGAGTGGGTCGATTTGTGACACACACAATACACGACATAGCACCACCCAGAGAAGACAACTCACTACATCGAAACTCACGACTGACCTACCGATCATTCTTTTACGGGCGTAACATCCTTAACATTAGAATATAAAGAAAAAGCAGCGGCTGCAGCAGGATATAACAATTTGAATTTGAAACAAATAGGTATGTAAAACTCCATCGAGAAGAAACGTACTAAACAATAACATCAACAACGTTAACATACCTTACAAGGAGATCCATCGTATCGCGAAATACAGGTGAACACCCGAAATCAGAAGCACTCAATAAATATATAAAATGAATAATAAAATGAAATAAAATAAAATAAACTACACACAAACGCGTACAATACGGCACACAGGACTACCGACGTTTCGATTCTCAGAATCTTTGTCAAGGACACCACAGATCAACGAAGTACAGCGAACACAGAAACAAGGGGAAAGACACACACACGAACTGTCCCTATGCCATGTGGGCCAGGAAAGGTGATTTGGCCAGCTGCTCGTTGGCTGTAAAATTAAAAGTGGGTTGCCAGATAAGATTAAAGTAGCCAAAAATATGTGAACAGTCTGCTAAGAAAATCTAAGGGTGTGGGGACAGTTAGGTATAGATATGGGTGGGGGGGGGGCATCATAGTGATAGATATTGTAAACAATAGGGGAAGATGCCACAGTTATACCGTAGCGTCCACAACCGTATTGATGCCTGCCGGATGGATGCATCCCAGATTGTTGATTAGCTGGCATTCAATTTGGAGTCTGACAGGGCTATTGGAATAGCAGGGTTTTAATGCGGTGACACATACATCGTCGACTCCATTATGGTTGGGGGAATTGAAATGGTTGGGGACAGGTTTGTCAGCGCCCTGATTGATGTCCCTGAGGCGTTCTCTAAAACGGTCAGCAAGACGTCTGCCAATTTGACCAATGTATTTCATGTCACATCGTTTGCAGATGATGACATAAATCAGATTCCGGGATGTACAAGTGAAAGAATCTTTCAAGGTGAAGGTGCCTCGGGGAAATGCAATCTCTGGTGTCTGAACAACGTATGGGCATGTCAGACAGTTCTTACGATGCATTCGAATGTGCCCACAGATGCAGTAACCGTGGGGAGGCGACTATGCACAAGGTGGTCTCTGAGGCTCATGTTACGGCGGAAAATTACCCTAGGGCCATTGGAGAATACCCCACGAGTGGTTGGATCCGATTCCAAGATAGACCAGTGTCTCAGGAAAATATGCTTGATGGCATAGGCATGTGGATGGAAGGTGAGGATAAGCTTGGGTTCATTGTTCGGAGGTCGCGTATGTTTGGCGAGGGACATTTCCCGCGAGACCTGAGTTATGCGACAGAAAGCTGTGGACAAGATTTCCTCTGGGTAGGACCGTCTGCGGAAAAAGTCCAGCATTTCATAGGCTCTCTCGAGGAAGTCATTATCGTACTGACAGATACGACAAAGGCGGAGTAGCTGGGAATATGGGATGGAATCTTTGCAGCTTTTGGGGTGGGATGAGCTGTACAGGAGGAAACCGTGAGCATCAGTAGGTTTGTAGTACACGGAGGTCGTGAGGCCTGTAGGGTTTAATTTAATAGTGGTGTCAAGGAAATTGACAGAGGTGGTGGAAATTTCTGTGGTGAATTTGATCGATGGATGGAAGTTATTGACATAATTAATGAAACGGTTCAGTTCCGCCTCTGACATGTCAGTGAGACCTATGCCGTCATCGATGTAGCGTCGGTAAAAAGAAGGGAGAAGACCATCATAGCTGAGTTCAATCTGGTGTTCCAGGTTTCCCATAAATACACATGCGTAGCTGGGTCCAATTTTCGTGCCCATGGCGACACCGCTGATTTGTTCAAAGTAGTGGCCATTGAATTCAAAGGAATTATTGGTGAGGACCAATTCAGCGAGTCTCACAAGTGTGCGTGTAGGGATGGCTTGATCTGTGCGTTGATCCAGAAAGAACTGTAGCGCCCTGAGGCCATCAGCGTGGGGAATGGAGGTGTAGAGGGAACATACATCCATTAGGAATAGTCTGTATGTGTTCCCAGGAGTCAGTTGGAGAGAGTTGAATGAAAGTAACGCATGCGTTGTATCCTTGATGTATGACGGGAGATTCGCAACTAGAGGTTGGAAAATCCTGCCAAGAAACGCTGAGATCAGTTCAGTCGGGCATGAGCAGGCGGAAACTATCGGACGTCCAGGATTTTTAAGTCTGTGTATTTTGGGCAGCATGTAGAGGGTGGGTTTGCCCAAGTCTGAGTCATGGATGTGAAGTGAAGTGGCACTGGGTGGTAAGGCATCTTCACGTATGAGCTGTTTGATGGTGTTTTGGATCTTCCGGTTATAGGAGAGAGTGGGGTCTTCGGTGCAGGGTGAATAATTATCAGGTTTATTGAGTTGGGACATGACTTCCTCGACATATAGATCTTTGCGCCATTAACATTAACACACATTAACACATTAACACACATTAACATTAGGCGCACCAGCCGTCTTTACTTTTTATAACATTTGAAGTTTGCCGTATCACTCTTTTATGACAAATAACGCATATTAGAAAGAAAGCCAATGTACATCTCAGCAATTGTTTCAACATGTGTCTTTATATATATATATATATATATATATATATATATATATATATATATATATATATATATATATATATATATATATATATATATATATATATATATATATATATATATAATCTGTGTGATTTTTACTGGTTTCATTTGAATCTCCTTTGCACACGTTTCTTTCACGCTGTTATGACCACTAACACCAATCAAAAAGACAGCCATCACACAAGTCAGCAATTTTCCCACTTGTTTCTTTATTTTATATATCAATCTGTCATCCTTGACATCGGGACGTAAATTACAAGTACCTCTGAAGTCGGAGTATGTTTGTCTGATGGCGCGGGACACTATTAATAGGGAAAGTTAACCCACACGCAAAATTAAGTCCAGCACTACTATAAATAGTGTGTTTGGACTATGCTTGAGTTCAAAGCTAGCGCGCGCAAAACTATCAATCTTTCTGGTTTTAAGGTTTTCATTTTAAGCTCCTTGCACATGTTCTCAATCACTGGGCCTATTAACTATATCACCCCAACCACAGGACGTATCTGCACGTCCCCGTAATCCGTAACCCTAACATGTAAACCTAAATCGTAACCCCGTACCCCTTGACCTGTGTATGAGGGTGATGTTTCTACAAGACCTGTGACACTAAACCATACCCACCTTTAAAAACAGCGTCACTTTTCACATACCCACAATGACCCTTACTCTTATACTTCATTGATACAACGCCCAATCAGTACCAGAAAAAAATTTATCAATAAATCTAAAAATGGATTTGAAAACGTGGAGCATGATCAATATTTAGTAGAAATATAGAGGAAATGTGCTCCACCAAATGTGCATCAAGGAACCTTTCTATACTACTAACAATCACATGTTGTATATCAGTTAAACTATCATATGTTGCATATCAATGAAACAATCTCATGTTCTATATCAATAATTTAAAAATAAATGTTTACATTGATGAAACAAGAATCATCATCATCATCAACATCTTTCACTTTTGTCTTTAAGCGTATTTGGGAGGAATAATTGGCGTTCCAGCGCCCGATAGGCGGTACTGGATGCAATGTCTTCGATTTCGACAATCCATTTTCTTCTCGGGCGTCCTCTTGCTCTCGTCGCAGATGATCTTTGATTAGGGCCAGTGCTGGTAGTTGATGGTGTTGCATTCTAAAGAGATAGCCAAACCATTTGATCCTATACCTTTCTATGAATGTGGCACAAGGTATGATCCCACTGTCTGTCTGATAACAACATTTCTTACTCCGTCTCGGATTGTTAAGTTGGCAGCTCTCCCCAGGTGTTAATGTTGCGTAAGTGTAATTTGGATAATATCCAAGTTTGAGATTGGTAGCATATGGCTGGTGTAAATGGCTGTTTATTATCTGTTGTTGTTTTTTTTAAATCTGTTTTTTTTTTGTTTATGTGTTTCAGTATGGGTAACAGTTGAAATGTAAGTGCATTAGCTTTTTGACATCTGATTTCGATTTCTCTATTCAATCTACCATTTACTGTGATCATACTTACAAGATATATGAATTCTTTAACATGTTTCAGAGTTGTGCCATTTATCTGTATACTTAGTGGACCAAGAGATCGGCTAAGTGGCATTACTCAGGTTTTGGTTATATTCATACTCATATTGTATCTGTTGCATGTTTAACTCAGATTATTAATATGATTCTGCAGTCTTACCTCGTCACTATAAAACAGGCACTGATTGTCTTCAAACACAAGTTCATTATTGCATATGGATCTGTATGTGTGTGTATATATATTTATATATATATATATATATATATATATATATATATATATATATATATATATATATATATATATATATATATATATATATATCTTATATATAAAAGGCAATCTCCGTCCATCTGTATGTATGTATGTATGTATGTATGTATGTATGTATGTCCTTTATTTGTTCGCGAACGGCCCATCCGATTGAGATGAAATTTTCTACACGCCTTCCTTTCAATCCAGCGCTGCCAACTGTGATATTTTGTTAGTGTGAAATCGCCTGCTTACTCAGTATTATATCATTTTTAATTTTTCATTATAATTTCATATATCTCAGGGGACCTAACTCTGTAAAAGTTATTTCAAGGGGCATAACTTTTCTGTATAACTTATAGTCATATTGTGGCATCGTTTTCAAAGATTTATAAACTCTTTGTCCATAGTTATGTACCGGCATATGAGTTATAATAAATAATGATACAATCTGTAAGGCATTTTCAAAGTTTTCATAAAAATAATGCACAATGCATAACATTGTAACTCATCTTTTTTTGCTTAAGAAGTTACTGTAGTCATGCAGGTGATTAGAAAGAGTTTTCATTAAAAATAATGGATGGTGTGTGGAAGGACATTCTTTTAAGTTACTTTTTTTGTTGTATGAATTTAATGAGAACTTATATGACTACTTATATGAATTAAATGAGATGCTCCCCACCAGGGACTGGGCGAAGCCGGACAGGGTCAGGGAGACAGATAGACAGACAGACAGACAGATAGACAGTCGGGAACAGGAACTTATAATGGCTACTTATATAAATTAAATGAGATGCTCCACACCAGGAGCTGGGCAATGCCGGGCCGGGTCAGACAGACAGACAGACAGACAGACAGACAGACAGACAGACAGACAGTCGGTAACGGGAACGAGAACTTATATGACTACTTATATGAATTAAATGAGATGCTCCCCACCAGGGTCTGGGCGAAGCCTGGCAGGGTCAGCTAGTATATATATAAAAAACAGAATTTATGTGTGTTTGTGGGTGGGTATGTGGAGATGTATTGGCTGCGTTCGATAACGGTCCATCCGATTGAGATGAAATTTTCTACACGTCTTCTTTTCATTCCTGTGCACCCGACTGTCATAGTTTTTTACTAACTAAAATAGTATTTACTTTAAAAATTTAATAATTAAATTTACATTATCATTTCAATATAGCAAGGGGACATAACATAAGAAAAGTTATTTCAAGGGTAATAACTTTTAATAACATTCCTATTACTTTATATATAGATTGTTGCATTGTTTTCAAAGATTTATAAACTCTTTGTCCATAATTAATTACAGGTATATGAGTTATAATAAATAGTGATATAATCTTTAAGGTTCTTTCCAAGTTTTCATAAAAATAATGCATCTATTTAAATAGTGAAAATTTTCTAACTCATCTTTTTATTTTGCTTCAACAGCACATTAATTTTTTTTAAACATGCTCATATGTATGGCGCGTTACACCTAGGTTGACTGTTGTCAAAGAATTGCTTCAAAAAAGATGTTGAATGAAATAATGTATGAGAGGAAATAGAGAAGAAGGGCAGAATGTAGGACAGCCTGCAAAAGATTTTCGTTCGTTAAATAAGAACAAGTAATTTTTTGTGATAGAAAGTTAGGTGCATATCGTTTGCAGTCAACCCACCGCACACCATTTATTGGCTGTTCGTGATATCTTGGTAAGTTTACTTTAGATAGATCTCTCCCAATCATATTTTCTACTATCAATCTATCTATTCTTCTATTCTATCTATATTTTAACGGGAACGGGCCGAACATAGATAGATAGATAGATAGATATATCAGATAGATAGATAAGATAGATCAGATAGATAGATAGATCAGACAGACAGACAAACAGACAGACAGACAGATAGTCGGGAACGGGAGCTTATATGACTACTTATATGAATTAAATGAGATGATCCCCACCAGGGAATGGGTGAAGCCGGGTCAGACAGACAGATAGACAGACAGACAGACAGATAGTCGGGAACGGGAACGGGAGCTTAGATAACTACTTAAATGAATTAAATGATATGTACCCCACCAGGGACTGGGTGAAGCCGGCCGGGTCAGACAGACAGACAGACAGACAGATAGACAGATAGTCGGGAACGGGAGCTTATATGACTACTTATATGAATTAAATGAGATGCTCCCCACCAGGAGCTGGGCGAAGCCGGGCCGGGTGAGACAGACAGACAGACAGACAAGCAGACAGACAGATAGATAGATAGATCCCCGCCAGGGCCTGCTCGAAGCCGGGCCGGGTCAACTAGTATATATATATAAAAGCAGAGGAGAGAGCACACACCCCTGTCTCACTCATGTATTGACTTTGAGCATATCTGATATACTGTCTTGTATATTTACTGCACTTTGGTTCGATTGATACATGGCTATGATGTTGTAGGCAATTGACCTTGTATCTCTTAGTCTCCCCGGGAAGGTTAACCCGGTCAACAAATGCCCGCATAAGTCGGATGTGTCGGCCTAACGGCGCAAGAACGCAGCTCTGCTGTAAACAGACACAACGCAATCACATCCGGAAAAAAAACTCCGGATGAACGCAGAAGCAGAAGAAGAAGATGAAGAAGTATCTCTTAGTCTTCAAGGTTGATTCATAATTTGTATCTGTCTACTCTATCGAAAGCCTTTTCCTGATCTATAAACACAATATTCTGCTGGTCACTATAGTAGATGTGGTTTTCACATATGTGTCTATGTGTGAATAGTGCATCATTGCAACTTTTACCTTTCCTGAAACCAAATTGTACTTTGCTTAACTGTTGTTCACCTATGGGTTCCAAAAGTTCCAATAGTTTTGCATACATTTCCCATATTTGGCTCAGGAGTGAAATGGAACTAAAACAAGCCCAGGCAGCAGATAGTACCGTGGCGGCATGTTTTAACAAACTGTCTAAAACCCATTCACCCCCTCAAAAAGTTAAATTGTATGTGAAGAAATGACTTCTTCATAGAAAGGCAGGGACAGAATGACAAGACTATTCCCAACTCGCGGCGCCTATACCTTACAGAGCTCGAATATTAGATATGGACCATAGTCTACAGTTCATTAGACACATTGGATACAATGCCATCATGAAAAGGATTTATACTACTGGCCTGGAATGAATGCTGACATAGTTCTGTATTTTAAGTCATGTCCCCAATGCCAGAGAGTAGCCCCAAAGCACCGGACAGTTCCAACTACCTTAGGGGAAATGCCCATCGCTATCACACTTTTTGAAAAAGTGGTTGTGGATATAGTGGGACCTCTTAACAGAACTCAAGAAAGGCGTTAACTGTAACACCAGTACTTCATCCTCCAGATCTTACACACCCATTTACGCTTCGTACAGACGCAAGCAACATTGGAGTTGGCGTCACATTAGTTCAGAGGAAAGAAGGTGAATACTCAATGCTATTTCCTGTTGCATATGCTAGTAGGAAATTGAACTCCGAAGAGAGGAATTATTCTATAATAGAATGCATGCGAATGTCTAGCATTAGGATGAGAAGTGGAGACATTTCAGGCTTCCTTGTACAGAAAGTATTTCACTGTACAGTGCGACCACCAACCTTTAATGTTCCTAGCTGCTTCAAAGAACTTAAATGCAAGACTGATGAGATGGTCGCTGCTTTTATAACCATATTTGTTCCAGATTGAATATGTGCCTAGAAAAATAAATGTTGGAGCAGACTTCCTAAGTCGAAATCCTGTTCCTGATACTTTAAACGTGCCAGAACCGAAAGGAAACAACGAGGAAGAGATAAAGTTGTTCTGAGAATTCAGAAAATTACAGCTTTATTGATGTTACAATTCTCCCTAGGATGAACTGTCTTAGTGGGGAGCCGTGTGTCATGGCGTTATCAGAAAACTGAATTTTAAAGGTTTAGTGATTAGCCAGCACCATTTCACACGACGAGAGTAATCAGACAATAGGTCGGAAACCTTTCGTTGCATTCCATCACGCACTTTACAACACAATCTTCCTACCAACTCTATGCTACCAATACCAAACCTGGACAATGACAGAAAAAGAGAAAAGAAAAATCACAACAGAAATGAGATTCCTGAGAAGATTACTCAATATATCAAGAAGAGATAAGATCAGAAATGAAGAAATCAGGACTAAAGTGGGGGTTATAGCAGCGCTAGATTGTATTGATTGATTGATTGATTGATTTAGGAACCGACATCACAGCATTCGGGACATTCCCATAAGCGCTCCGTCCCCATCCTCAGATTGTATTAGAAGACAACAAGTAAAATGATTTGGCCATGCATGTAGATTACCAACTAACAGTATACCACAACAAGCAATGATGTACAGACAAGATGAAAGAAGAGGAAGAGGCCGACCGCGTATACAATGGACAGCGGAAATTTCAAAGACCATGGGAGTATCGATACATGAAGCCCATAAGCGGGCACTCTCCCGCTGTTTATACACCTCGACACCGCTAGGTACAAGTGGAACCTGATGAGGAAGGTGTTGATTCACACTTTTGTCATATTTGCGTGTGTGTGACGCTGTTACATATTAGTGTGATAGTGCTAAACACTATCTGGGGGATGCAGATCAGGAGATCTGTGTGGCAGAAAGAATACTAGTCTTCAGTTTATATGAGTGAGCATCCTCCTCTCTGCTGGTCTCCCTGTTCTAGGTGTTACACGATTTTCTCCTTAATCCCGTATACTCTCGCGAGTAACGTGACATGCGTGAGAATTGTTAACGGTTCTCTCCGGTAACTTACGGGGTATGTGAGCCGGTCGCTCAGAAAGAAATGGCAAACTACAGAGCATAATCTTGCCAAGAAATCAACAATCAGTTGAAAGATGCTGATGTTGACAGCGATGTCCCGTAAAAGATATGCGGAAAAAAAAATCCTCTCTGACGGCAGTGCCTTTCCTGTGCTTTCTTGGCCTTCTGCCTGAAAACTTTACCTGAGCCCTCAGTGTAAGCCTGTCAGATGTGTCTGATCCAGACAGGAGTCTCAAGAGCCACTTATGGTTTTCTGTTGGTAGTCGGCAACCACTATTTGGGGATATGCAACTCTCCACTCAACCTGCATGCCACAGTGTTCTTCTTGTGTCTATGCGTCCGTTGAAATCACCCATCACAATAAGTTCACCTGTCTCACTGGCATTGTTTAACGTGTCCAAAAAATTTTCTTCATCGCTGTAAGTATCGTTACACTGTATATGTTTGTATAATAGTCCTTATTTTACCGCCTTCTTTGATCTTTATTAGTATTGTCTTTCTGAAATACATTTAGTGTTGATAATTAAGTATTAGGAGCATTTGGAATATATATATATATATATATATATATATATATATATATATATATATATATATATATATATATATATATATATATATATATATATATATATATATAAACCAAAATGTTGAATGATATTTACCCAGTCAATATTTACCCAGTGATATGCTGAAATCTGCATTTATAGCTATACCAAAAAGACCAGGAGCAATTGAATGTGAAGATTTTCGTACAGTTAACTTCATAAACCATATCACTAAGCTTCTACTCAGAATCATAATGAGAAGAAACAGGAAAAAAAATATAAATGGAAATTAGTGAAGCACAGTATGGATTTGTGAAGAGAAAGGGCACAAACAATGCAATATATACATTACGGACACTAATAGAAAAGTCAATAGAGAAACAGAAAGACATATATTTGTGCTTCATAGCATATATATTTATAGCATATGCTTTTATGCTAAGGCATTTGATAAAGTAAAACATGATGAGCTGATTAAAATGTTGGAAGATATCAACATTGATGGAAAAGATTTAAGTATAATAAAGAATATTTACCGGAACCAAGTAGCAGCATTTAAAATGGGAAATAAAGAGGGTAGTTACGAACAGATAAAGCTAGGAGTACGACAGGGGTGTGTCTTATCACCAGATCTCTTCTCCGTATATAGCGAAGTAATAGTGAGAGAGATGAAAGAGATGCCAGGAATACTAGTTGGAGGTTATAATATAAATAATATACGCTATGCAGATGACACAGTATTGGTGGCAGATAATTCAACAGACCTGCAACAATTGCTGGACATTTTAGTAACAGAGAGTGCAAGGAAAGGACTCTCCTTGAATATCAAGAAAACAGTAACAATGGTGATATCAAAGAAAATTGGGACACCAAAATGTGAAATAGAAATAGAAGGGAAAATCCTTAACCAAGAGGATAATTGTAAATACCTACGGGCATATATAACATCAGATGGAAGATGTACAACAGAGATTAAGAGCAGAATAGGGCAAGCACAAACCGCATTTCAGAAAATGAAGAGTATCTTATGCAATAAGTCACTGTCTCGCTGAAATGCTACGTAGAACCAGTTTTGCTGTATGACAGTGAATAGTGGAATGTAAATGAACAAATTAGGAAGAGATTAGAAGCAACAGAGATGTGGTTCCTGAGACGAATGATGCGAATTCCTTGGACTGCCAGAGTAACTAACAACGACTGCCTGAGACAGGCTAATGAAACTAGACCATTTTATATACAACAATAAGAAAGAGACAAACAGCTTTCTTCGGTCATGTGATGAGAAGAGAGGCATTGGGGAACATCGTGACAACAGGAAAGATCGAGGGGAAGAGAGGCAGAGGCAGACCAAGAGAAATGATGCTGGATGGATTGAGACAGTGGCATTAAGGAATATCATCAGCAGAATTGATTCAGAACACCAAAGACCGAGATCTGAGGAGAGCCATGAACGCCTACGCCAGCTGGCAGGGCACTTGATGATGATGAATGGCTTTCGATTTTTCGGGATGTAATAACAAACTCACGCCATGTTTAGCTTGTGCTCGCTGCTCGACACCACTCCATATTAGAATGTAATTTTCGCGTGTTCGTTTTGTGTTCTGTCCCGCGTTCCTCGTTATCTGCGAGTCCTAATATTTGACTATTTGCTTTTTTCATAAACTCTACGAGAGCTGGTACTTTATCTCCTAGTCCTCTAACATTCCAAGTCCCGAATATGAATTGTCTGTTTCGTACTTTAGCTGTTGTTATCGCTTGATCGATGTGTTTCCGGTGTGAGCGCTGATTGTGTCACGCTTCTCTTTCAATTTCCTCCATACTTCTCGGGCAATAGTATTTGAAACAATCACATGTTGTATATCAATGAAACAATCATATGTTGTATATAAATAAAACAATGAATTACATGTTTACATGAATGTAACAATCACATGTTTACATCAATGAAACAATCACATGTTGTATAGTAATTAAACAATCACACGTTTACATTAATGAAACAATAACATGTTGTATATCAATGAAACAATCATATGTTGTCATGTTGTATATCAATAAACAGTCACAGGTTGTAAATGAAGGCATAAACAATGATCAGTGGAATGGCGACGTTTGCTGTTGTCGAAGATGAGGCTCCGCCTGTGGCTTTTGTTTCACACTGTTTTGTTTCGTTAAAGTGTCGAATGCGTCCCTGTAGCCCGGTGACAATTGGGGTAAATGTTTTGATGTAGTTCAGCAAAATATCCGTGTCGAGATATCCTGTTGGTGGAACAATGTGAACAATGAGTCACAGAACAATCAGTTAGTGAACAATGAGACATACCAATGTCTAGAACAGAGACTTAAGTCAGGCACATACCAATGTCTAGAACAGAGGTTCCCAAACCACGGCCCGCGGGCCACTTGTGGCCCGCCAGCTGTCAGAAAGTGACATACGTGGCCTCGAGCAGTCATTTTCCGCAGTTACCGTTATAAAAAAAACAAGCAACGTTGCAGATTCACCGACAGTAACCTAGCTGCGCTTATGACTTTGGGCACGGCAGATTTGGCATCTGAACTTAAGTAACTGGTTATTAAGAACAGATACAAAGATAATGGATGGAGAGTCATCAACCTGGCAGAAGCCAAAGGACTGCAGATTATCAGTACCAGACTAAAAAGAAAGGATATACACAAACAAACTTGGAAATCATGTAACAAGAGAACCTATAATCAAATAGATCACATTTTAATTAACAACAGAAATGCATCAAACATACAGCAAGTTAGAAGTTATAGAGGAGCTGAGTGCCACAGTGACCACTTCCTCGATGGAGCAAAATTTAAAATAAAACTTAAGAGAGCTTTGTATACTAAATTACAAAGATTACACCCAACATATAACAGAGAAAAACTACAAGAAATTACAGTCAAAGAGAAATTTACAGATGAAATAAAATGTAAACTTGAAACTCTGCAAAACCCTTTGGAGGAAAGCGTTGACCAAACTTGGTTGAACATCAAGAATACAATTCAGTCTACCGCAGAAGAATGTCTCGGTGTGTTAACCACGCATAGAAAGAACAGATGGTTCAATCAATAATGTGAAGAAGCAGTTATTAGGAAAAAGAATTCCAGACATTTATTGTTAAATGACATCAACAACATCCAAAAGGAAGAGCATTATAGAAATGAATGTAAAGAGGCTACAAAAATAGTCCGACAGCAGAAGCGAGATATATGAGTAATATAATCAAAGATATGGAAACTAATCACCAGAAAAATGAATCCAGAAAGTTTTTTTTAAAGAACTGAAGTTGATGAAACGAGGGCACCAACAAAACACATATAGTTTAAAAGACAAAAATGGGAATATGATAAATACCAATGAGGAAATGTGCAACACATGGAAAGAATATTTTGTTGAATTACAAAATTGTGAAGCCCCAAGTAACACTTTCCCACAGGAAGAGGTTCTAACATGCGAACCACAAATTGAAGAACCTACATTTGAAGAAATCCTATATGTAATCACACGACTTAAAAACAATAAGGCAACTGGGACTGATGGAATTGCTGCTGAATTTATAAAGGCAGGTGGCCATGCATTACATCTAAAGCTATACGAACTAATAATAAAAATCTGGACGACAGATTACCCCATGACTGGAAAGAGTCATTATCGATACCTATCTTTAAGAAAGGAGACATGTTCCAATGTGAAAATTATAGCGGAATATCACTACTGTCCACAAGCTATAAGAAACTATCCGCAGTATTACTAAATAGACTAAAACCATATTCAGAAGACATATTAGGTGACTACCAGGCGGGTTTTTAGACAAAACAGATCAACAATAGATCAGATATTTATCTTACGACAAATAGCCGAGAAAAATTGGGAATATGAAAGAGATCTCCATAACGTTTTTGTGGATTTTAAAAAGGCTTATGAAAGTGTCCATAGGAATAGTCTATGGAATGCTATGCAGGAATTTGGAATACCAAGGAAGTTAATCAACATGACCAGACTATGCATTGAAGATACTTATAATATAGTAACATATAAAGGCAGGAAATCAGACCCTTTCCAAGTAACATCTGGCTGGTTGCTGTGAAGTTGGAACTGCGACTAACTAACTATCTGAATCAGGGTGATGCACTATCGCCGCTACTCTTCAACCTGGCTCTAGAGAAAGTTGTAAGGAAGGTAAAGGAGGACTGTGATATTGGAGGAACATCAAAGCTGCTTGGTTATGCAGATGATACAGATATTATAGGGGAAAATGAATAAAAGACATTGGAAATATTGACTCACTTAAAGGAAAAAGCCCAACAGATGGGGTTGGTTATCAATCAAGATAAGACAGAATATATGGTAATTTCAAGAGAAGGAATGGCTAAAAACTCTGACCACATACAAATAGATAATATGACCATTAAAAGAACGGAAACATACAAATACCTGGGGACAATCTTCAACTGCTCCAACATCATAAGGGAAGAAATACAAACTAGAATCAATTCTGGAAATAAGATATACTATGCACTACAACATCTACTAAAATCAAATGCGTTACAGCTAGTGCTCGACTTACGACCTATGCAACTTACGACCATTCGACTTTACGACCACAATCACTAGCCATATTAGATTTCAGATTTATTTCTGTTTTATTCCTCAAGTTCGAGAATATTGTTTTGAGAAAGATATTCCTTTCAAGATTTTATTGCTACTCGATAACGCGCCTGGACACCCACCACATCTAGTCGATCTTCATCCAGATGTAAAATTCGTTTTTCTTCCGCCAAACACGACTACAATCATCCAGCCTCTGGACCAAGGTTTGATTGCGACCGTAAAGGCCAACTATCTCCGAACCACCTTCGTTCAAGCAATATCCGCAATAGATGCTGACTCAGAACTAACATTGCGAGATTTTTGGAAACACTCATCATCATCATCATCAAGTGCCGTGCCGGCTGGCGTAGGCGTTCATGGCTCTCCATAGATCTCGGTCCTTGGTTTTCTGGATCAACTCTGCTGCTGATATTCCTCCATGCAACCGTCTCAATCCATCCAGCATCACTTCTCTTGGTCTACCTCTGCCTCTCTTCCCCTCGATCTTTCCAGTTGTTACGATGTTCTCCAATGCCTCTCTTCTCATCACATAACCGAGGAAAGCTGTTTGTCTCTGTCTTATTGTTGTATATAATGTTCTAGTTTCGTTAGCCTGTTTCAGGCAGTCGTCGTTAGTTACTCTGGCAGTCCAAGGAATTCGCAACATTCGTCTCAGGAACCACATCTCTGTTGCTTCTAATTTCTTCTTAATTTGTTCATTTACATTCCAAGATTCACTGCCATACAGCAAAACTGGTTCTACATAGCATTTCATCACCCTCTTTCTTACATTCAGTGATAGTGACTTATTGCATAAGATACTCTTCATTTTCTGAAATGCGGCTTTTGCCTGCCCTATTCTGCTCCTAATCTCTGTTGTACATCTTCCATCTGATGTTATAAATGCCCCTAGGTATCTAAAATTATCAACTTGGTTAAGGATTTTCCCTTCTATTTCTATGTCACATTTTGGTGTCACAATTTTCTTTGATATTACCATTGTTACTGTTTTCTTGATATTCAAGGAGAGTCCTTTCCTTGCACTCTCTGTTACTACAACGTCTAATAATTGTTGTAGGTCTGTAGAATTATCCGCCACCAATACTGTGTCATCTGCATAGCGTATATTATTTATATTATAACCTCCAACTAGTATTCCTGGCATCTCTTTGATCCCTCTCATTATTACTTCGCTATAAAGGGAGAAAAGATCTGGTGACAAGACACACCCTTGTCGTACTCCTAGCTTTATCTGTTCGTAACTACCCTCTTTATTTCCCATTTTAATTGCTGCTACTTGGTTCCAGTAAATATTCTTTATTATTCTTAAATCTTTTCCATCAGTGTTGATATCTTCCAACATTTTAATCAGTTCATCATGTTTTACTTTATCAAATGCCTTAGTATAATCTATGAAGCACAAATATATGTCTCTCTGTTTCTCTATTGACCTTTCTATTAGTGTCCGTAATGTATAAATTGCATTGTTTGTGCCCTTTCCTTCTACAAATCCATACTGTTCTTTACTAATTTCCATTTTTATTTTCTTTGTGGTTCTTCTCATTATGATTCTGAGTAGAAGCTTAGTGATATGGTTTATAAGGTTAATTGTACGAAAATCTTCACAATCAATTGCTCCTGGTCTTTTTGGTATAGCTATAAATACAGATTTCAGCATATCACTGGGTAAATATCCACTGCTGTAAATATCATTCAACATTTTGGTTAATATATCTACTCCAAATTCTCCCAATACTTCTAATTCTTCTATTGTGATTTCATCTGGCCCAGCTGTTTTTCCTTTCTTCATACGTTTCATAGCGTCAGCGACTTCTTCTTTCAGAATAGGTGGACCTTCTAAGTTACGATCTTCTGTTAATTCTTCCCTTTCTCCTTCATATAATTCTCTTATATACTCATTCCGCCTCTTCATTATAGCATCTTCCTCTAATATTATCTTTCCTGTTTTTGATTTCAAACACCCTGTATTTATTCTTATTTTTCTTCCTGTAAGCTCACTGATTTGTCTGTGCATATTTTTTGTATCTTTATTGGAATTTAATTCAATTTTTTTGCATTGCTCGTTTAGCCAACTTTCTTTAGCCTTCCCACATTTATCTTTTATTTCTTTATTTATCTTAGCGTATTCTTGTTTGTCATTTTTACTCTGTTTTCTTTTGTCCATCAGTTTTAAGATATCTTCATTCATCCATTTTTTCTTAGCTATTTTGCCTCTCTCCGGTAATACTTCTTTGCTAGTTTGATGAATGGAGTCTCTTAACATTTCCCATTGTTCATCTATACTCTGTATTTTAGTTATTGCATTGTACCTATTTTTCACAGTCACTCTGTATTGTTCTTGCATTTCTTTATCTATTTTCAGAACCTCTTTATTAAGTCGCATGTTCTTAACCATTTTTTTCCCTCTCTTTAATCTTACTTTTATTTGTCCACATAGTGGTACATGATCACTATTACATTCAGCACCAGGCATTGTCTTTACATTCATTAAAGCATTTCTAAATCTTTTATTAATTAGTATGTAGTCAATTTGGTTGCGTATTTTCTTATCAGGGCTTATCCATGTGTACAGTCGTCTTTTATGGTGTTTAAACCATGTGTTTCCAATTATCATATCATTGATATTTGGAAACACTACAACAATTTAATGTGTATCAAGAATATCGCTACCGCCTGGGAGGCTGTGACGACAAAGTGCATGAATGGCATCTGGAAAAATTGTGTTAAGCGCTATGTTAATGATTTTCATGGATTTGACAGTGAACATGAACTTGAAACGATTCGGGAAAAAATAGTATAACTCGCCAAAGACCTTTCTTTGGAGTGTGAAATTGAAGATGTCGAAGAGTTGCTAGACAAAGAATCCGGAGAACTTACAAATGAAGAGTTAATCGAATTGGAAGAAGAAAGAGTGGCGGAAGAAGAAAGAAGAGAAGCCAAGAAAGAAGAGGATGAGCCAGAAAGAAAGATCACCACTAAGGGATTATCAGAAGGTTTATCTTCACTGAATAAACTTCTTATACATTTCGAAGCAATGGACCCAAACATCGAACGATTTGCAAGGATTGAACTGATGACGCACGATGTGTTTCGTCCGTTTCGTGAAATTTATGATGAAAAAAAAAATAAACATACAATTCAGACAAAGCTCACCATGTTTATGAAAAAAAAAAAAAAACAACTCCGGTACCCCCAACTGCTGCCTTAGATGACGACATTAATGATCTGCAGCCAAGCACCAGTGGCCAATAAAATGTTTCGTACAAGTTTATATATTTTGATGTTAATGACAATTTGGTGTGTTTTGCGATTGGGAAAATGTTTCCTATAGTATTTTCCACACCTGTATTTTGTATGTTTTGCAAATATTAAACCAGTTGTACATGTACAGTTAATGCAGTGTTTTTCTTAAGCCTGACGATGTAAAAATAAGAAACAAAATGGTGTAGAGATGATACAAATGGCACAAAATGAACATCGAAAATTATGATTTATAACAATAATAAAAGAAATTTATGATATAATTTAACTTAAATATTTTTATAACATCACTTCACATTACTGTACACATAGCGTACTCAACTTACGACCAAATCGTGTTATGACCGGTTTGTCGGAACCGATCGTGGTCGTAAGTCGAGCACTAGCTGTATCTCTTAACACCAAAATCACAATATACAAAACACTGATCAGACCAGTTGTGCTGTATGGCTCTGAAACCTGGAGTACAACGAAAGGAGACGAAGCCTTGTTACAAACCTTTGAGAACAAAGTTTTAAGACGCATCTTTGGACCCATTAGGGATACACAAAGTGGATAGTGGAAAAGAAGAAGTAACAAAGACATTTATGATCTGTTTAAGTCCCCGCTAATCACTGGTATCATGAAGGCTAATAGACTACAATGGCTGGGGCATATAGAAAGAATGGAAGATAATAGGGAAACAAAACTCGCTTACACTCAGGAAATAAATGACCGTAGACCCCGAGGTAGACCAAGAAGGCGGTGGAGAGATAATACATGTACAGATCTACAAGCACTTGGAATCAACGACTGGCAAGAGAAGGTCAACCAGAGAGACGAATGGAGACGGATTGTATCTGCAGCAAAGAACCTCAATGGCTCGGAACGCTGAAGAAGAAGAAGAATAGCCATTTTCGAAAGTGATTTAAAATTTAAGTTAAGGAAGGTCAAAATGATATTGCACGACTTTTATAATTTTATAACGTTGTGGCCCGCTTAACTACCGAAAATAGTAGATATGGCCCTCTGCTTGAAAAGCTTGGGAACTACTGGTCTAGAACATAGACTTTAGTCAGTCAGGTACATACCAATGTCTAGAACAGAGACTTCAATCAGGTACATACCAATGTCTAGAACAGAAACTTAAGTCAGGTACATACCAATGTCGAGAGCAGAGATTCTAGTCAGGTACATACCAATGTCTAGAGCAGAGACTTTAGTCAGTCTGGGACATACCAATATCTAGAACAGAGACTTCAGTCAGTCAGGGACATACCCATGTCTAGAACAGAGACTTCAGTCAGGTACATACCAATGTCTAGAACAGAGACTTCAGTCAGTCAGGGACATACCCATGTCTAGAACAGAGACTTCAGTCAAGTACATACCAATGTCTAGAACAGAGACTTCAGTCAGGGACATACCAATATTTAGAACAGAGACTTCAGTCAAGTACATACCAATGTCTAGAACACTAATGACATGGCCAGGTAGCATATGGTAGCCGTCGCCACCATTGATGATGTAGGAACTGGCCAGAATTTTGTAGGACTTGTTTGGAATGAGCGGTTCCAGTTGCGGGACCAGACACTTGGTGCACACGGCCAGCACCTCCACCACCCTCTTGCCCACAGGCCGGCTGATGTCGTAGGTGATCTGTAGACCTGCGCAGAAATATATGGCAAACCGTTTAGACATCACAATCTCTTCACCGTCTTCATCTCTACACCATTTTGTTTCTTATTTCTATCATCACCATCCTAGGAAATTCTTTAATTTTTAATCTACGAGTCAAAAGGCCGTTCTCGACAAAGATGGATAAACAGCATCACTGGGGCAATAGGAGCAGGTGTAGAGACAAACTGTTGCGGTTTGTCGGCCTGGTCATTAGCAAATATGAGGGGGCTTCAAATGAAAACCTTAAAAGTGTAATAGAAATTACATTAATCATGCTAGTGTCTTGTAACCTGTCAATATTGTCGTTAAGGATATCAAGAGTGTTAAGCACGTGACATCACGGTGCAAACTAACTCTGTGATGTCATAAGGACAGTTAAAATATGGCCGCCCCACTTTTGACATGCACCAAAGAGGCACAACGTTCTGTTATCCGTTTTTTATAGTGAAGGGGTGAAACTTATAGAAATTCAATGCGAATGAAGGTCCAGTATGATGATGCATGCCTGTCAGTCCAGCAAGTGTATGAGTAGAGTAGACATTTTCTAAACGGCGTGACTTCTGTAATAGACTGTTCACGACCGGGTCAGGCACACCGAGTTGTGATCCCAAAGTGGTTACACACACGACCAAGAGCATGTTTTTTTTTTTTCTATAGGAATCCATGCACTTTATCGGCACTTGAGGACTTGTATTGAACGCAGCGGTGACTATATAGAAAAACAAATGGTAATTTGGTCTTTAGTTTTTCAGAATATATTCACACGCATAATAATAATAATAATAATAATAATAATAATAATAATAATAATAATAATAATAATAATAATAATAATAATAATAATAATAGTAGTAGTAATAATAATAATAATTTAATATTTTCATGTAAAGCCCCCTCGTACATGTTCCAAATAAGTATATTTATTTATTTAATTTTTCGTATATTACCTTATTGATTATTATTCATTTCTTTAAAAATACATTTACTGTACTTTTGTTTGTCCATCAAGAATGATGATGACCATTCATTTCATTCAGTGGAGTTGAAAGTATGGAGCCGTGAGTTCTAAGATGGCTGATAAGGCCTATTTTGGCTCGAAATGTTTTTTGACAATGTGGACAAAGAATGCTTGACGTTTCTGGAAGAGGATTTCCTGCAGTGGTTTTTCTGACCTGCCTTTTCTTCACAGCTCTTTCAGTCCTGGTTGCCTCACAAGTGACTGCACCTTTACGTAGTGATGCACGCCACGAATTTCGGTCTCTGGCTGCAGTCTCCCAGGTGTCATGATGAATTCCAAAAGCATTCAGTGAGCTTTTCAGAGTGTCTTTAAAGCGTTTCCTCTTACCGCCTTGGGAGCGTTTACAACAACGCAGCTCGCCGTAAAAAAATTCGTTTAGGGAGCCTGTGATCTGGCATGCGAGTCAAGTGACCAGCCCAGCGAATCTGATTCTTCATTATTAGAGTGTGGATACTGGGCATGGACGCTCTTTCTAGGCCTTCAGTGTCTGGGATCTTGTCTTGCCATTTAATCTTCAGTAGCTTCCTAAGGCAGACTGTATGGAAGTGGTTTAATTTCCTAGCGTGTCGCTCATAAACAGTCCAGGTTTCACAAGCATATAGCAGTGTTGATAATACAACTGCTTTGTAGACTTTCAGCTTTGTTTGCAGGCCTATTCCATTTCTGTCCCATACATTCTTGTACAGTCTGCCAAAGGCCGCGCTGGCCTTGGAGATTCTTGCATTCACTTCGTCATCACTTGTGGCAGCTTGTGACACAGTGCTGCCAAGATAGGTGAATTTGTCCACAACACAGGTGAATATGTCCACAAAACTTAGTCTATGACCATTCACTTTGATATTCGGCACAGTGTAATTATTCCCTGGAGCTGGCTGGTACATAACTACAGTCTTCTCCAAGTTGATATTGAGCCCAAAGTTGGCACAGGCATGTGAGAAAGCTGAAACATTGTGTTGCATGTCCGCCTCTGAGTTGGCGTATAGAGCGCAATCATCAGCAAACAGGAGCTCTCTGACGGCGTCGCTGTCAATTTCTGTTTTAGCTTTCAGCCTTCTGAGATTGAATAACTTTCCATCCATGCGGTAGTTGATGTCTATTCCAATGTCGTTGTTTTCGAAGGCATTCGTCAACATAGCTGAAAACATGAGGCTGAACAGTGTTGGTGCCAGGACACCTCCTTGTTTCACTCCATTGGTGACAGGACGGGCTCAGACAGTTCACAATTTTCCTGTACTCTTGCCTGCATACCATCATGAAATAACCGCACTATTTGGACAAACTTTCACGGACAGCCATAGTTTGCCATAATCTTCCACAGTCCTTCTCTGCTGACTGTATCAAAAGCATTGGTAAGGTCAATGAAAGTGGAGAACATTTCGCAGTTCTGTTCCTGACATTTCTCTTGCAGCTGCCTTGCAGCGAAAATCACGTCAACAGTTCCACGTTCTTTTCTGAAGCCACATTGACTCTCGAGAAGAAGACCTTGAACGAGATGGGCCGTGAGGCGATTGAGAAGAATCCTGGCGAGTACTTCAACTAGTACTGTTCCTGACAGACGATGCACCGACTGAGGACATTGTGAATACTGCATCTCTCCACAGGCGTCACTGTAATTGGACAACCATGCCAAAGATGTTTATGACTGGTGAGGCGTGAACTGTCAGGCCACGCCCATATATGCTAATCGTATTGAACTTGTATAGATTTAAAGTGATCACAGCCAGCTGCAGTCAGATCATCTATTACCTAATCTGTCGTGGTTGTGTCTAAATCAGTCAGATCATCTATTATCTAATCTATCGTGGCTGTGTCACCACCAGTCAGATCATCTATTATCTAATCTATCGTGGTTGTGTCACCACCAGTCAGATCATCTATTATCTAATCTATCGTGGTTGTGTCACCACCAGTCAGATCATCTATTACCTAATCTATGGTGGTTGTGTCTCCACCAGTCAGATAATCTATTATCTAATCTATCGTGGCTGTGTGTCCACCAGTCAGATCATCAATTATCTAATCTATCGTGGTTGTGTCTCCACCACTCAGATCATCTATTATCTAATCTATCGTGGTTGTGTGTCCACCAGTCAGATCATCTATTATCTAATCTATCGTGGCTGTGTCTCCACCAGTCAGATCATCTATTATCTAATCTATCGTGGTTGTGTCTCCACCGGTCAGATCATCTATTATCTAATCTATCGTGGCTGTGTGTCCACCAGTCAGATCATCTATTATCTAATCTATCGTGGCTGTGTGTCCACCAGTCAGATCATATATTATCTAATCTATCGTGGTTGTGTGTCCACCAGTCAGATCATCTATTATCTAATCTATCGTGACTGTATGTCCACCAGTCAGATCATCTATTATCTAATCTATCGTGGTTGTGTCTCCACCAGTAAGATCATCTATTATCTAATCTATCGTGGCTGTGTGTCCACCAGTCAGACCATCTATTATCTAATCTATCGTCGTTGTGTCTCCACCAGTCAGATCATCTATTATATAATCTATCGTGGTTGTGTCTCCGCCAGTCAGATCATCTATTATCTAATCTATCGTGGCTGTGTGTCCACCAGTCAGATCATCTATTATCTAATCTATCGTGGTTGTGTGTCCACCAGTCAGATCATCTATTATCTAATCTATCGTGGTTGTGTCTCCACCAGTCAGATCATCTATTATCTAATTTATCGTCGTTGTGTCTCCACCAGTCAGATCATCTATTATATAATCTATCGTGGTTGTGTCTCCACCAGTCAGATCATCTATTATCTTAATCTATCGTGGCTGTGTGTCCACCAGTCAGATCATCTATTATCTAATCTATCGTGGTTGTGCCTCCACCAGTCAGATCGTCTATTATCTAATCTATCGTGGTTGTGTCTCCGCCAGTCAGATCATCTATTATCTAATCTATCTTGGTTGTGTCTCCACCAGTCAGATCATCTATTATATAATCTATCGTGGTTGTGTCTCCACCAGTCAGATCATCTATTATATAATCTATTGTGGTTGTGTCTCCACCAGTCAGATCATCTATTATCTAATCTATCGTGGTTGTGTCTCCACCAATCAGATCATATATTATCTAATCTATCGTGGTTGTGTGTCCACCAGTCAGATCATCTATTATCTAATCTATCGTGGTTGTGTGTCCACCAGTCAGATCATCTATTATCTAATCTATCGTGGTTGTGTGTCTACCAGTCAGATCATCTATTATATAATCTATCGTGGTTGTGTGTCCACCAGTCAGATCATCTATTATCTAATCTATCGTGGTTGTGTCTCCACCAATCAGATCATCTATTATCTAATCTATCGTGGTTGTGTCTCCACCAGTCAAATCATCTATTATATAATCTATCGTGGTTGTGTCTCCACCAGTCAGATCATCTATTATCTAATCTATCTTGGTTGTGTCTCCACCAGTCAGATCATCTAGTATCTACTCTATCGTAGTTGTGTCTCCACCAGTCAGATCATCTATTATCTAATTTATCGTGGTTGTGTCTCCACCAGTTAGATCATCTATTATCTAATTTATCGTGGCTTTGTCTCTTTTACAACGCTAGATAATCTTTAAAGTTTCAATGTTGAAACATTCGAGATTATGGCCTAGATTTTTCGTAACGTTGTGGCTGATATTTTGGTTTTGCCTGGTTAGGAACCGGTTTCAAATGTCAACGTACCTGAAACCTGTAGAAATCCGCCAAACGCCTCGTCTCTGTTTTGAGTCCACAATGAAGCGCCATACTCCAGCATGTCTAGGAGAGTTTGTCCGAGGATCTCCATGACACTCACGGTGTTCCTGAACGGCTGTACGAACACCACTTCCTCTATCGTGATCGGGCCTTGCAGAGATAAAGCATATCATTCAATGATATTCTTTCCAATTTCGTATTCACCCTCCCATACTCGTATTCACCCCTCCAAGCTCGGATTACCACTCCCAGCTCGGATTCACCCCCTCTAAGCTCGGATTCATACCTCTTAGCTCGGATTCACCCTTCAATGTTCGGATTCACCCTTCCATGCTCGTATTCACCCTTCCATGCTCCCACTCACCCGTCCAAGCTCGTATTCACCCTCCATGCTCGGATTCCTGTACTCATACCCCGTGCTCGTATTCAGATA
>OY992876.1:320711889-320779389 GCA_963921405.1 Cepaea hortensis | reverse complement strand
CTTTCCCTGAATGTGACTCAATACCTGTGAAACAATGAGTTTCTTGTTATTTCAGTGGCCTCAAGGAATGGCTGAAGAGTGATAGAAGAGCCACACAGCCAGCAACACGTACCTTTGTCAATGGAAGCCCGGAAACTGCCAGCGTTGACCAGGGCGATCCCGACATCGGCCCAGGAGTCATCGCTCGCGTGCTGTAAGTTCTGGAAGACCAACGCGTCGGTGACCAAGTTGCCTGCAGACGAGAGGACGTGATCTTAGAGTTTGGGATACTCACAACTCTCTCACTTGTTTGCTCTTGACAACGGTGGTCTTAGAGTTTGAGATACTCACAACTGTCTCACTTGCTTGCTCTTGACCACGGTTGGTCTTAGAGTTTGGGATACTCACAACTGTCTCACTTGCTTGCTCTTGACCACGGTGGTCTTAGAGTTTGGGATACTCACAACTGTCTCACTTGCTTGCTCTTGACCACGCGGCGATTATCTGCGCAGAGCAATGCGTCAATGATTCCTTTCAAATACATTCTTTCACAATCGTAAGGAGTTGGTGGTAACTTGCCGCTGCTCTGTAAAATGTCAAACATTAGGAAATCTACACAGAAAAGAATATGAAGCACTCTACGTACAGGCCTTGCGGTGTGCCAGATATATGTGTTGGCCCATATTTGTGTAGACCAGTCGGCCACGGTGGCTCATGTGGTCTGTATTACGAAGGTCGCTTTTACTATCTTTTGCATTTACTGGTAGGTATAATAAGCGGAGTCGACGTTGGAGACAAGATCAATTGTAAAAATTCGTCTTATTGACAATATCAGCCCATGACCAGTGACCTGTTATACTTATATATCCACAACCTCCACCATTCTCCTAGTAGTCTTATATAATCACACTTTCTACAACACTCCTGTTAAATATTCACATCCTTCACCACTCTCTTATTATACGAATACATTCACACCCTCCACCAATCTCTTGTCATACTTTTATGTTCACACCCTCTACCACTCCCCTGTGATACGTATATATTCACACCTTCTACAACACTCCTGTTATATTTCCACACCCTCCACCACGCTCTTGTTATACTTATATATTCAAAAACTCCATAACTACTTTGTTATACTTATATATTCACAAACTCCACCACTCCCTTGTTATTCTTATATATTCACAAACTCCATAACTCATTTGTTATACTTATATATTCACTGCACTCCACCTCAGAACTCCATGCAAAGTCTTTGCTCCCAATACGTGCACTATGTCTTCCCTCTGTAGTCTCCAACGGCCTCTTTCATTACGAACACCCCCCCCCCCCCCTATTTCCAGTCCCGTGCCGGCCAGCTGTCGATGATATCTAGAAACTATGTATTCACCACGTTAAAAAATATCACAGTTGCATTCCATCATAATTTTCTGTAACATTGTTTGCGTTCCAATCCCTCCCCCCAACCCCAATGTATTCCATTCAAAGTTCCACCCTTCCATGAGCTCTCTCCACCCTCACAACAGCAGACAGCTGGTTCCACCCTTCCATGAGCTCTCTCCACCCTCACAACAGCAGACAGCTGGTTCCAGCCTTCCATGAGCTCTCTCCATCCTCACAACAGCAGACAGCTGGTTCCAGCCTTCCATGAGCTCTCTCCACTCTCACAACAGCAGACAGCTGGTTCCAGCCTTCCATGAGCTCTCTCCACCCTCACAACAGCAGACAGCTGGTTCCACCCTTCCATGAGCTCTCTCCACCCTCACAACAGCAGACAGCTGGTTCCAGCCTTCCATGAGCTCTCTCCACCCTCACAACAGCAGACAGCTGGTTCCAGCCTTCCATGAGCTCTCTCCACCCTCACAACAGCAGACAGCTGGTTCCAGCCTTCCATGAGCTCTCTCCACCCTCACAACAGCAGACAGCTGGTTCCACCCTTCCATGAGCTCTCTCCACCCTCACAACAGCAGACAGCTGGCTCACACAGGAGACAAATGTGCACTCCAACGCACGCTGTCTATTTGGGAGACATTCCCCCCTCCCCCAGTACATTCCTATCTTAGACGACCAGATGCGGGAAGTACATGGATGATGGAGCAGATGATCACATGGGTGGTCCAGGCTCCATCAAACACACACCAGCAACAGGTCCGCTCACTTGATCATCCGTTCCATCAAACACACACCAGCAACAGGGCCGCTCACTTGATCATCCGTTCCATCAAACACACACCAGCAACAGGGCCGCTCACTTGATCATCCGTTCCATCAAACACACACCAGCAACAGGTCCGCTCACTTGATCATCCGTTCCATCAAACACACACCAGCAACAGGGCCGCTCACGTGATCATCCGTTCCATCATACACACATCAGCAACAGGGCCGCTCACTTGATCATCCGTTCCATCAAACACACACCAGCAACAGGGCCGCTCACTTGATCATCCGTTCCATCAAACACACATCAGCAACAGGGCCGCTCACTTGATCATCCGTTCCATCAAACACACACCAGCAACAGGGCCGCTCACGTGATCATCCGTTCCATCAAACACACATCAGCAACAGGGCCGCTCACTTGATCATCCGTTCCATCAAACACACATCAGCAACAGGGCCGCTCACTTGATCATCAGTTCCATCATACACACCAGCAACAGGGCCCCTCACTTGATCATCCGTTCCATCATACACACCAGCAACAGGGCCGCTCACTTGATCATCCGTTCCATCAAACACACACTAGCAACAGGGCCGCTCACTTGATCATCCGTTCCATCAAACACACACCAGCAACAGGGCCGCTCACTTGATCATCCGTTCCATCAAACACACACCAGCAACAGGGCCGCTCACTTGATCATCCGTTCCATCAAACACACATCAGCAACAGGGCCGCTCACTTGATCATCCGTTCCATCAAACACACACCAGCAACAGGGCCGCTCACGTGATCATCCGTTCCATCAAACACACATCAGCAACAGGGCCGCTCACTTGATCATCCGTTCCATCAAACACACATCAGCAACAGGGCCGCTCACTTGATCATCAGTTCCATCATACACACCAGCAACAGGGCCCCTCACTTGATCATCCGTTCCATCATACACACCAGCAACAGGGCCGCTCACTTGATCATCCGTTCCATCAAACACACACTAGCAACAGGGCCGCTCACTTGATCATCCGTTCCATCAAACACACACCAGCAACAGGGCCGCTCACTTGATCATCCGTTCCATCAAACACACACCAGCAACAGGGCCGCTCACGTGATCATCCGTTCCATCAAACACACATCAGCAACAGGGCCGCTCACTTGATCATCCGTTCCATCAAACACACATCAGCAACAGGGCCGCTCACTTGATCATCCGTTCCATCATACACACCAGCAACAGGGCCGCTCACTTGATCATCCGTTCCATCATACACACCAGCAACAGGGCCGCTCACTTGATCATCCGTTCCATCAAACACAGACCAGCAACAGGGCCGCTCACTTGATCATCCGTTCCATCAAACACACACCAGCAACAGGGCCGCTCGCTTGATCATCCGTTCCATCAAACACACACCAGCAACAGGGCCGCTCACTTGATCATCCGTTCCATCAAACACACACCAGCAACAGGGCCGCTCACTTGATCATCCGTTCCATCAAACACACACCAGCAACAGGGCCGCTCGCTTAATCATCCGTTCCATCAAACACACACCAGCAACAGGGCCGCTCACTTGATCATCCGTTCCATCAAACACACACCAGCAACAGGGCCGCTCGCTTGATCATCCGTTCCATCAAACACACACCAGCAACAGGGCCGCTCACTTGATCATCCGTTCCATCAAACACACACCAGCAACAGGGCCGCTCACTTGATCATCCGTTCCATCAAACACACACCAGCAACAGGGCCGCTCGCTTAATCATCCGTTCCATCAAACACACACCAGCAACAGGGCCGCTCGCTTAATCATCCGTTCCATCAAACACACACCAGCAACAGGGCCGCTCACTTGATCATCCGTTTCATCAAACACACACCAGCAACAGGGCCGCTCACTTGATCATCCGTTCCATCAAACACACACCAGCAACAGGGCCGCTCACGTGATCATCCGTTCCATCAAACACACATCAGCAACAGGGCCGCTCACTTGATCATCCGTTCCATCAAACACACATCAGCAACAGGGCCGCTCACTTGATCATCCGTTCCATCATACACACCAGCAACAGGGCCGCTCACTTGATCATCCGTTCCATCATACACACCAGCAACAGGGCCGCTCACTTGATCATCCGTTCCATCAAACACACACCAGCAACAGGGCCGCTCACTTGATCATCCGTTCCATCAAACACACACCAGCAACAGGGCCGCTCGCTTGATCATCCGTTCCATCAAACACACACCAGCAACAGGGCCGCTCGCTTGATCATCCGTTCCATCAAACACACACCAGCAACAGGGCCGCTCACTTGATCATCCGTTCCATCAAACACACACCAGCAACAGGGCCGCTCACTTGATCATCCGTTCCATCAAACACACACCAGCAACAGGGCCGCTCACTTGATCATCCGTTCCATCAAACACACACCAGCAACAGGGCCGCTCACTTGATCATCCGTTCCATCAAACACACACCAGCAACAGGGCCGCTCGCTTGATCATCCGTTCCATCAAACACACACCAGCAACAGGGCCGCTCGCTTGATCATCCGTTCCATCAAACACACACCAGCAACAGGGCCGCTCACTTGATCATCCGTTCCATCAAACACACATCAGCAACAGGGCCGCTCACGTGATCATCCGTTCCATCAAACACACATCAGCAACAGGGCCGCTCACTTGATCATCCGTTCCATCAAACACACACCAGAAACAGGGCCGCTCACTTGATCATCCATTCCACCAAACACACCAGCCACTGGGCCGCTCACTTGATCATCCGTTCCATCAAACACACACCAGAAACAGGGCCGCTCACTTGATCATCCATTCCACCAAACACACCAGCCACTGGGCCGCTCACTTGATCATCCATTCCACCACACACACCAGCCACAGGGCCGCTCACTTGATCATCCATTCCACCACACACACCAGCCACAGGGCCGCTCACTTGATCATCCATTCCACCACACACACCAGCCACAGGACCACTCACTTGATCATCCATTCCACCACACACACCAGCCACAGGACCGCTCACTTGATCATCCATTCCACCACACACACCAGCCACAGGACCGCTCACTTGATCATCCATTCCACCACACACATCAGCCACAGGGCCGCTCACTTGATCATCCATTCCACCACACACACCAGCCACAGGACCGCTCACTTGATCATCCATTCCACCACACACACCAGCCACACGACCGCTCACTTGATCATCCATTCCACCACACACACCAGCAACAGGACCGCTCACTTGATCATCCATTCCACCACACACACCAGCAACACGACCGCTCACTTGATCATCTGCTCCATCCCATCATACACACCAGCAACACTAGCAACCTACAATGGATTCTTGACCACAATCAACAAGTTCACATTGAACTCCCTCCGCCGATATAACCCCCCCCCCCTCACCCCCCCCCCCATCATCCACAACTCAAACCCAAGTTATGTGATCCACAACAGACCTGCCTCTATCGGAAGGTGGACGCTACCTCCTCAGCACATTGTTACAATTCTGTGTAGTATGGCAGCTTGATAACTCAAGATCAATTTTCTACTTATCACACACATACAAATAAATCATGATTAATGTTAGATTATCACAAGACCGATCAATAAATCAAGATTAATGTTTTGATTATCACACAAAGTAAATAAATCATGATTAATGTTAGATTATCACACGATTATCCGTTTGTTATGGGATACCACTGCAACACAAATTGTATTCATTACGGACTCAAAGAGTATGCTTAGTAAGGTGGAGAAAGGAATATTTCGCAGGGAATGGCTCACTTCACTTCAGAGGTCACAGATTGTGAGCATTGTATGGATATTTTGCCCTGGCCATGCGGGAGTGTGGGGGAATGAACAGGCTGATAGGCTAGCAGGGAATGCACCTCTTGGTGGCAGATTCTCTATGTCTGTAATCTATGGATAAGGGAGAGGTTGTCGATCGCCTGTGGAACCAGGTGGAGAAGGTGGGGAACAGATTGAGAACCGTATGTGGAATGAATGAGGTTGCGGTGGATCGGCAGGGGTTCTGGAAGAATCTCAAAACTAAGAGGGAAGACTAGGAGAACTGTAATCAGATAGCGGTGGGAACGATTAGTAGTGTGACTTTTCGCTGACTGTTGAACGAGGGGACGGTGCGCGTATGGGAATGTCCTGAGTGCAGTGATGTCGGTTCTTAGCTCAACTCAACTCAACTCAACTCTATCACACGACAGATCGATAAATCAAGATTAATGAAAATAAGGCCGGGAGATGGACACTTTGAATGCATTAAAACATTTAAACAAGCCCAGCTATATAATATATGCATGCTAGTTTCATTGTTGCACTTTCAATGTTGTTTGTTACACGCTGCTGTACAGTCTGTGCGCGTGATCAGTTTCCAAACCCCATGACATTGTTATGACTGTCCATCCTCTATTAATTTGTTATTATTGTCGACCGTCTATTATTAGGGATACACAAAGTGGAGAGTGGAAAAGAAGAAGTAACAAAGAAATTTATGATCTGTTTAAGTCCCAGCTAATCACTGGTATCATGAAGGCTAATAGACTACAATGGCTGGAGCATATAGAAAGAATGGAAGATAATAGGGAAACAAAACTCGCTTACACTCAGGAAATAAATGACCGTAGACTACTGTATAACTGTGCCATCTTCTCCAACTGTTTACACTGTCTATTACTATACTGTCCCCCCCCCCCGAATATTCATACCTAACTGTCTCCACACCCCTATATTTTCATATCAGAGTGTTCGCATATTTTTGGCGACGTAAATCATATCTGGCAACCCACTATATTTAAACTCTGCAGCCAAAGAGCGCCTTCGCATCTGGGAAATCCACCTTTTCTGTTCCCACGTGGATACGTAGTGGTTGTGCTTTTTTGCTTTGTGCTTTTTAATATATCGTTGTCCTATCTATCCGTGTTGTCCTGTCCTTGACAAAGATTCTGAGAATCGAAACGTCGGCCGTCCTGTGTGTCGTATTGTACGCGTTTGTGTGTATTTTATTTTATTATTCATTTTATATATTTATTGAGTGCTTCTGATTTCGGATTTTCACCTGTATTTCAGGATACGATGGATCTCCTTGTAAGGTATGTGCAACGTGTTGATGTTTAGTACGTTTCTTCTCGCAGGAGCTTAATATACCTATTTGTTTCCAATTCATATAATTGTTCAACCTAAACATCTTGCTAAGAATGTCCACATAGTATAACTTTGTCAAAATGAGCAAGACTTACCTAAGTTGCATTCTGTTGTTCTACAGAGGATTCTGTCAGCCTTCAGCTCTACCTGTGCCTGGCCAATAACCGTTCTCTTCATGTGGTCAACCTCAGGTAGATATCTCTGAAGTAGCTGCTCAGTTTCGTTGTCTGTACACGTCCCAAACATAAATAGACTTCTAGAATGTTTACAAGTGGGCGGAGACGTTCAACACAGACTTATCATGATGACACAATAATACAAGCAATGGGCAACACACAAGGCGTGACAGTTCACAGACTCATTATGCCCTTATCCACAACATTTACGTCTGTCTGTCTGTCTGTCTGTCTGTCTGTCTGTCTGTCTGTCTGTCTGTCTGTCTGTCTGTCTGTCTGTCTGTCTGTCTGTCTGTACACAATACGTGGAAATGGACCAATACATACACCATAATAGACGCATGGACACAATAGCAAATTTGTAAGGCAACACACAAACTGAAACAGCATACATAGAATAACCTTTCAAACAACACAACACACAGCCATTCAAAATGGTAAATATGTATACATAAATGTATGATACTTTCGTAAAGTACACAACAAATACCACTACTACAGCATTACAAACAGTAAAACTGACCCACATAAAACTATGACGGTCTATTCCCTTCTCCAATTAAGGCTTTTGTGCATCCAAAATGCCTTTAACATACATACCTCACGTAACATTTAAATGTGAATAGACATGATGTTCAAATTATGAATGGTTCATAACTACTAATGGGGTTTTTGATAAGAGTTAGACATAAAATAAAATCAGCAATCGGGGATGAACAGTGTGGATTTGTGGAAGGTAAAAGCATAAACAATGCCATATACATCTTGAGAACATTAACAGAAAGAAGGATTGCAACGAATATAGATTTAAATGTGTGCTTTATTGAGTAGACTAAGGCATTTGATAAGGTGAAATAAGAAGAAATGATTAAGATGATAGAATGTTAAACATTGATAGTAAAGATTTGAGAATAATAAAGTGTATAGTGACCCTTATCAATTATCAATCAGGATATACGAGTGTTTTTGTTTTCCTACTATGCCCACCATATTTCAAACTTTGAACGACATATTTCTTAATCTGGCCAACATTTTTTCTGAATTTGACTAAAATATTTTCTTAATTTGGCCATAATTTGATTTAATTTACGCAACATATTTCTTAACATTTCCACCATTTTTAAAAAAATTGACCAGCATATTTCTTAATTTAGCCTACATTTTCTTCTTACTTTAGCAAGCATATTTCCTAATTTGGCCAACATTTGTCTTAATATAACCAACATTTTTTAACATGCTGTGAGGTAGTTACTGAAGAAATAGGGAAATTAATGCCCAGATCCTAATAGCCAATTGTATATGAAACTTGAAATGGCTCAATACGACTTTATAGAGTATAGACTAATTATAAAGTGATGTTTCTTAACAGAAGCCAAAAGAGCACTGAAAATTTACTGAACTTTCGAGCTGATAGCACTCACTCTTTATAAACCGAGGGTCCATGGGTTTATTCAGCCCACACTCAGCCCCGTCGTAATGTTGTCCCTTGATAAATATTATCAATCCGAACACACATGAAAAGACTTAAACACCAAATATCAAAGAAATAAAGAACTCCCAAATACAACAGATAACGTGGGGAAGGGGAGGGTGTGTGCATATTTATGCGACATGCATAATAATACACAATCTCAATTTTTTTTAAAAGGACAATAACATATCAATATATGATACGGCAATTATAACTAATTAATTAATTAACAGTCCAGATGTTGTCTTGATGAAGGAATTAAATCAACATCTTCCTAGCACCACTGAGATGCTAAAGGTTTTCTAGATCCCACGGGGAAAGTTAATGGTGTAACGTAAACGAAGTGAAAGTCCATTATTAACTAAACACTAAAAAAACGTCCATGTTCTTAAATAACACCGGAGAACAGTCCATTATTAAATAACAGTGGAGAACAGTCCATTATTAAACCATAGAGGCAAATGTTCATTCGTAAACCTCAGGGAGTGAAGGGTCATTCTTAAAAACAGGGGTGCGAGTGTTCTTTTCCTTATAGGAGTATGAATTTTTATTCCTATGTTGAAGTCCGTGGTGGAATTACTGGGTTCAGAATCCCGCAGGTGTTGGCACGGGGGAAATCTGAAGCAGCAATAAAAGAGGCATAGCGGTGTTTGTCATGCTGGGGTTGATGTTCGGACAAAACAGAGAGAGAGAGAGGGCGAGAGAATCAGAGAGAGAGAGAGAGAGAGAGAGAGAGAGAGAGAGAGAGAGAGAGAGAGATAGAAGACGCATAAGAAGAGTATGGCTAGACATTAATAACCGCCATATTTTAATTTTTAAAAATTTTGAAGTATTAATCTCCCTTAGCACGGGAAATGTGAATTATGTGGTTCTAGTTTGTGACGTATTATCATGACGTCACATTACCGTAAATTAAGGGGGAGAGTTGTTTCAGCACCACATTGAAGAATCGAAATTAACCTGACATACTACTCTCTACACGAGTGGGATCTCAAAACGTCTACAACTCTACATGATTGGAATCTATAATTGCTACAACTTTACATAATTGGGATCTCTATTTACTACAATTCTAGATGATTTGGATATATAGCTACTACAAATCTAGATGATTGGGATCTTTAACTACTATAACTCTACATGAGTGGGATCTCTAACTACTACAATACTAGATGATTGGGATCTCTAACTAGTATAACTCTAGATGAGTGGGATCTCTAACTACTACAATATTAGATGATTGGGATCTCTAACTACTACAATACTAGATGATTGGGATCTCTAACTACTATAACTCTACATGAGTGGGATCTCTAACTACTACAATACTAGATGATTGGGATCTCTAACTAGTACAACTCTACAACAACATCAATAATAACAACAACAACAGCAACAAAATTGCTCTCACCTTTAATGACAGAGTTGTCCAGCAGGATAGGATTTCCCGACCATCTGATGACGTCCCCGGTGTCGTTGAAGACGACGTGCAGCTCCCCCAGGTATTTCCCGTACGCGTAATCCTGGACCACCAACACCTGGCGTTTGTCGTGCACATTCTCTACAATTGTGGGGTAGATGTCCGAGGGAATCTCAGAGGATGGCGCAGTGCCTGTGTGTACATATACCAGTCTTTCAATAGGGGTAGACTGCATGTATGTATACATATATCAGTCTTTCAACAAGGATAGCCTGCATTTGTGTATATATATATACCCGCCTTTCAACAAGGATAGCCTGCATTTGTGTATATATATACCCGTCTTTCAACAAGGATTGCCTGCGTATGTGTGCACATACAATCAAACCTCGTTTTTGTCGATAATCCGTCCGAAAACAATCGACGAAATCCGAAACCAACGAAGACCGAAACAATTATTTCCCTATGAATCAATGTAAATGCAATTAATTCGTTCTAAACATTCCAAAATACATATCAAAATCACATTTATAGAGAACTAGCTGACCCCGCCCGGCTTCGCCCAGTCCTTGGTGGGGAGCATCTCATTTAATTCATATAAGTAGTCATATAAGTTCCCGTTCCCGTTACCGACTATCTGTCTGTCTGTCTGTCTGTCTGTCTGTCTGTCTGTCTGTCTGTCTGTCTGTCTGTCTGTCTGTCAGTCTGTCTGTCTGTCTGTCTGTCCGTCCCTCCCTCTCTGTCTGTCTGTCTGCCTGTCTGTCTAATCATTTATTGGTTGCAGTTAGAACAACCTTAGATAAACGAAGACCAACTTACAAAAAGCATTAGAAAGAGCACTTGAAAGATCTTTACATCTTCCCCCAACAATTAACTTGGGTAAATGGAGCGGCGGCAGCAGCATCAGCAGAAGAAGGAAAAGGAGGAGTAGACAACTGCAGCGAAAAGGTGGGTCTGTCTATCTATCTGACCCGGCGTGACTTCGCCCAGCTCCTGGCGGGTAGCGTCTCATTAAATTCATACAACAAAATAAGTAACTTAAAAAAACGTCCTTCCACACACCATCCATTATTTTTAATGAAAACGCTTTCTAATCACCTGCATGACTACAGTAACTTCTTAAGCAAAAAAAGATGAGTTACAATGTTATGCATTGTGCATTATTTTTATGAAAACTTTGAAAATGCCTTTTATAGAGTTAGGTCCCCTGAGATATATGAAATTATGATGAAAAATGAAAAATGAAATAATACTGGGTAAGCATGCGATTTCACACTAAAAAAATATCACAGTTGGCAGCTCTGGAATGAAAGAAAGGCGTGTAGAAAATTTCATCTAAATCGGATGGGCTGTTCGCGAACGTATAAAGGACATACATAGATACATAAATACGGACGAAGATCGCCTTTTATATATAAGATAGTTAGTTAGTCGACAGATCATCCTCGTTGCACATCGGACCATTCAGTCCATAAGTGCTCGGATCCCCTCCTCAGCAAATCCCGCAGCGTGTAGCGGCTAACGACGCCAGTTCTGTGTTGGTTTATCAATCTTCTTTGGCTTCCTGCGTAGTGTTCTTGTTTGGCCACCCCTCTTTTAATTTGCTGCTCTCGCAGTCTGGCCATTGTTGTAGATTCACAGTCATCACTTGGTTCTTGCAAAAGTCTCACTTCTCGTAGCGCATTCAGAATGTCAGCCTGGTCCATGGCGCGTCCGCCCTCAACAGTAGCCTCACCTGCGAGCTTGTCAGCCCGCTCATTTCCTTGTACTCCCGCATGCCCTGGCACGAAGATGAAACAAATCTTTGCCAGCCGAGACCGCTTCAGAGGCAGCAACCATTCTCTTCGGATCGACCCCTCCTTTATCCTCTTGATCATGTTCATTGAGTCGCTAAGGAAACAAGCCCTAGTGAATGTCTGTGTCTCGAGCCATGTTATTGCTTTACTTACTGCCATGACTTCCATGGTCAGGCTACTTGTGGTTTCAGTGAAAGCACCAGAGTCCTCCTTCACAATTCTCCCTCCGGCCCGAGCTGTAAAGGCCCATGAGCTTCTCACATGTCGGATGACCGACCCATCTGTGTAGATGACCGCGTCACTGTCTAGCGAATTCTCGAAAATTAACGCTTGTACTTCAGCCTCAACAGCAGCCGGATTTTCTTGTCTGCATTTTCTATCTAGTTGGATGCAAACTGAAAAGGATGTGCAGAAGTCTGTTGGCACTTGCACCCACTCCTCGCCAGGTTCTAAGTCCTCAAGTGAACACACCTGTTGAAGAATGTCCTCGGCTTGACCCATCCACGACCGTCCTCTTTTTAACCTGCTGCCCTTCACCTTCCTAATTTCACTATGCAGTGGATGCTGTGTGTTTGCGTTAATTCTGAGGTAGGCGCGTGCCCTGCAAACTTGCATTCTCTCTTCAATGGTTGGAAAATCAAGAAGGTAGCGCATCGCCCTGCATGCTGTATCTCTTGTACATCCAAGAATAATGCGCATAGCTTCATTCTGTATCCTTTCCATCCTTTCTATCTGCTTATGGCTGACAGTCAGGATTGCCATTGCATACTCCAAAACAGACATGACCAGCCCCTCGTACAGAAGACATAGATGGCGCTGCTCACAGTTTGCTGCCGCCATCACCCGCATCGCTGCCAAACCCCGCTTGGCCTTTGTTATCACCTGGTCTATGTGCACATTATAAGCAAGGCTTCGATCAAACCGTATCCCCAGGTAATTCATTGCCTGCGTTCTTTCCACCGTCTCTGAACACAGCATTACAGTTGGTGTTGGATTGTTGACAATATGATTATTCATATTCATATATAAGATAAATGTGGTGTTTAAGATTGATGAAATCGGCCGCATGAACGGGAATACATCATCCACGGTAAGTTCCATTGTGGCGAAAATGAAAGCAATAAAGGAGGCTAATGTAGCGAAAGGCGTGAATTTTCTAAGGAAACAGAGATCGCAAACAATTGAAGCTGTCGAATAATTATTATAAATTTTGATTAATAAAAAACAGTCAGATGGCCATTCTGTTTCGGAGGCAATCGTATGTGAAAAAGGCCAGACTGTTGTATGCCGATCTCACTGAAAAAATGCCTGGGGCGACGGACGAGTGCTAGCATGCATAGTGATTTTAAGGCCAGCAGAAGATAGTTTGAAAAAAATCAACAGGTGCACTGGCATACACAGTGTTACTAGGCACGGCGAAGGTGCGAGTTCGGAAAAGTTTGGGGCCGAAAGATAGTATTAATTCCGCTCTCGTATTTTATTATAGGCACGAGATGCTCACGAAAAACAACGCCAAGCTGAGCATAAGAACGAAAGGGTCTCTTTGTATTCGTAAAATTAACAGCGATGTCACGCGGGCACGTCGACGAAGTCCGAGACAACCGACGAAAACCGAGACACATTTTTCGCGGGGGAAATCGACGAAAACCGAAACCGACGAAAACCGAAAGCAAACGAAGACCGAGGTTTGACTGTATATGAATCTTTTAACAGGTATTGCCTGCCTGCATGTTTATAAACCCGTATTTCAACAGGGATTGCCTGCGTGTGTGTGTATACATATACCAGTATTTCAACGACTATTGCTGCGTGTATATTCATATACGAGTCTTGACAGAGATGTCTCTGGGTACACAACATAACAACAACACCCTCGCTCCTCCACCATCACACACACACACACACACACACACACACACACACCAAACACACAGACACACACACACAGAGACACAGACAGATATATATATATATATATATATATATATATATATATATATATATATATATATATATATATATATATATATATATATATATATATATATATATATATATCAGTGGCGCCGCTCAGATAACACTAGTCAACAAATTTTCATGTGCTGTGTGGTCTCGAGGTATGGTGTTCGCCTCGAGTGCTGGAGGTCCCGGGTTCAAGCCCCGGGGTGGGTCGGGATTTTTTCACGTGGACTTCAAGTAACAAAATTTCACCTGGTCTGTGGGTAGTGAGATCGAGCGTCCGTGTGTATTGTTGCGCATGTAAAAAAAATCCCTTGGCCGTTGGAAATCGAAAAAGAGTAGACTAACGGCGCAGCCCGGGAAATATTTCGAGTTTAAAATCTACCCAAAGTATTTCAGGATCCTCGCCGGTGCTATGGAGTTCGTGCACTGAGCTGAGATTCTCCGGACTCAGGCTTGAGTTAGGAGTAGAGCGGAGCACTTATGGAATTACACCCGTCTCTCTCTTGTATATACCAAAATCGTTGTCCCTCTTTCCTCTTACACAGCCCCCCCCCCCCCAGCCTGCCTGTTGCTCCCTGTGCTAGAAATGAACACTCACCATTATAGAGGAAGGTGTTTGTGTGCCCTCCGACAACGACGTCCACATTCTTCAGATGTGCAGCCAGGTAACGGTCAGTGGCGAAACCAGAGTGACCGAGGGCGATGATTATGTTCACTCTTTGAGCCACCAGCTGGTCAATCTCGCTTTGGACAGCTGCCAACTCCTCCACAAAAGTCACGTTTCCTGCAGGCAAACAAACACAACGTGACATAGCATCCCACACGTCACGCCAGTTGACATTAGCACAATATATCACACGTCACGTCAACTGACATTGGCACATCATACCACACGTCACGCCAGTTGACATCAACACATCATACTGCTCGTCACGTCAGCTGACATTGACACAACATACCACACGTCACGTCAGTTGACATTAGCACAATATATCACACGTCACGTCAAGTGACATTGGCACATCATACCACACGTCACGCCAGCTGACATTGACACAACATAACACACGTCACGTCAGTTGACATTGACATAGCATAATACACGTCACGTCAGTTGACATTGTCACCGCATACCGCACGTCACGCCAGTTGACATTAACACAATATATCACACGTCACGTCAGCTGACACTTGCACATAATACCACACGTCACGTCAGTTGCCATCGACACAGCATACTGCTCGTCACGTCAGTTGACAATGACACAGAATACCGCACGTCACGTCAGTTGACGCTGACACAGCATACCACATCACGTCAGTTGACATTGACAAACAGGTTTCACCGCGCATCTTAAAGGTTGAAAGACCGGTTTTGGTCGACTTGTCTCGGTTGTCACCTCTACAGTGGCCTGCTGAGAGCACCGCATTTGTCTCGGTTGTCTCCCCTAGAGCGGTCTGTCAAGAGCGCCGCACGTGTCTCGGTTGTCTCCCCTAGAACGACCTGTCGATAACGCCGCACGTGTCTCAGTTGTCTCCCCTAGAGCGGCCTGTCGAGAGCGCCGCACGTGTCTCGGTTGTCTCCCCTAGAGCGGCCTGTCAAGAGCGCCGCACGTGTCTCGGTTGTCTCCCCTAGAGCGGCCTGTCAAGAGCGCCGCACGTGTCTCGGTTGTCTCCCCTAGAACGGCCTGTCGAGAACGCCGCACGTGTCTCGGTTGTCTCCCCTAGAGCGGCCTGTCGAGAGCGCCGCACGTGTCTCGGTTGTCTCCCCTAGAGCGGCCTGTCGAGAGCGCCGCACGTGTCTCGGTTGTCTCCCCTAGAGCGGCCTGTCGAGAGCGCCGCACGTGTCTCGGTTGTCTCCCATAGAGCGGCCTGTCGAGAGCGCCGCATACAGCCGGAAGTAGATAGTTCCAGCGGCGACCGCCAGGAGTCTCTGAAAACAAATGCACTGGTAAAACGATTGTTGGAATTAAGAAACGAAGCCTCTACCTTTGTAGCGCGAGGCATGCGGCTTAACCTCTTCGCCTCGGAGATTCCTCCTTTAAATCATCTGTGAGTGATTCTCATGTTATTTTAGCTGCCTCAGTAGTTTCTCAGGTTATTTTAGCTGCTCAGTAGTTTCTCATGTTATTTTAGCTGCGTCAGTAGTTTCCAATGTCATTATTGCAGCCGCAGTAGTTTCCCATGTTATTTTAGCAGCCTCAGTAGTTTTCCATGTTAGTTTAGCAGCATCAGTAGTTTCTCATGTTGATTTAGCAGACTAAGTAGTTTCCCATGTTATTTTAGCAGCCTCAGTAGTTACCCATGAATGGTATTTCTGATAAAGACCTCATTATTACCAATACTTAACATCCAGCCTGACTATTGATTGATTTGTTCAGATGATCAATACCCAACATCCTTCCTAATTACTGATTGATTTATTCAGATGACCAATACCCAACAACTTGCACAATTATTGATTGATTTATTCAGATGACCAATACTTAACATCTAGTCTAATTACTAATTGATTGTTTCATCCGGACAGTTAGAGCATTGCTTTCTGATCCAGCAGCTTCTGCATCTTGTCTTGTTCCAGATGTTTTGATGTTGTCTTTCCTTTGAAGTAAACTAGACAGGCCTAGAGAGGGGCCATGCTGCCATTCAGCCCAGGCTTTGTGTTATGGAGAGGTTTAACTCCAACCCTCGTTTTACTACCATGGGCTGCAGTTATTACACCTTTTTAAAGCACAATGTAACAAACTATCGCCTGTCACGACAGCAATGTGCCAGCATTCAGAGGATCAAGACCAAACATCAAGACTGATAACTGATTGATTTATTCAGATGACAAATACCCATCATCTTGTTTAATTATTGATTGATCGATTGATTTACTTTACTCAGAACATAATCCCAGGAGCACCGCGTCTCTGGGCAGACGTCAGTATGTACGAGTGTCGCTACGACACAAACACCAGGTCATTGTCCAGTTCAGACAAGAGGAGACCTACCTGGGCTGGAGACGTAGGGTGTCTCCGTTGTGGTGTAGCCTACAATTCCGATTCGCTGACCTCCCACGTTCAGGATTGTTGATTTCTTGACCACATCGACCAGCGCTGGAGCTCTGCTGACATTGATGTTACTGGACAGTAGAGGAAATGTCAGGTTGTGGGCGAAAGGTGCCAGCCCCTCTACCCCAGAGTCGAATTCATGGTTGCCAATTGCCTGGAGATTAGACATTGATTTGCACACACATCATATCTATTTATTTGTTTAACAAATTTTAATTACTGTGTCAAATACAGGAAATTTGAAAACAGTAGTAGCAGCAGCAGTAGCAGCAGCAGCAGCAGCAGCAGTAGTAGTAGTAATAGTAGTAGTAGTAGTAGTAGTAGTAGTAGTAGTAGTAGTAGTAGTAGTAGTAGTAGTAGTAGTAGTATCAGTAGTAGTAGTAGTAGTAGTAGTAGTAGTAGTAGTAGTAGTAGTAGTAGTAGTAGTAGTAGTAGTAGTAGTAGTAGTTATAGTACTAGTAGTAGTAGTTGTTGTTGTATCAGCAGCACGAGACGCAGTAGTATAAACAAAAGAAATAGTAGTAGTAGTAGTAGTAGTAGTAGTAGTAGTAGTAGTAGTAGTAGTAGTAGTAGTAGTAGTAGTAGTAGTAGTAGTAGTAGTAGTAGTAGTAGTAGTAGTAGTAGTAGTAGTAGTAGTATCAGTAGTAGTAGCAGTAGTAGTAGCAGTGGTAGTAACAGCAGTCAACATCAGCAGACAACAGCATGTTTGCAGCAGCAGCAGCAATGTGGCCGTTTGTGACAACAGCATGTATGCACTGAAATATATATAACTATACTTGCTTGAAATAGACGTTGTGTAATTAGCAAACTCATAAAAAAAGCGGCGTCAAACTGAGCATGAAAAGACAACCGTAGGCGGCACTTTTCTCAGCGGTTCAAACAATGTTTGTCACTGGCTTATGTGGTCAATATTTGAGAACATACTAGGCCATGTCTTTGATAAATACTTGAGCGGCCAATTTAATTACTTCCTTCTCAAAGTTTTGTCAGAAACCCGAGTAGAATTACAGCGATATATAATGGGCGGGAAATGGGTGATGTGGTGAGGGCGTGGACTGCATTGCAAGGCGTGGCTCAAGATGGAACGGGTTGTGGCGAATTGATTACGAGCTTTGCCCCAAAGGGGATAACGGGCGAAATACTTATTTGACGTTGGATAGAAACGAAAGTTTAACCAATGAATTATATCAGGATTGACAGAAACGAGAGTTTAAACACTGACTTATTTCAGGATTGACAGAAACGAGAGCTTATACACAACGTTGTATACTGGTTGACACAAACACGAGTTGTAATGCACCTTTATATATTGATTGGCAGAGACGGGAATTTATATGCAGCGTTACATATTGATTGACCGAGACAAGAGGTTATATACAGTATTATATATTGTTTCACAGAGACAAGAGTTTGTATACAGTATTTACTATTATATATCAAATATATCACCCATTATGTAAAAAGATATGGAAATATGGTATATGACCAAAAGATTAAAAGAGAACTATCTTTATTCCAATACCAAAAAAGGGCAACCTGAAATTATGCACCAACTATAGAACTGTTACCCTGATCAGTCATGCAAGTAAAATTCTACTAAAAATAATAATGGGAAGATTTCGTAAGAAAATGGAAGAAGAAATAAACGTGGTTCAAGTTGAATTAAGACAAGGAAGAGGAACAAGAAATCACATTCTCAACATGCGTTTAATAATAGAGAAGGGCAGAGAATTTAATGTAAACTTATTCTCATGTTTTGTGGATTATTCAAAGACAATTGACTGTGTACAACATCGAAAACTTTGGGAAATCATGAGGAACATGGGCTTTCCATCACATGTAGTACAACTTATAAGAATGCTCTATCTAGACCAACAAGCAGCAGTTAGAATAGATGGCGAGGCATCAGATTGGTTTGACATCAAGCAAGGAGTCTGTCAGCGCTTTGTGCTGTCCCCCTATTTGTTTAACTTGTATGTCGGAAATATGAGAAATGTAAGAGATGATATAAACGGGGAGCTATATGATGTAAATATCGGTGGTCTTGACATACCAGAGATTCGCTATACTGATGATATAGTATTACTATCCACAACACAGAATGGTATAGAACACCTAATAGCCTCAACCCAATTGAATAGTGAAAATCACAACTTATATCTTAACATAGCAAAAACACAGATAATGCATACAGACAAAACTGCAATGGAGAAAGAAATATACGTTAATGGGGAAAAATTGGAGTTTGTGGAAAATTGTGAATATCTTGGGTCATTGATTACCAACAACGGTGACACAATGAAAGAAATTAAACAACGACTATCAATTGCTCTTCAAAGACTAAAACAATTGAATAAATTATGGAGTGGGACAGACAGAACTACAAAAATTTGATTTTTAAGAGCGTGCATCTTTCCCATACTAAACAAGCAGCACAGCGCATAAATGCCTTTGAATATAAATGTTATAGACGAGTTCTAAGGATATCTTGGATAAAGAAAAGAACAAATGCATCCATACTTCAAGAGCTGAATATTGAAGCAGGCTGGCTATTAAAGGCGATAAAACAAAGAAAACTGAAATATTTTGGTCACTTGAAACGTCACGAAAGTTTGGAGAGAACATTAATGGAGGGGTATATGCCTGTGAAGAGAGGAAGAGGAAGGCCAAAGAGAAGATGGGTGCAGGATGTGGCGGATGATCTCCAGATGGGTGTATCGGACGCGGGACATCTTGCTTATGATCGAGAGGTTTTCCGGAAGGTTGTTATGGGAGCGAGGTTCTGCAAAGGACATGCTACTGAATGAATGAATTATATATTGATTGACAGAGACAAGCTTTGTAATACAGGATTTTATATCAATTGCAAAAAGCGAGAGTTGTAATACTGTATTATATATTGATTGACAGAGACGAAAGCTTACATGCAGCGTTATATATTGATTGACAAAAACGCGAGTTATAATTCAGCTTTATATGAATGTTGTTTGTCCATCAAGAATGATGATGACCATTAATTTCATCCAGTGGGGTTGAAGGTGTGGAGCCGTGGGTTCTAAGATGGCTGATAAGGCCTATTTTGGCTCGAAATGTTCTTTGACAATGCGGGCAAAGAATGCTTGACGTTTCTGGAGGAGGATTTCCTGCAGTGGTTTTTCTGTCCTGCCTTTTCTTCACAGCTCTTGCAGTCCTGGTTGCCTCACATATGACTGCACCCTTGCGTAATGATGCACGCTACGAATTTCGGTCTCTGGCTGCAGCCTCCCAGGTATCATGATGAATTCCAAAAGCATTCAGTGAGATTTTCAGAGTGTCTTTAAAGCGTTTCCTCTGGCCACCTTGGGAGCGTTTACTACAACGCAGTTCGCTGTAAAAAAAAATCGTTTAGGGAGCCTGTGATCTGGCATGCGAGTCAAGTGACCAGCCCAGCGAATCTGATTCTTCATCAGTAGAGTGTGGATACTGGGCATGGACGCTCTTTCTAGGACTTCAGTGTCTGGAATCTTGTCTTGCCATTTAATCTTCAGTAGCTTCCTTAGGCAGACTGTGTGGAAGTGGTTTAATTTCCTAGCGTGTCGCTGATAAACAGTCCAGGTTTCACAAGCATATAGCAGTGTGGATAATACAACTGCTTTGTAGACTTTTAGCTTTGTTTGCAGGCTTATTCCGGTTCTGTCCCATACATTCTTGTATAGTCTGTCGAAGGCCGCACTGGCCTTGGAGATTCTTGAATTCACTTCGTCATCAATTGTGACAGCTTGTGACACAGTGCTGCCAAGATAGGTGAATTTGTCCACAACACTTAGTCTTTGATCATTCACTTTGATATTCGGTACAGTGTGATTATTCCCTGGAGCTGGCTGATACATAACTACAGTCTTCTCCAAGTTGATATTGAGCCCAAAGTTGGCACAGCCATGTGAGAAAGCTGAAACATTATGTTGCATGTCCGCCTCTGAGTTGGCGCAATCATCAGCAAACAGGAGCTCTCTGACGGTGTCGCTGTTAATTTTGGTTTTAGCTTTCAGCCTTCTGAGATTGAATAACTTTCCATCCATACGGTAGTTGATGTCTATTCCAATGTCGTCGTTCTCGAAGGCATTCATCAACATGGCTGAAAACATGAGGCTGAACAGTGTTGGTGCCAGGACACATCCTTGCTTCACTCCATTGGTGACAGGAAAGGGTTCAGACAGTTTGCCATTTTCCTGTACTCTTGCCTGCATGCCATCATAAAATAGCCGCACTATGTGGACAAACTTTCGTGGACAGCCATATTTTGCCATAATCTTCCACAGTCCTTCTCTGCTGACTGTATCAAATGCCCTGGTAAGGTCAATGAAAGTGGAGAACATTTCGCAGTTCTGTTCCTGACATTTCTCTTGCAGCGAAAATCATGTCAACAGTTCCACGTTCTTTTCTGAAGCCACATTGACTCTCAGGAAGAAGACCTTGATCGAGATGGGCTGTGAGGCGATTGAGAAGAATTCTGGCGAGTATCTTCCCTGCAATTGAAAGCAAGGAGATGCCTCGGTGGTTGTCACAGGATTGGCGGTTTCCTTTACGTTTGTAAAGGTGGACTATTGACTCGTCATTGAAATCTTGTGGCATGGTCTCCTTCACCCATATGTTTGTAAAGACTTGGTGCTCTGTTAGGACCTGCCCACCTGCCTTGTATATCTCTGCTGGGATGGAGTCAGGACCAGGTGCCTTGCCGCTGGAGAGTTGCTGGGTGGCTTTGTTTACTTCCACTATGGTTGGCAGGTCATCAAGTGTCTCATTGGTGGGAACTTGAGGAAGGCAGTTGATGGTTTCATCATCGAAGAAGGAAGTTGCATTTAAGATGTTGCTGAAATCCTCTGCCCAGCGTTGAAGGATTTCTTTCTTATCGGTGACCAATGTTCCCCCATCTGCACTGAGGAGGGGAACTATGCCTGGTGATGTAGGACCATAGACCGCTTTCAGTGAGTCGTAGAAGTTTTTCATATCATGTCTGTCAGCAAAGCCCTGAATTTCATCAGCTTTGCTGCTCAGCCAGGCGTCCCGCATGTGCCGAGGTTTCTGCTGCACTACTCTCTGAATGTTCTTGAAGGCATCTTTTTTTTTCATGTTGACTTCGGGTCATTCAAATGTGCCTTGAGGAGAAGATGTTTCTCGGCCAGCAATTGGTTGATGTCTTCGGAATTTTCATCAAACCAGTCTTTATGCTTTTGGGGGGATGGACCCAGGATTTCCATAGCAGTGTTGTAAAGTATGTCCTTTAGGGCTCTCCATTCTGTTTCTGTATCCTGTTTAGCTGCAACAGCTTTATATACAGACTGACGTACGCGGGAGTATAAATACAACGGAATTGTATATCGTCTGACAGGAAGACGAGTTTAATTACATCGTTTATATTAGTATAAACTCTGTCGTAGAGCAATGTTAATGACATCATTTATATTAGTATAAAATCTATCGTAGAGCAATGTTAATGACATCGTTTATAATAGTATAAACCCTATCGTCTCCTTCCCTCGTGCTGTTTTCTGCTGTGGAAAGTTACTCTCGCAAGTCGTCTGGCTCTAAGATCAGCGACTACTACCGCCGCTTAGCTGCGTTGGTGGCACTTCCTGGTGGCATGTCCTTATCCAGGTGTCCACTGCGTTGCGGGCTGGCCTCGAATCTGCGGTGTTTACGGCTCCGCAGTGTCCTCGACTCGTATTACCACTTGACAGGTTGGCTAATGTGGCCGGCACGACACGATAGGGTTGTCTTCTATTTTGGATATAGTTGTAAAAGGCTTTTTAGAGTGTGATCTGAAGATTATCTACGGGCGATCTGGCTACGTTGATTTGTTCCACGATCGGTCCATGACCAGCACGAAGTTTTCTCGTCCAGTCATTTCAGCGCAAAAGTTCTCGACTGTCCTTTCGGTTTCGATGATGACATGAAATCTCTTGCGTCTAACTCTACGGCAGATAGTCTGACAGTACGACCATCTTGTCTCAGACTGGTGGCTAGATCGCCTTACTTTCCACCTTAAAGATGTACTGCTGATCCTTTCTCCATTAATACCGAATAGTCAGCTCGATCAGCGTGAATTGACGAGTGCTTCATAATGTTTGGTCTTTTCTGAGGCCTGCGAATCATGGCAGGACATCTACCGTGGCCATACAGGTCTATCGCCAGCTCACAATCCCTTGTGACATCAAGGATGGACGGCAAGTTCGCAGCTTAGTTGCCTTCACATTCTGCTCTCTGCACAGCTTTGAACTAGTATGTAGGCCCGACTATTTTCCTTGTTTGCCCTTAGTCTCGCCACATCCACCGTGGCTGCAACCTTAGTGAGCACAATGTTCTGCCGCCACGTCAGTCAGCTTTGCCGTGGACAGCGCCAGGTCTACTAGAGTTGGCTTCTCTCGAGATGGCAGACAGGTTGGATCCTCGGACTTTCCCGGGCTACATACATAGTGGCAAGGGGGCCATGTTCCATTCCAGATCAAGGGCATTTCATTTACTTCAAGAGTGTGTCTGGATGATATGATCAAATAGATAGTTGAATGGTTTCATGTACTTGAAGAGTGTGTCTGTATGATATGATCAAATAGGTAGTTGAATGGTTTCCTGTACTTCAAGAGTGTGTCTGGATGATATGATCAAATATATAGTTGAATGGTTTCATGAACTTGAAGAGTGTGTCTGTATGATATGATCAAATATATAGTTGGATGGTTCCCTCTACCAGAAGAGTGTAACTGGATGATAGTATCAAATAGATAGTTGGATGTCTGGAAGATATGATCAAATGGATAGCTGGGTGGTTTCCTGAACTTGAAGAGTGTGCTGAATCATATAGTCTAGGAGATGGTTGAATGGTTCCTTCACTAGAAGAATGTGTTGAGTCGAGATAGGTGAATGGTTTTCTGCAATAGAAGAACATGTTGAGCAGAGACTTTTGAAGGTTTCCTCCACTAGGATCATGCCGTCTAGGAGACGACTGAATTGTTTCCTCCACTAGAAGAGTGTCTTGAATCATGAAGTATAGGAGACGACTGAATTGTTTCCTCCACTAGAAGAGTGTCTTGAATCATGCAGTCTAGGAAACGACTGAATTGTTTCCTCCACTAGAAGAGTGTCTTGAATCATGCAGTCTAGGAAACGACTGAATTGTTTACTCCACTAGAAGAATGTCTTGATTCATGAAGTCTAGGAGACGACTGAATTGTTTCCTCCACTAGAAGAGTGTCTTGAACCATGAAGTCTAGGAGACGACTGAATTGTTTACTCCACTAGAAGAGTGTCTTGAACCATGAAGTCTAGGAGACGACTGAATTGTTTCCTCCACTAGAAGAGTGTCTTGAACCATGAAGTCTAGGAGACGACTGAATTGTTTCCTCCACTAGAAGAGTGTCTTGAATCATGCAGTCTAGGAGACGACTGAATTATTTCCTCCACTAGAAGAGTGTCTTAAATCACGAAGTCTAAGAGACGATTGAATTGTTTCCTCCACTAGAAGAGTGTCTTGAATCAGGCAGTCTAGGAGACGACTGAATTATTTCCTCCACTAGAAGAGTGTCTTGAATCATGAAGTCTAGGAGACGACTTAATTGTTTCCTCCACTAGAAGAGTGTCTTGAATCATGCAGTCTAGGAAACGACTGAATTGTTTCCTCCACTAGAAGAGTGTCTTGAATCATGCAGTCTAGGAAACGACTGAATTGTTTACTCCACTAGAAGAATGTCTTGATTCATGAAGTCTAGGAGACGACTGAATTGTTTCCTCCACTAGAAGAGTGTCTTGAACCATGAAGTCTAGGAGACGACTGAATTGTTTACTCCACTAGAAGAGTGTCTTGAACCATGAAGTCTAGGAGACGACTGAATTGTTTCCTCCACTAGAAGAGTGTCTTGAACCATGAAGTCTAGGAGACGACTGAATTGTTTCCTCCACTAGAAGAGTGTCTTGAACCATGAAGTCTAGGAGACGACTGAATTGTTTCCTCCACTAGAAGAGTGTCTTGAATCATGCAGTCTAGGAGACGATTGAATTATTTCCTCCACTAGAAGAGTGTCTTGAATCATGCAGTCTAGGAGTGAATTGTTTCCTGAACTAGGAGGCGATAGTTGAATGATACCTTGCACAGACACAGACTCGACTGAAAACTCCCATTTCTGAACAGCCCTTTGCACGATCTTGCTGACCTGCCGTGACAGTTGAGCAAGGATATATTGTGCAGTTAAGTATTAGATAAACTGACATCTGGCGCGGACATGTACCCTTGAACTTTGGGTGCGTTATTTCAACAAAGTGCGTGATATGTGACTATGGTTCCCATGGCAGTTTATTTAGGCCCATTTGTACTGTATGCCCAGGGCAAACACGGAGCCTCTTGTATGATATCGTCATCTTTTCTGCTGGCTCATGCAAGAAATGGCGACATGGTCTCATATTATCCCTGAATACATGTCAACCGATCAGTTACAGCCTGGGCCCTCACCAAGGCAAATAATCGACAAGAGAAGTTAGGCACACACTGAATGCTTGCAATAGCGCTGTAGGTTGGAGTGCGGGTGGGGGGGGGGGGTGTGGTGACCCCAGTCTGAAGGCAGTCTATACATTTATAATCTATGCAAGAGAACATATACATTTATAATCTACAAAAAAAAAAAAAATTCACACTACACTACACTCACTATGTATAATACACATACTCGGTTCAGTTCACTCACTCGGTACCCTACATTCACTGACTGTAACACTGACCGCACACAGACTCGCTTAATGGCAAACATATAACATCCTCTCACCATGGCATCGTATCCGATGAGGTTCATAAACTCGGCGCTAACGATGCCTCCAAACACGTAGAACCAAAGCGTGCCTTGAAACTGGTCGCCGGCATCCAGAACCAGCGTGTGGTTAGGAAACTGCTGCCTCTTGAGTCTCACCTGTAGATGAAGTGAGCGGAGGTAAGTTAGGAAACTGCTGCCACTTGAGTCTCACCTGTAGATGAAGTGAGCGGAGTCTCTGTATATACGGCAACTGCCTCAATCGGCGGACATGCAGGAGAAATACAGTCATGTTATGGAATCTACCTGATCTACACAAACACAAGTCTAAACAATAAACAAATGCAAAGCTAGCATTACACTAGCACAGACCTAACAATATACAAGCAAACTTAACAATACACAAACATAACAATACAAACACACAAACCTATCGTTTCACAAAATCAAACTTGGCATTGCAAACCACTAACATTAGTAGTAGTAGTAGGCCTCTTTCAGTCCTGAAGGACTATAGAGTTGTGCCGCTTGGGAGGTGCCTGGCAGCACCGCTGGTGACTGTATAGTCCAATTCGAGAATGACAATCTCTGTCACAGTTTCCGCATCTGTGAGACGAGGCAAGTCCCGCAGTAAGTGACTGCTCTTTGAGCCTGTGCCGTCTCTCCTCAGTTTTTTTGATCTGATTGCGCTCAAAGAGCACCAGTCCGTTTCGTACATCTCTTCTCCAGGAGCATCTGTCTGTTGCAACTCTCTCCCACGTGTCTGGATCTATTCCAATGGTTTTCATATCTTGTTTACACACATCCCTATATCGCATTTGGGGTCTTCCGGTTGGCCTCTTTCCTGTGGCTAGTTCTCCGTAAAGGAGATCTTTGGGAATCCGTTCGTCCTCCATTCGAGATACGTGGCCCAACCACCGGAGGCGTCTCTGCTTGAGGAGGGTGTGCACTGTGGTAATATCTGCTCTTTCAAGCACCTGTTTGTTTGTTATGTGGTCAGGATACGTCTCAGACATCTCATGTGGAAGGAATTCAACTTCCTTTCCTGTCTTGAGTACAGGGTCCAGGATTCAGACCCGTAGAGTAGTGTGCTAACAACACAAGCTTTATATACTTGAGCTTTTGTACGCTCTGTTAGTCTATTATTCTCCCAAACTCTTTTAGCTAGCCTGGAAAATGTTGTGGCTGCCTTTCCAATGCGTCTGTCGATTTCTGTCTCTAATGAAAGATTATCTGATATTGTCGATCCCAGATACACAAAATCGTGGACGACTTTCAATTCATAATTAGAGATTTTGATTGACGGAGGCGCATCAGCATCTTGTTCCATCACCTGTGTTTTATTTAGGCTAATGGTGAGCCCAAAGTCTTTGCAGGCGGCAGCAAAACGATCTATGAGCCTTTGGAGATCTTCTGCTGTATGAGTAGTCAGTGCTGCATCATCTGCAAAAAGTAGTTCTCTTACGCATCTTGATCTTATTTTGGTCTTTGCCTTGAGTCTTGATGGGTTAAAAAGTTTGCCATCAGATCTTGTGTGGAGGTATATGCCTTCAGTGGCAGTCCCAAATGCTTGCCTTAAGAGAACAGCAAAGAAGATACCAAAGAGTGTAGGAGCAAGCACGCATCCCTGCTTTACTCCGCTGCTGATGCTGAATGACTGGGATGTTGAGCCGTCAAATAAAATGGTCCCCTGCATGTTTTCGTGGAATGATTTCACGAGACTAAGAAGGGTGGGTGGACATCCAACCTTTTCAAGGACCTTAAAAAGGCCGCTTCTGCTCACGAGGTCAAATGCCTTTGTGAGGTCGATGAAGGCTATATATAATGGCTTCCTCTGTTCTCTGCACTTCTCTTGGAGCTGCCGGAGTGAGAAAATCATATCGATGGTGGACCTGTTGGGTCTAAATCCGCACTGCGATTCGGGGTAGATTCTTTCAGCAAGAATGTGTAATCTTTTAAGGATTACTCTGGCAAAAATCTTGCCTGTAATGCTGAGAAGGGAAATGCCGCGATAGTTGTTGCAGTCGCTTCTGTCGCCTTTGTTTTTATAAAGGGTAACGATGTTTGCGTCTTTCATATCTTGTGGTATTGATTTTTCTCTCCAGCAGAGCTGTAATATTGCATACAGTTCTGGGATGATTGTTTCTTTGCTACATTTTAAAATTTCAGGTGGAATACTATCTTTTCCAGGTGCCTTGCCGGATTTGAGAGAGTCTAGTGCTTCGCTGATTTCTGTGAGGCAAGGTTCGTTATCCAAGGCATGCATGGCGGACTGTTGATCGATGGCTTCCAGAGCTTCTTCGCTGACAGTGTTATCCACTGAGTATAGCTCTGAGTAGTGTTCTACCCAGCGATTCATTTGTTTCGCTCGATCTTTTATGATTACCCCCTCAGTTGATCGTAAAGGGGCCATCTTATTTTTTGATGGACCGACAGCTTGCTTGATGCCCTCATACATTCCTCTTATATTTCCAGTGTCTGCACAAGTTTGAATTTGAGCAGAGAGCTGTAGCCAGTACCTGTTCGCACATCTTCTTGTCATCTGTTGTACTCTATTTCTGGCCGTTCGCAATGCCTGCAGTGTTTTCTCTGAAGGTGATGTTTTATACATCGAGAATGCATGTCTCTTTATCTCCAGGACTGGGAGCATCTCTTCAGAGTGTGCTTCAAACCAGTCGGTTGACTTAGTTTGCTTCTTGCCAAATGTTGATAGTGCTGTATTGTAGATGGTGTCGCGAAAATGACTCCATCTCTCGGTGGAATCTCCGTCTGTGGGGCCGGGCAGAGTATCCGCTAGAGCCTGCATGAATTTGTTGACCTTCTCTTTATTTTGGGTGCCACTGGTGTCAATGCGTGGTCTTCCTTCTGTTCCGCTTCTGTAGATTCTCTTGGGCTTTATCTTCACCTTGCTGGAGACGAGTGAATGGTCGGTGTCGCAGTCAGCACCATGATAGCTGCGAGTCATCCGTACATTGCGGAGGTTGCTGCGTTTAGTGAGCACCAGGTCGAGTTGGTGCCAGTTCTTTGATCTGGGGTGCCTCCATGACACCTTGTGTTGAGGTTTCGTGTCAAAGAAGGTGTTGGTCACGCACAGATTATGGTGGCTGCAGAATTCCAAGAGACGTTGTCCATTGTCATTGATCTTCCCAACGCCAAACTGTCCTAGACATGAAGGCCAAGATTCGTGGTCGGAGCCAACCCTGGCATTGAAATCCCCCAGGATAAAAAGATGTTGTTTCTCTGGTGTTTCACTGACTTCTTTGCTAAGGTCGTCATAGAACTTGTCTTTAGATTCTGATGCTGCAGTAAGTGTTAGGGCGTAAACGCTTATAATACTAACTGGGCCTGCCTCTGTCTGGAGTTGGAGCTTCAATATTCTTTCAGTGCCATCACTTGGTGGTATGATGGAATTGAGCAGCTTGTTTCTGATAGCGAAGCCAACTCCATGCTCCCTGGTCTCTCCGCACGGCTTGCCATGCCAGTAGAAAGTGAAGTCCCTCTCCTTGATGCTTCCAGTTTCTTGGAGTCTGGTCTCTTGCAGGGCGACAATGTCTATCCCCAGTCTTAGCAGTTCGTTGTTTATCACTGCAGTTTTGCGGGCATCCACAATCTCATTTAGATCGTCTGAGATGCCAGGGGTCATGGTTCTTACGTTCCATGTTCCCAGCCTTAGGGTCGGTTGTTTTGTTTTTTTCTTGCTGTTAGGTGTATAGATTGCGGTCCATGTGTCAGGATTTCCCCCTAAGCTCCACACACCCTCAGGAGCAGATGAACCGTGGCGAGACAACACCTTATTGACTGGGGGCTGCCCAGCTTAGGCGGGCGGTAGCTGTCTAGTGAGATACGATGATCTCTCCCACCGTCAGAAGTAGCCCCTGGCGCCTTGCTCTACGCCAATCGAACATTAAGACTTATAACCGGCAAATGCTACTTCCCGTGTTGTGTCACCGCTTTACGCGGTGCTGAAGTGACCTCTTCAGGGCACAAGCATGGGCAATGGAAATCGGAGAACCAGCTGTTGCCCAGTAGCAGGTTCCCCCTCTCCACGTCGCCGATGTTGACCAAGGGAAAGGCAGTAGCCAATGCAACTTGGCATAGGTGCCGTCGCAGGAGTTGCCAGAACTATGTTGTTTACAACATGGAACTGCCTTAGGGACTCCATCTCCGGATTTGTCCTCGGGGTTTACTCCCGAAGCCTTTCCCATATGGGTATACCCGCAAGGCAGCGGAGGTTTGAGATTTAGAGTTCCCTCTCTTAGAAGAGATACCAACCAAGGCTGACGAGCCTCCTCTGCCCGGGAATCAATAAGGAGGGAAGTCTACCATTCTTCCTTCCTGGCAGTGACCATACTGATCGGATGACCGTAGCCATTGTCTCTACTGAGAGATCCTCTGCCCACCGTCACTGACTTGAAACCATAACCAACAACTATCTGTCGGCTGCTCCCAAGTCCAATCCACCACCTGCTCCCATGGCTTCACGTTACCCTGTTGGGGGGGGGGGGGGCTAAACGGGTACTCCACCTTGCCCAAGGGTGTCCCGTAGGCTAGCGGAGGGAAGGAGGCACCTTACTTCTCCTTTGATAGGGTATACCCCTACCCCGCTACCCGAACCACTAACATTACACAATCACAAACCTAACATTACAGAAACCTATCAAAGCACATTTGCACACAGAACGTTACACATAAATATGTTTACACAGATATAACAATACAAAAACTCAGGCATGTCCATGGGAAATATTTTTCTGTCCCATTCCATCCCATGGTAATTTATGCAACATGGCCAAGCCTTCAAACACGCAAACCTACCATTACACAACTGAAACCTAACATTATACAAACTTAAATTTATACAAACGTAACATTACACAAACCTAACTTCATACAAATGTAACATTATGCAAACCTAACATTCTACAAACATATATATATATCACACACACACACACACACACACACACACACACACACACACACACACACACACACACACACACACACACACACACACACACACACACACACACACACACACACACACACACACACACACACACACACACACACACACACACACACACACACACACACACACACACACACACACACACACACACACACACACACACACACACACACACACACACACACACACACACACACACGCACACGCACACGCACACGCACACGCACACGCACACGCACACGCACACGCACACGCGCACGCACACGCACACACGCACACACACACACACACACACACACACACACACACACGCACACGCACACGCACACGCGCGCGCACACGCGCGCGCGCACACACGCGCGCACGCACGCACGCACGCACGCACGCACGCACGCACACACGCACACACGCACGCACGCACGCACGCACGCACGCACACACACACACACACACACACACACGCACACACACACACGCACGCACGCGCACACACACACACACACACACACACACAGACACACACGCACGCACGCACACACACACACACACACACACACAGACACACACACAGACACACACACACACACACACACACCCACACACACACACACACACACACCTAAATTTCGACAAACCTAACATTACACAAATCCAACATATATTGTTGTGAGAATCAATGAACTGGGTGGAGCTTATACTGTTGTGAGAATAGGTGAACGGGGCGGAGCTTATACTGTTGCGGGCTCCGAAGGTTGTGGGTTCGATTCCGGGCCGCGTCCTTCGGTTCACGAGTGAAATTTTTCAGAGACTCCTGTGGGTCGTCGCTAGAGCTACGGAGTTCGTGCTTTGTGTGACGCTTTCCGAGTTGCGGAAAGAGACCGAGCCATATGCGATAAAAACCCGGTGCAATGAAGTCGACCCTGTCGACTTTTAAGCGACTTTTTTTTAATACTGTTGTGAGAATCAATGAACTGGGCTACCAATGTTTATACTATCTGAGAATCAATGATCTAGGCGATCAATGCTTATACTGTTGTAAGAATCAATGAACTGGGCGGAGCTTATACTGTTTTGAGAATCAATGAACTGAACGCAGCATATACTGTTGTACGAATCAATGAACTGCGCTCAGCTCAGAAATCGCCTACGGCTGACTTCGAACCTAGTGGTTCGGGAATATGAGACTGCGTTCCGTACCTCCAAGCCACATCGCCGCCAGGGATATTATTGATTGATTTCCTTGTTTCGGGATTTGAGGTTTGAAGATTGAGCAAAACACTTTATGGCAAGGCTGGTCCTATTCTAGTATGAACCTTGGACCTTGTGATTTTATTATTTGTCAACATGGGGCGTATGACCCCAGAAGAAATAATACCATAATGAAGATTTAGATTGTAAGTAGGGAAGTAAGGCATTTGTTTCAGAAAATGTAATCGTGGTATTTCATTAATGTTCCACTATGAAGACGACATTCAACTAATGCGTCATTAACATATGTGGACTAACCATTGTACGAATCCTGGCGGCTCCTCCAAAACATTTGCCTTGTTTTCGCAGCTCTTCTGTACACGGCCCGCTGTTCCTACACCATGGTCAGAGTAACAAACATGGAATTAACCAGAAGAAAGGTCAGGCTTAACAGTGAACTAACAAGATTACGTATAAAGCTTCACATTTAACTAAGAAGACAACAAAGATTGAACTAATAAGAAAACACACACTGAACTAACAAGATTATAGATAAGGCTTAACAATGAACTAACAAGACATCAGTTAATGTCTAACATTGAACTATTAAAAAAACAACAAACATTGAACTGATAAGAACACACACACTGAAATAACAAGATATCAGATAAGGTCTAACATTGACCCAACAAGACATAAGATAAGATCTAACACTGAACTAACAAGACATCATGTAACGTCTAACATTGAATTAACCAGACAACAAACGTTGAACTAACAAGACAACAGATAAGATCCGACATTGAACTAATAAGACAAGAATCATTAAATTAACAAGATATCAGATAAACTGAACATTGAACTAATAAGATAACACACACTGAACTAATAAGACAACAGACACTGGACTAATAAGACAACAGACACTGAACTAACAAAACAACAAACACTGAGCTAATAAGACAACAGACTCTGAACGAATAAGACAACACACACTAAACTAACAAGACAACAAACATTGAACTAACAAAACAACAAACACTGAACTAACAAGACAACACACAGTGAACTAACAAGACAACACACATTGAACTAACAAGACAATACTGCCAAGTAGCAGGTCAGACGAAATGACGTCAAATAAAATTTGTGAGTGAATCTCGAACCAACAGACAAGAGAAAATAGAGAAGTGACGTGAGAAGGCAGAAAACGTCACAGGAGTAGTCAACAACAACAACAGACAGACCTTGGACTGATAGGAAGAAGGCAGCACGATTCTTTTCACTGAAACAAGATTGTGTTACGAACTGGCAGGACATCGCATAAGGCCTAACATTGCATCAAGAAGACATAAAACATTGATCTAACAAGACAAGAAACATTGACCCAACAAGACATCAGATAAGGCCAAACATTAAACTAATAAGACAACAAACATTGAACTAATAAGATTTCAGATAAGGTCTAACATTGAACTAACAAGACAACAAACATTGAACTAATAAGACCAAAAACGTTGAACTAATAAGACAACAAACATTGAACTAACATGTCAACACACACTGAACTAACACGACAACACACACTGAACTAACAAGACAATACACACTGAACTAACAAGACAATACACACTGAACTAACAAGACAATACACACTGAACTAACAAGACAACATACACTGAACTAACAAGACAATACACACTGAACTAACAAGACAATACACACTGAACTAACAAGACAATACACATTGAACTAACAAGACAATACACACTGAACTAACAAGACAATACACACTGAACTAACAAGACAATACACACTGAACTAACAAGACAATACACACTGAACTAACAAGACAATACACACTGAACTAACAAGACAATACACACTGAACTAACAAGACAATACACACTGAACTAACAAGGCAATACACACTGAACTAACAAGACAATACACACTGAACTAACAAGACAATACACACTGAACTAACAAGGCAATACACACTGAACTAACAAGACAATACACACTGAACTAACAAGACAACATACACTGAACTAACAAGACAATACACACTGAACTAACAAGACAATACACACTGAACTAACAAGACAATACACACTGAACTAACAAGACAACATACACTGAACTAACAAGACAATACACACTGAACAAACAAGACAATACACACTGAACTAACAAGGCAATACACACTGAACTAACAAGACAATACACACTGAACTAACAAGACAATACACACTGAACTAACAAGACAATACACACTGAACTAACAAGACAATACACACTGAACTAACAAGACAACATACACTGAACTAATAAGGCAACAAACATTGAACTAACAAACAAGTAACATTGAACTAATAAGAAAACATCACCACATCCAGCTCTATCTACTACATTTCTCTTTAACATCACCACATACAGCTCTGTCTACTACAACTCTCTATAACATCACCACACCCAGCTGTCTACTACAACTCTCTATAACATCACCACACCCAAATGTCTACTACAACTCTCTATAACATCACCACACCCAGCTGTCTACTACAACTCTCTATAACATCACCACACCCAAATGTCTACTACAACTCTCTATAACATCACCACACCCAAATGTCTACTACAACTCTCTATAACATCACCACACCCAAATGTCTACTACAACTCTCTATAACATCACCACACCCAAATGTCTACTACAACTCTCTATAACATCACCACACCCAAATGTCTACTATAACTCTCTATAACATCACCACACCCAAATGTCTACTACAACTCTCTATAATATCACCACACCCAAATGTCTACTACAACTCTCTATAACATCACCACACCCAAATGTCTACTACAACTCTCTATAACATCACCACACCCAAATGTCTACTACAACTCTCTATAACATCACCACACCCAAATGTCTACTACAACTCTCTATAACATCACCACACCCAAATGTCTACTACAACTCTCTATAACATCACCGCACCCAAATGTCTACTACAACTCTCTATAACATCACCACACTCAGCTGTCTACTACAACTCTCTATAACATCACCGCACCCAAATGTCTACTACAACTCTCTATAACATCACCACACCCAAATGTCTACTACAACTCTCTATAACATCACCACACCCAGCTCTGTCTACGACAACTCTCTATAACATCACCACACCCAGCTCTGTCTACTACAACTCTCTGTAACATCACCACACCCAGCTCTGTCTACGACAACTCTCTATAACATCACCACACCCAGCTGTCTACTACAACTCTCTATAACATCACCACACCCAGCTGTCTACTACAACTCTCTATAACATGACCACACCCAGCTGTCTACTACAACTCTCTATAACATCACCGCACCCAGCTGTCTACTACAACTCTCTATAACATCACCACACCCAGCTGTCTACTACAACTCTCTATAACATCACAGCACCCAGCTGTCTACTACAACTCTCTATAACATCACCACACCCAGCTGTCTACTACAACTCTCTATAACATCACCGCACCCAGCTGTCTACTACAACTCTCTATAACATCACCACACCCAGCTCTGTCTACTACAACTCTCTATAACATGAAGACACCAAGACTACATGACATCCCAGAAGCATTATTTACCTTTAGTCCTTTGACCACCTGAAGCACACATCCGGTAAACTCCGTCCACTGATAGTCGCTCAAGACGTATTCACCCAAACAAGGATACCGATAAGTAACTGTAATATTTTCATGTAGTGTTTACCATGTAGTTGTGTGTCGGTGTGTGTTTGTTTGTTCTGTGCTGACGAAGTCTTTTGCCACAATGTCCATTTTGTTTCTTGTAATCGTGTTCTAGTAAAACTAACAATCTACTTCTCGTGTTTTGGTGATTTATTCATTGCCTAGAAGCCAACATACACTCCTCGTCATATTATGACAGCACAAGTACTTTCATAAGTCTTCATGCAGTTGGTATACCAGAAGAGAATTTCCAGCAACGTTCTTACCTGTCAGTCTCCTCTATTCTAGCATGCACGTCGTTTGTATGTAAAATCGTCAGCTCGAATTCTGCAGCCACACAAAGCAAGCTGAGCACCGAGAGGAGCAGATACAATATTGACTGGAGTCCCACCAGCTGATGTGAAGTGACCACCATTTCTGAATCTCTAGGGGCGGGAAACAGAATGATGATTCTGACTCATGGGCTTGGTTATTCATCAGCTGCTGGTGGTGTTAGTACAAAATCATCAAGATGCCATAAAAACAAGCATGTAAAACAATGCATATAGCAGAAGACTTGGACGCTCTTAACCAGACCCTAAGTGTAATGGACATCCAGCCGGTTTCATCAAGAGTCACTGCCTGTCACGAACTTCTAGTCTTTCTTCAACTAACCTTTCGAGAGGATGGGGTAATGAACTGAATACACGATCCACTTAAAACAGCAGTGAACCAAACATCCTGTGCTACTGAACCAGTTATCAGATATAAAACTAGCCCCATACCTACTCCATCTGTAAAAGAACCTTTGCCTCCGCGGGGCAATGAAGAGATATAAAACCATAGCATACCTACTTCATCTGTGAAAAAACAACCATTGTCTCCGTGCGCCAGTGATGAGATATAACACTATCGCATACCTACTCCATCTGTGAAAGAACCATTGTCTCCCCGCGGCAATGATAAGATATAAAATCATCCCATTGCCACTCCATCCGTGAAAGAACCATTGTCTCCGTGCCCCAGATCAAACTAGTTACCAATTGGTGTGAGTTTCAAAAGCTTACATAGGTAGAACGGAACGACAATCAGCCAATCGAGTAACCCAACAAATACCAGTATGGGTGGAAAAGAGAGTTAATCAGCCTTTAGGAACCCCGTGCAGTCGACAGGCTACAAAAGTCCATCCCTGGTCATCTTTCAAGACCTGCTAAATTGCAGCCGTAAAGTTAACGGTGCTTTTCGTACGCCATCTTCGACGAAAATATGTCAGGGATCGTCGCATGTTTTCTCAGCCACTTCATGAGTATGCTATGCAGAGATAGGCCGGACTAATAGTTCGATGTGCAGTTAGGATGATCTTTTGACGAATTATCAAACTCTAAACGATTACTCAAATGCACCTAGGCCCAGGCAATTAGGGATCTAAATCCTTGGCTATGCAGACATAAATACTTCGTAGTTACTATGCGCTTACCATGAACATACAAATGCCCTATATTCGAACAGTACCAGTGACTATGTGTGTTGATTTGAGCCAACATGCGATTCATCTATTCAAGTCATATTATACATAATTCAAAGACCAAGTCCTACAAGAAACAAATGACAACCGTAAACGTTTTAGAGAAATTAGACGTTGACAGTTACAGGTTTTTTGGACTCGCTATGAGAAGTGATACATTGCAGAACATGGTAAGAACTGACAAGATTGAGGGGAAGAGAACAAGGGGAAGCCAGAGAAGTAAATATCTGGATGGCTTGGCCACGTGGTATGGTCGAGACAAGAATACAGAGCTGACCCACGACCTTGGTGATCGCGTGAGATGGCGAAACATGACCACCTACGCTAATCGGCATGGGACGCAGAGGTGTTTCCAAGGCACCAGGGCCGGGTTATATACTGGCCAAGACCTATTGACGCGTCCTCGCCGAGCGTCCTGGGCAACAGGTCCCTTCGGGGTCCTGGCTGAAGTCAATAGGATCGCCGATTCCTCCGAAGTCGGAGAGTGTCTGCCTGTATGGCGAGGAACCACCAGTCTGCACACCAATAAGCCAGACATGGGACAACGGATACTCACGCAAACCTCAGGTCCTGTATGACATCACACTGATGTTGGACAACAGGATGCCTTCATCCGACATACAGGACTCTGCGTTGGAGCTCAAGCCAATGAACACAAGCAAGCAAGCAAGCAAGCTAATCGGCATGGTAGATGATGATGATGATGATGATACATAACTCTGCAGCATGCATCTGAAGCGATGCAGAGAGATATGCCAGGCAATACATTATGCAACACCTTTTTGTTGTTTCTGTGTTTAAAATGACGTCAGTTATTTATATACTGGCCCTCAACATCGATCCCTGACATATTCCCTATAGGTCTCATAATATATTTCCTTTATAATGAAAACAAACCAGGCGACATTACATATCAATATTTGACTCCTTCTTTATGCTCTGAAATGTTCTTAAGTTGCAAATTTCATGGCTGGTGTTATCTGCCAATATATGTTCTTTATTATTCACAAATCTTTGTCATCAATAACAATTTTTCTAACAGTTGATTATTTCCTCGTATTTCTCATTGTCAAACGCTTGGTGGAGTCTATGAAGCGTAAGTACATAATTGTTTGTGCCTTGTCTCACTAAGCATCCAAATTGTTCATCATTGATTTCTGACTTAATCTCGTTCCTTACGCTTTGCCTGATTATTCGCAGTACCAGATTTGTCATTCGGGTTTCTTTGACATAAAAAAAAAAAAAAAAACAGACATTGTTTGAAGCTCTTCACATTCTACAGATTCGGGTTTCCGTGACAGTTGTATGACTGCGGACTTTACTGGGAGATAAAGCTCTGCCATTATTGTGAAAGGTGTGGGGATAGGGTGGGACAAAAGTGGGCGGGCGGGGTCAATAATGCCACTACAGTGGTATAAATCCCGCCACGACAGAGGTATAAATGCCTCCACGACAGAGGTATATATACCGCCACGACAGAGGTATAAATCCAGCCACTACGGAGGTATACATCCTGCCAATACAGAGGTATAAACGTCTCCACTGCAGAGGTATAAATGCCGCCAATACAGAGGTATAAATGCCTCCACTACAGAGGTATAAATGCCGCCAATACAGATGTATACGTGGTTGTCGTTGTCACTTTTAGACTATTATATTCGCGTCTGTTGTGTGCGTGTTGTTATCATTATTAGACTGTTAGAATCGCGTCTATAACGTGCGTATTGTTGCCACCAATGAACTATTAGATCGGCTTCTCACGTGTGCGTGTTGTTGCCACTATTACACTACAGTGAAACCTCCGTTTTCGTCGATAATCCGTCCGAAGAAAAAAATCGACGAAGTCCGAAACCGACGAAAACTGAGGCAATTATTTCCATATGAATCAATGTAAATCTAATTAATTCGTTCTAGATACTCCAAAATACATACCAAGAAACACATTTTACTGAGAATAAATATAGAGTTTAATACTAAAATCAACAATGAGGGATAGTTTGAGCTAGGAGGAGAACGGAGCACTTATGGGCTACACCCGTGTGCCGCGTAAAGTTGATCCATCGACTAAACTAAACTAATTAAAATCAACAAGAAATTAATATGAAATGAATGTAAAGACTAGTGTAAAGAATAAATGACCATTTAACATGGCATTTACCTTTCTGAAGATTTCTTGGCGTATGGAAGACGGCGAGGAAGGGAGAGAGAGGTGCAGATATTATTGTTTAGAAGGGGAATTCCCGTCCACAAGGACCTTAAGATATCAAGGCACGATCTGGGGTCAATTCCGTTCTTGGTCTTCTTGTCTTTTGCATGCTAGTGCGCCTCTTGTTTTTTTTTTTTTTTGAAACCATCTTCTGCTGGCCTTAAATTCACTAAGTACACTAGCACTCGTCCCATGCATTATTTAAAATGAGATCGGCATACAACAGTCTGGCCTTTTCAAATATGATTGCCTCCGAAGCAGGATTGCCATCTGACTATTTTTGATTTATCAAAATTACTAATAACTGTTTGACACCTTCAACTGTTTGCGATCTCTGTTTCGTTAGCATATTCACGCATTCCGCTACATTAGCCTCTTTTATTTCTTCCATTTTCGCCACAATGGAACTTGTCGTGGATGGCGACTTCCAGTCCATGCGGCCGATGTTAGCAATCTCAATGCCTCTCTTGTATATTTCAATGCTTTCCCTCTTCAACTCGATCGTGTTCTTGGCCTTCTTCTTAGAATGGCTGTTGGCTCTGGAAACTTTCTTTGGCCCCATGATGGAGCTTAAAGGAAAGGGTTAATTTATTAGCTTAGCAAGTGATGCTCACACAACAAGAAACAACGCCAAACTTAGCAAAAGATGCGCGGGTCCCATTATTTTCCCGAGGCAAACGACGAAAACCGAGTCAAATTGTTCGCGGAAAAAATCGACGAACACCGAGGTTTCGCTGTATTAAATTCCCGTCTAGTATGTGCGTTTGTTGCCACATTTAGACAATTAGATTCGTGTCTATTGTGTGTGTGTTGTTGTCACTAATAGCCCGTCTAGCAGATGTACTCGAGTGTAGAAACAGTAGCTTAGTCTAGTTTAGTCGATGGATCAACATCACGGCACAAGGGTGTAACTCATAAGTGCTCCGTTCTCCTCCTAACTGGAGAAACTCAGCTCAGTGCATGAACTCCGTAGCACCGGCGAGGATCCTGAAATACTTTGGGTAGATTTTTAACTCGAAATTTTGCCCGGGCAGCGCCGTTAGGCTACTCTTTTTCGATTTCCAACTGCCAAGGGATTTTTTACGTGCGCAACAATACACACGGGCGTCCGATCTCACTACCCAGAGACCAGGGAACATTTTATTGCTTGAAATCCACATGAAAAAACCCCGGTCCGCACCGGGGCTGGAACCCGGGACCACCAGTACTCGAGGCAGACACCTTACCTCGAGACCATGCAGCCCCCTTAAAACAGAAGAAACAGTAGAAACAGTAGCGTTCAGTATATAGTACACCGTGTCTGGTGATGCCCGTGATTGTTCTATATGACAGGACTGTAAATACCGTGTCTGCTGTTCTACGTGATTGTTCTATATGACAGGACTGTAAATACCGTGTCTGCTGTTCTTCGCGATTGTTCTATATGACAGGACTGTAAAGAATCTACGTTGTTAGAAAGTTAGAAAGTAAACACGAAGATCACGGGACCAGTTATACTGTGGATAATATACGTCTATTGTGTGTCCCACGATAAACATTACAAGGTCGTGTAGCATTGTTTGAAAGCCTGTCGGTGACAACACAAATTGTGATTTTTGTAGCGCTTAACAATAGTGTTTCTGAAATCTTCCTTTCTTTCTTTCTGACTTCCCGCCTTCCTTCCTTCATCTCTTCATGAGTTCATTCCTTTCTCTGTCTTCTCTCTCTGCTTCCTCCTTTATTTTGTTGCTATTGTTGTTGTACTTCTTCTTTCTCTTCTGTTTCTTAAAGGCCTCTTTTTTTCTTTTTATTTACCTTCTTTTGCCTTTTGTTCTTCTATCTTGTTTTTCCCTCCTCTTCTTCTTTTTATCTCCTCCTCCTCCTCCTCCTCCTCCTCCTCCTTCTTCTTCTTCTTCTTCTTCTTCTTCTTCTTCTTCTTCTTCTTCTTCTTCTTCTTCTTCTTCTTCTTCTTCTTCTTCTTCTTCTTCTTCTTCTTCTTCTTCTTCTTCTTCTTCTTCTTCTTCTTCTTCTTCTTCTTCTTCTTCTTCTTCTTCTTCTTCTTCTTCTTCTTCTTCTTCTTCTTCTTCTTCTTCTTCTTCTTCTTCTTCTTCTTCTTCTTCAGATGATCCTGTGAAGGATCTGTAGTCTACATATTGGCCTGTGATGACAACAGCGGTCATTAACGGACTGAATGACAGACTGGCACTGGCCGTCAAGACAGATGCTAGTTTGTTACACTGCACTTAAAAAAACAAAGGCATAATACCTCTTCATAGCACAACGCCTGGGCTGAATTGTAGAGACCATGCTTTACCCAAGCAGCATGATCCCTCTCCCAGCCTGCCTAATTTACTAATTAGGATAGGAAATACCAATACATTTGGAACAAGAAAAGCTGCAGAAGCTGCACGATCAGCAAGGCAATGCTCTAACTATTCGCCTGTCGGAGCTTCCATCCTAGATCAGTTGCTGACCAAGGCTTAGGGCCTGGTCTGCCCTGCCGTGACATTTAGTCTTTAGGTTGCATTTTTCGCAACATGATAAGGCGTGTACCCTCCCATTTACGCCCCTCCGCCCGAAGCCGTTGGCACAATGTTGAGTGTCGGGTTCGGTGAGCGCCTCCCATCATTCGGCGCTAACAGAAAGCAGGTAGTACCGTCTACTACCATTGAATGATTGGTTGATTGATTGATTTAAGAACCGACATCACAGCATTCGGGGCATTACCATAAGCGCCCCGTCCCCATCCTCAGCAGCCAGTGAAGAGTTCCAACACCAATAGTTCCAGTAGCAATCTGATTATATATCTATCTCGCCTTTCCTCTGGGCATCGAGCGTCGGCCAGATCCCCTCGTCACTCCTCGCTGCCTCATTCTTGCCAGACTATGGTGATCCATTAGCTCCTCCGAGGTGTACACGTGCTCCCACAAGGCCGCAACCACGTCTGCCTTGTCATGCATCAGTACTCCACCAAGTTTTGCCAAAGCCAGCCAATCTGTCCGCCTGTTCATTCCCCAGCACACCGGCATGCCCCGGAGAGAAGATACAGGTAATGATTGCCAGCTGAGACCTCCGAAGCGAAGCAAGCCACTCTGCACGAAGTCTGCCTGTCCTCACCTTCCTCAGCATGCTTTCTGAGTCAGTTACAATCACGATGTTTGTATGTATCGTGTTCTCCATCCAGCGGAAAGCTGCACTGACCGCCTCCACCTCTATTCTTAAGCTAGATCTTGTGGTATCATACGCCAGGCTCTCCTGCACTAAACGTCGACCATTAGCTTTTTCTAAGAATCCCCAGGCACTTCTCCTGCCTCTCAACACAGAACCATCTGTGTGGATAATCACATCACTCGGGCGAGCATTATCCTGAATTAGTTGCTGGATTTCCACTTCCGTGGTCCCTGCTGGCCACTCACTGCACTCCTGGCTTAATGTAATTATAACTATGCACAAGTCTGACTGCTCCGCTGGCACTCTGACCCACTCCTCTCCTCGCCTAATGTTCTCCAAGATGCACACCTGTCTGATCGTATCCTCCGCCTGAGCATCTAGTAGGGTATATGCCGCAGAAATCACAAAACATAACATAAACCAAAGCAAAGGATGGATTCTAGAAGTTGAAATATACTGTCAGGGTCTTGTTTAGATGACCAAAGGCTCGTGTTCACTAACAGGCGTGAAAACACTCACACACACATAATGAGTGTACAAACACACGGCGATATAACTCAAACACTTTAATCGCACTTCTCAAAACGCAGTCATATCAGACATCGCTCAAAGTTAGCGATAATGCCATTGCCAGAAACATACAATGCAAGATATCAATTCATAAATACAAATGGAATATATCACTCACGCAATCTTCACTCTACTCAACAAAGCATACAGGCTTTCTTCCATCAAGCCTCGACAGATACATAGCAACACTCTTTCATGTCCGTCCGGTCTCGCTGTCCTAGGCTGTCTGAGCTACCAGCAGTACTTCCCTCGTTGGCCCTGCTTTCCGCTCTCGTGGTCTGCGTGCACCACGCTGACCCCTGGCCATCACCTGCGTAGTAACTGTTAGTCTAGTTCACGGTCGTATCTGGTCGTTGCCGCCAGGTGGGGGAGATGAAGACTCGGAGATTCTAACATTCTCCGCCGCCCCCTTTTATGAAAGGTATACCCTTTCATTACTGGTGCTTATAGTTTGGTTACATTAATAATGTAACGTCAGAATCGACCAACTGTTTGTCATGTTAGATGACTCTTTGGTATTAATTGACGTTTACTGGGTAGTTGCATGATATATGCTTTCTTCAGTAATGCCATAAGGCTACTCTCATCAAGTACTTTCCCCTAGTTGGACTTGTACTTAGGTTGATCATGGACTCAGCCAGTCCGGTAGTTATCCGCGACTAACGCTGTCTCTCAAGCAACGCGCTTCCTCACGACAAAATAAAAAATCACAAAAAGAACCATGTCAGCCCTTAAGTCATCTTCCTTATAGGATGACTTCAGAACTAGACGCCAACCGATATGGTCGGATAGTCCAATTCTGGTCCTCAACTTTAGTAGTTATATTCCACGCATAGTTGATGTCACATGGTGAAGTGTAGTTGTTCTGGCTATTCTGAACAAGATACTATATGCATGCTTACATTTTCCCAATATTTCAAATTGTTTCCCTTTAGATGTAATGGTGAAACGTTATGGGAGATAATTTCTACATTCTTTCAAAAAAAAATTAAGTACATTTGTAAGTTCTATTCTAAACGCCATAGTTTGATATTTATTTTCAATAGTGACATAGTTGGCACCATTGAGAAAATATTGATCAATCAATGATTCTTAGATCACAAATATATAAATCATTTCATTCAATTAACTCTATGAAAATTTGGTGTCACAAAGTTCTTTCAAATGTCATTTCTTTGTGACTATTATTTATATAGTCTGCTACATTTGCTAAATTTAACTAAATAATTCGAAAAGGAAACGGATGTACACAATTGATGTGTTCACACGTTAGAGTACCGCAATTGATGTGTTCACACGTTGGAGTACCACACTGTTCTTTCACATGTTCTGATAACACTGTTCGGATAACACTGTTCTATAGAAGTAAGGATTAAACTGTTTTGGATGTGTTGACTTTCTAACTGTCGTCTATATAACACAGTTGTAGCGTTAAAATTTTAGAACACTCTGCTGTGCTTATATCACAAGTATTCATAAGCGTCGATACTACGGATATTACCCAAAAGGTAGTATAAGTTAAGTTTGTACACATGTAGTACTGTTCTTGGAGCACTGTTCGTATAACTATCACTATGTGTTTAAAATACTGTCTTTATCATTCTAACCGTTTATATATTCCTCATATTCACTTGTTAAAAATATAATTTAAATAAATTGGAGGACTATGTCCTTATCACAATAAGTCACTTGTCACAGCGTTCTTTGGTTAGCTTAAACATTAATTCGCTGGATTGTGATAGCTATCTGAGCGCTATAGGAGACAGGCCATGTTCACTGCCTTAGTCTTTGCGCTCAGGCGTAGTTAGCCTGTCGTCGGACATCTCGAGTGGACATCTGGAAAGCAAGTCTGCAATCGTATTTTCAGAGCCGCTGATGTGTCTAATCTCAAAGCTGTAACTTTGGAGTAACAAAGACCATCTTGCGATCCTATGGTTTGTCGGTGTACCTGTAGTAATAATAGTTAACGGGTTGTTGTCTGTCTCCACGATGAAATGTTTACCTAACAAAAATGTAGACAATTTCTTAACAGAATAAATTAAAGCCAGGGCTTCCAATTCTGGAGTCGACCATCTCCTTTCTCTTGGTGTCAATTTGCGACTTACGTAACAAACTGGATGTAGGATGTCATCATAGGTTTGTAACAAAACAGCCCCAATCACTATGGAACTCGCGTCAGTTCTCAATCTGAAAGGAATTTCCAAATTTGGCAATTTAAGGATGGGATTACACGAGAAATATGACAATACTTTTGTAAATGCTGGTCTCAGGCCTTCCCTGTTCACAATCTTATTTGGTTGGTTTTTGGTTAGTAGATTTGTAAAACTTTCTGTCAAACTAGAAAAATTAGGTATGAATCGTCTGTAATAATTCAGTAATCCTAACATGCTCCTTACTTCCTTCTTGGTTGTAGGAAGTGACAATTTTAGAATTTTCGAAACAATATTGTCATCGGTGGTAACAAATCCATTACAAATTTTATATCCTAGAAAAGTAATTTCATGGTAGGCAATTTCTACCTTTGATGGTTTCACTGTTAGGCCGTGTTGTCTGATGCGTTCAAATGTTTGTCGTAGTGTCGTTAGGTGATCTGTCATTGTCCTAGTATGTATACAGATGTCGTCCATGTATGATAGTATGTTTGGTATGTCTGCCAGTAGCAGTCTTGACATCCTTACAAATGATGCTGGGGCATTGACTAGCCCGAATGGTAGTTTACACCATTCGTATAGTCCCCAGGGTGTGGCAAATGCTGTTAAGTGTATGGAGTCTTCGGTCATGGGTATTTGCCAGTACCCTTTCGTCATGTCAAGTTTAGTAAAGTATTTGGCATCTGTAATTTCTGTCAGTATGTCCTCACAGTTAGCCATGGGCTCTAAATCTAACTGTATTTGCGTTGAGTTTCCGATAGTCAACGCATAGGCGTATTGAGTTGTCCTTCTTTTTGACAATCACAATAGGAGAACAATAATGTGATTGCGATCTTCTAATGAACTGGTTTTTCTCCAGTTCTACAATTTCTTGATGTAATTTGTCCTTGTAGTGTATGGGTATTGTGTACGGTCTGCATTTTATTGGTAATTGAGTCGTCAGTATGATTTGATGTTCTACTAGATCTGTCTGTCCTAGATGGTTGGAGAAAATGGTCCTATAGTCTTGTAACAGTTGTCCGCAATTGTCGGTCTCAGTCTGAGAAAGATCAGGACATAGTTTGACGTCTTGCAGTGTGTCTGTCATATCAAGTGATGGAACTGGTATTTCGTCTGTATCTTCTGAGTCAGTGTGGTCCACTACAGTTGTGCTTGCTGCTGTCTCGTCTTGGTCTCCGTCTCTATTGTAGTAGGGTTTCAACATGTTAATGTGAAATATTTTGTTTTTGTTGTTTATTGCAACTTCGTAGTCTACAGTCGAAATTTGTCGTAATATTTTGAACGGTCCTTGCCATGAGTTAAGAGGTGTTTGTCACTGTGCAATAGAAGTAGTACGTCCTGTCCTGGTGTCAATGTTATTGTCCTATTTCCTCTGTTGGCATATTCTCTGTAGATGGCACCAGATTGTCTTAATGATTCTTTAGCCAATAGGCATGATTTCATGATCCTGTCACGTAATGTTGTTACATGCTCATATGGTGACACAATTTTATGTTCATTATCAAGTTCAGTTAACAAAGTATGGTAAATTGATAATGGGCCGCGTGGTTTGACACAATATACCAGCTCAAACGGTGAAAAACCAGTGCTAGAGTGAGGTACTTCTCGGTAAGCGAAAAGTGTGGCAGGTAAAAAGGTGTCCCAGTCATTTGGGCATTATTGATAGGTGGGTATACAATTACAACAACCGGGAAGGTTAACCCGGTCAACAAATGCCCGCAGAAGTCGGATGTGTCGGCCTAACGCTGCAAGAACGCAGCTCTGCTGTAAACAGGCACAACACAATCACATCCGAAAAAAAACTCCGGATGAACGAAGAAGAAGAAGAATTACAACAAAACAATGAATATGCAGTAAGGCATGATACTGATATTGTGCTTAACCAGTACAGATGTATTAAGGCAACTATTGCAGTCTTTTGATTCCATTTGTTTGGTTTTGGCTGCTGTCTGCTTTGTGTTAATTGTATCATGTTGTTTATTTTCGATGGTTCTTGAATCTGCTTTGGGTTTTGGTATGCAGGCTTCAAATATTTTGGTGCCTTTATGAGGTTTTTTCTCATATCTGGAATAGGTGTTATAACAGCTTTTACTAACTCTAATGTGTAAATATGAATTCTCTGAGATTGTGCTTCTGATAAAATATTTTCACAGCAAGATGTTACCAAATCATGTGGCGTATCATTCACTTCGGGCAGGTTACCAACAATTATATCACAACATGGGTTACATAATGCTGCGCATATAACTTTGCCTGTCAAGAATGGTGTTTGAATATACACCCATGCAAGTGGGTATTTCTCAATATTTCCTGAGAAAGTTCTGCATGTCACATGTTTGTCTGTGTAATCTTCAGGTAAGATAAAGTCTTTCTTCAAACCAATAAGGGTGCTTCCGCTATCACGTAAAACACTGGCTACTTTGCCGTTAACATAACCTTGATGGATATTCAGCTTGCCTTTCGAATCTATAACAAGATTTGCTTCTTCATTTGCTATAGGTATTGAGTGGCCGCATGTTAAAACGCCATCTTCATGGAAGCGGTTACAGGTTGATCATTTTCCCAGATGAAAAACATCAATGGTTTCAGCTGCATTAGCTGGATGTTGACTCTCTACTAGTTCTTCATCAGTGGAAGAGATATCAAACATTGCCGCGTTGGTTTTTCTTGTCATCTGCTTTCCTTTACATGCATGACGCCAGAGGCCGTACGCTTTGCAAAGGTAGCATTTGGTTAATCGTTTGTAGTTCTTTCTCTCTCTGTCTTGCTTGTCTATATAATTCTGTAAGTATGTAAGATACCCAGGGTGTTTCTCACACATCTCACTTTCATTGAGTTGAAAATTACAATATTTACAACGATAATTGTTACCAGAAGTTTGCCTGAAAGGTTTTTGTCTGTTGTAAGTATTTGGTTTTGATCTTTCATAGGTCGCAGCAGCTACGAATTCAGTGTCTTTCAGCACATTTGTAAAACAATCTTTATTTGCTGTAAAGTATGCCAAACCGCGTTTTTCAATCTGCTGTACACTCTCACATTCGCACTCTTGCAAAAATTTTGAAGAGTGGTAGAGAAGAGATATTTTATCTCTTAATATGAGATCTTTCAACTTATCAAAATTGTTATCAATTTTAGCTGATGATAACCACTTACTAAATACATCCTTACTACTGAAGTGTAGTCAGAGAACGTTTGTGTTGCTTTTGGAGATAACTTAGCAAACTGTTCTCTGTACCCTGCTTCATCTAATAGGAAGTGAGCCATAATTTTAGCTTTCATATACTGATAGTCCTTTCTTAACACTTTGGGGATAGTCTCTATAACTTTTAGTGGTTCCCCAGACAGACTTCTCATATAGATGATGTTCCAATCGGTAACTGGGACCTGATAATGTTCCATTATCGTCTCAAAGTTCTGGGTAAATGCTGAGATACAGTCCCCAGTAACGAAATTTTTGACGATCCCTTGATACTTTTTGTATTGAATTTCTTTTTCCTTCATTTCTAACTTTCTAGATTCCTTATCGACGATGTTTCAAGCTCTAGCTGTTTAATTTTTAACTGCATTTCAATTTCTTCTCTTTTGCTCTGTGCAGTAATCTCAGCTTTTCTTAGCTCAGCGTCTGTTTCTGCCTACCTACTTTTTGCCTCTAACTCTGCCTGTTTGTTTTTAGCGTCTAACTCTGCCTGTTTGTTTTTAGCATCTAACTCTGCCTTTCTCATATCAGCATCTGTTTCTGCTTTTCTAGCCTCTAACTCTGCCTTTTTCAGTTCCCTTTCAGCAGCTATCTCCTCCATTTCTTTCGCTTTTTCCTGTAATTGGACGTACTCTGCATATTTTGCCTCACTCCATTTTGTTAACTCGTCTCCAGTTAACTTTAAATTTAATCCAGATTCAATAAAGTCTTGTAACGAAGACATGGTGATGTTACAAAATAGTTACACAGGTTTATATGCAAAATAGTTATAATATACTACTAAATACAGTAATTATATCATATACAATTACAAAATAACTCTACAGTCAAGGCCTGATCCCGCACAAAAGTATATAAGAAAAAAAAATACTTAAGTGACACAGGAATTTTGAAACTCTGAAAGTCTGTTGGCAATTTCACCAGAGAAGGGATGATTTGTCTTCTACAGCCAGGAAAATGACCTTGGTATTTTACAATTTCAGATGAAAAACGTGTTTACTTTTGGAGAGAGAAAATATTAGTATGTGTATGTTTTTATGGTGTATGTGTTGTCAGCTAAGTGTAATAGTTTTGTATGCAAGTCAAGTATGTTTGTATAGTCGTCTCGTCGTACGTTCAGATTTCAATTCAGTATGACTTCTTCTCAGATGCTTTCGTTCACTTTACAGAACTATTTCACTCCATTGCATTTTAACACATGTCTTACACGTTCGCTCCTATTTTCCATCTGTCGTTCAAAAGTCGTTCAATCGTCTTTCTTCTGGTCCAAACATGGACGATGATCTCACGTTCAATCTTAACACAAACACACTATCTTTCATATGGTCCAAACACGGACGAGCTTCCCACGTTCACTCCTGTCAGGGTCTTGTTTAGATGACCAAAGGCTCGTGTTCACTAACAGGCGTGAAAACACTCACACACACATAATGAGTGTACAAACACACGGCGATATAACTCAAACACTTTAATCGCACTTCTCAAAACGCAGGCATATCAGGCATCGCTCAAAGTTAGCGATAATGCCATTGCCAGAAACATACAATGCAAGATATCAATTCATAAATACAAATGGAATATATCACTCACGCAATCTTCACTCTACTCAACAAAGCATACAGGCTTTCTTCCATCAAGCCTCGACTCATACATAGCAACACTCTTTCATGTCCGTCCGGTCTCGCTGTCCTAGGCTGTCTGAGCTACCAGCAGTGATTCCATTGCTGGCCCTGTTTTCCGCTCTCGTGGTCTGCGTGCACCACGCTGACCCCTGGCCATCACCTGCGTAGTAACTGTTAGTCTAGTTCACGGTCGTACCTGGTCGTTGCCGTCAGGCGGGGGAGATGAAGACTCGGAGATTCTGCCATATACAACACACAGATTCCAGCCTGTGGCTTTGATTTTGTTGATTGACTCCTGCAGTACGCACCCAACGAATATGGCGAGTCAGAAAACTGCATTCTACTGTTTGAGTGCCTATTGTTCAAGTTTATCGAATGCATTTAGCTCTTGCTAAGCTCAACATTTGCATTTTCGTACACGAAATCGGCATCCTGCTGTGAGCGGACAATCGTAATATACTTTGAGCACACAATATTAGTCCCAATTTGAAAAGATACGAGGGTAAGTTAATAAGTAAGTCACAAATGGCTGTAGAAAAATAACTAAATATGATAACAACTTGAAACCAGTTTATTTTTATACATGCATTGTCCCTTTATTTCTCAATATAATTTACACCAACATTGATGTACTTATCCCATCGTTTTATCAGTCCTCCCAAACCGGCTGCATAGAACTGAGTGCCCTGTTTTCATTTACTTGCCATCCCACAGAACTGTGTGACTTACTTATTGACTCACCCTCGTAACTTTTCTAGCCAGCTATGCACCGCTTTACGGGAAATCGCCAGGGGCTAAGTCCACCGAAAACCCACCTTGGCGGGAGACATTTCACGAGTGACGCCTTTGTTGAATGTGAAGTGAAAACGTAGTTTAGAAAACAGAGCACACAGTTCTATGCATCCGGTTTGTGAGGACTCAAATTATGGTGGAAATTATGTTGAGAAATAAAGGGACGATATATGTATAAAAATAAACTGGTTTCAAGTTGTTATCATATTTAGTCATTTTTCTTTAGCCATTTGTGACTTACTTATTTACTACCCCGCCACGTTATTAGTTATTAGTAATTGTACTCATTGTTATCCATATTTGATCACTGATATGATACTGAGTTGAATATTTACTTTTCCTGCAGACTGTGACGAAGTCCCCAGCTTCCCCATCATCTTTTGAGTAAAGTGGAGTAAATTCTCTTTAATAACCCTCATCTATATATATAAATCAAAGTGTATGTATGTAAATATGTATGTATGTAAATATGTATGTCCTTTATTTTTTCGCTAACGGCCCATCCGATTGAGATGAAATTTTCTACACGCCTTCCTTTCATTCCAGAGCTGTCAACTGTCATAGTTTTTTTTCCTTCTTCCTCCTCCTCCCTCCTCCCCCTCCCAAAATACGTACGTAAATATATGATGATGATGATGAAAGAATCCCCGAACCAAAACGCTAGGGAAAGGGAAGAAAATGACGTGACTACACAGAATCGTCACACGGCAATCATCATCATCAAGTGCCGTGCCGGCTGGCGTAGGCGTTCAACTCTGCTGCTGATATATATGCCTCCATGCCACGGCAATATCAATAACAATTCATCTTTTTATGTGTAAGGAAGTTATCTACAGTCGTGTAGAAGGGAAGAACAATCAATGAAAGGACCGAAATCACAGAACCTAGACGAGTATGAATTCGGAATGGCGAACTCCCTCCTACTCTCTTCTCCTCCTGCCTCTACCTCCTCCCCTCCTCCTCCCTCTACCTCCTCCCTCCACCCTCTACCTCCTCCCCCTCCTCCCTCTCCCTCCTCCCCTCCTCTCCTTCTCCCTCTTCCTCTCCCCTTCCCTCCATCCTCCTCCCTCCTACCCACCTCCTCCTCCCTCCTCACCTCCCCCTCCTCCCTCCCTCCCCTCCTCCTCCCTCTACCTCCCTCCCTCCTCCACCTCTCCTCCCTCACCACCTCCTCACTCCCTCCTCACCTCCCTCCTCCTCCCTCTACCTCCTCCCCTCTCCACCCACTCCTCCTCCACACCTCTCCACCTCCTCCTCCACACCTCCCTACTCTCCTCCCACCTCCCTCCTCCCTCTACCCTCCCACACCACCCTCCTCCCTCCTCCCTCCTCCACCTCCTCCTCCTCCACATCCCTCCTCCCTCCTCCCTCCTCAACTTCCTCCCTCCCCCACCTCCTTCCTCCCACCACCCACCTCTCCCCCCTCTCCTCTCCTCCCCCACCTCCCCCCCCTCTCCTCCTCCTCCTCCACCTCCCTCCCCACCCTCCCTCCTCCACCTCCTCCACCTCCTCTCCCCTCCCCCTCACCCTCCCTCCATCCCTCCACCTCCTCCCACCTCCCTCCTCACCCTCCTCCTCCTCCCCTCCTCCTCCTCCTCCTCCCTCCTCCTTCCTCCTCCCTCCTCCTCCCTCCTCCTCCATCTTCATCCTCCTCCTCCCTCCTCCTCCCTCCTCCTTCTCCCCTTTCCCCCCTCCTTCTCTTAATCCCTCCTCCTCCCTCCTCCTCCCTCTTATTCCTCCCAACTCCTCCTCCTCCCTCCTCCTCCTCTCTTCGCCTATCTCTTCCTCCCTCCTCCTCCCTCCTCCACTCTCTTCCTCCTCCCTCCTCCTCCCTCTTCCTCCTCCTCCTCCCTCCTCCTACCTCCTCGCCCTCCTCTTCCTTCCTTTTCGCCCTCCACCTCCCTTCTCCTCCCTTCACCTCCTCCCCCTCCTCCCCCTCCCTCCTCCCCTCCCTCATCCCCCTCCTCCCTCCTCCTTCTTCCTCCCTCCTCCTCCCCCCCCCTCCTCCTCCTCCTCCTCCCTCTCCTCCTCATCCCTCCTCCTCCATTCTCCTTCTCCCTCCTCCTCCTCCTTCTACCTCCTCCCTCCTCATCCCTTCACATTCCTCCTCCTCCCTCTTCCTCCTCCTCCCTCCTCCTCCTCCCTCCTCCTCCTCCCTCCCTCCTCCTCCCTCCTCCTCCCTCCTCCTCCTCCGCTCTCCTCCTCCCTCCTCCTCCTCCCTCTACCTCCTCCCTCCTCCTCCCTTCACATTCCTCCTCCTCCCTCTTCCTCCTCCTCCCCTCATCCTCTTCCCTCCTTCTCCTCCCTCTTCCTCCTCCCTCTTCCTCCCTCTTCCTTCTCCCTCCGCCTCCTCCCTCCTCCCACTCTCTCCTCCTCCTCCCTCCTCCTCCCTTTCCCTCCTCCTCCCTCTCCTCCTCCTCCTGCGTTATCCTCCTCCCTCCTTCTCCCTCCTCCTCCCTCTTCCTCTTCCCTCCTCCTTCTCCTCCCTCCTCCCCCCTTCTCCCTCTTCTTCCTCCCTCTTCCTCCCTCTTCCTGCTCCCTCCGCCTCCTCCCTCCTCCTACTCTCTCCTCCTCCTCCCTCCTCCTCCCTCTCCCTCCTCCTCCCTCTCCTTCCTCCTCCCTCTCCTCCTCCTCCTCCCTTCTCCTCCTGCGTTCTCCTCCTCCCTCCTTCTCCCTCTTCCTCCTCCCTTCTCCTCCTCCTTCCTCCACATCCCTCTTCCTCCTCCTCCCTCCTCATCATTCCTCCTCTTCCTCCCCCTCCTCCTTCTCCCTCCTCCTTCTACCTCTTCCTCCCTCCTCTTTCTCCCTCCACCTCCTTCCCCTCTCCGTCCTCCCTCCTCCTCCTCCCCCACCTGCGTTCTCCTCCTCCTTCCTCCTCCTTCTCCCTCCTCCTCCCCCTCCCTCTTCCTCCTCCTCCTCCTCCTTCACCCTCCTCCCTCCTCCTCTTCCTCCTTCACCCTCCTCCCTCCTCCTCCCTCCTCCTCCCTCCTCCTCCCTCCTCCTCCTTCTTCCTCCCTCCGCCTCCTCCCTCCTCCCCCTCCTCCTTCCTCCTCATCCCTCTCCGCCTCCTCCCTCCTCCTCCCTCTACCTCCTCCTCCTCCCTCTACCTCCTCCCTCCTCCTCCCTTCACATTCCTCCTCCTCCCTCTTCCTCCTCCTCCCTCCTCCTCCTCTCTCCGCCTCCCCCCTCCTCCTCCCCCTACCTCCTCCCTCCTCCCTCCTCCTCCCTTCGCATTCCTCCTCCTCTCTCCTCCTCCTCCTCCCTCCTCCTCCTCCCTCCTCCCCCTCCTTCTCCTCCTTCTCCCTCCTCCTTCTCCCTCTTCCTCCTCCCTCCTCCTCGCCTCCTCCTCCACCCTACTCCTCCCTCCTCCTCCTAATCCCTCCTCCTCCCTCCTATTCCTCCCTACTCCTCCTGTCTCCTCCCTCCTCCTCCCTCCTCTTTCCTCCTCCACCTCCCTCTTCCTCCTCCCTCCTCCATTTACCCAAGACAGACAGACAGTCAGACAGATAGTCGGGAATGGGATCTTATATGACTACTTATATAATTTTAATGAGATGCTCTCCACCATGGGCTGGGCCGGGTCAGACAGACAGACAGATAGATAGATAGATAGATAGACAGACAGACAGACAGACAGACAGACAGACAGACAGACAGACAGACAGACAGTCGGGAACGGGAACTTATATGACTACTTATATGAATTAAATGAGATGCTCCCCACCAGGAGTTGGGCGATGCCGGGCCGGGTCAGACAGACAGACAGATAGATAGTCGGAACGGGAACTTATATGACTACTTATATGAATTAAATGAGATGCTCCCCATCAGGGTCTGGGCGAAGACGGGCCGGGTCAGACAGACAGACAGACAGATAGACAGACAGACAGACAGATAGTCGGTAACGGGAACGAGAACTTATATGACTACTTATATGAATTAAATGAGATGCTCCCCACCAGGGTCTGGGCGAAGCCGGGCCGGGTCAGCTAGTCTATATATATAAATGAAAGTGTATGTATGTAAATATGTATGTATGTAAATATGTATGTCCTTTATTTTTTCGCTAACGGCCCATCCGATTGAGATGAAATTTTCTACACGCCTTACTTTCATTCCAGAGCTGTCAACTGTCATAGTTTTTTTTCCTTCTTCCTCCTCCTCCCTCCTCCCCCTCCCAAAATACGTACGTAAATATATGATGATGATGATGAAAGAATCCCCGAACCAAAACGCTAGGGAAAGGGAAGAAAATGTCGTGACTACACATTAGCTAAGGGACTTAACTCTAGAAAAAGTTATTTCAAGGGGCATAACTTTTAATAACATTGTTGTATAACTTATAGTCATATTGTTGTATCGTTTTCAATGATTTATAAACTCTTTGTCTATAGTTATTTACCGGCATATGAGTTATAATAAATAATGATACAATCTTTTAGACATTTTCAAAGTTTACATAAAAATAATGCATAATGCATAACATTGTAACTCATCTTTCTATACTTAAGAAGTTATCTAAAAGATGTTGAACAATATCGCATCTTTAGTGTTTTCCGCCATCATATCGACACGATTCGCTTGACAGCACTTCTCAGCGCTATCAAGCCAAGACGCCTTACACATTTCAAGCAGTCTGATACGGGGGGAAAATGGCACGTCGTAATAGCACAAAGAAACAAGCAGCTTCCAAGATGCATAGTGAGAAAACCGACCAGACTATCAAGAAGACGAACCTGCCTTTGGAGAGTCTGCATGCAAGCTGTAATAAAGTATCTGAACCTACAGTCAATGAAACTACCAATAAGAAGAGCGACGACTACCCACAGACGAACACAAAAACTTGTGAGAGGAAGGAGGACCAAGACACCAGAATCAGAAACACTGATTCAAACACAGTCAGATGGGTGGTCAAGCGGCTAAAAATGGAGCTTACTGATCAACAAATACAGAAGCAGCTGCAGGAAGAAAATCTTCACGTCAACATTTTGAAGGCAGAGCGGATTCTTACCTACTCAGAATTAAATGAGATGCTCCACACCAGGGACTGGGCGAACCCGGGCCGGGTCAGGCAGACAGACAGACAGACAGACAGACAGATAGATAGATAGATAGATAGATAGATAGATAGATAGATAGATAGATAGATAGATAGATAGATAGATAGATAGATAGACAAAAAGACAGGGAGGGAGGGAGGGATAGACGGAGGGATGGGTCTATTAGACAGACAGACAGACAGACAGAGATAGATAGATAGACAAACAGACAGACAGACAGACAGACAGGGAGGGAGGGAGGGATGGAGAGACGGAGGGAGAGACGGAGGGACGGGTAGGCAGACAGATAGACATGGAGGGACGGAGGGATAGACGAGGGAGAGACAGAGGGATGGGTCTATTTGACAGACAGACAGACAGATAAGATATATGTAGACAGAGAGTCGGGAACGGGAACTTATATGACTACTTATATGAATTAAATGAGATGCTCCCCACCAAGGACTGGGCGAAGCCGGGCCGGGTCAGCTAGTGTAATTATATAAGAATCTATATTCGTTTTTATTCCTATTTTTCTATGTATAGATAGTTCACGTCTATAGCATAAATCTACTGCTATTTAATGTTATTACTCTAATAGGTAATAATACGTTACAGAAGTATAGGGGGAGAGGCTTAATTTACAAATTAGTGTACCCAGTCAAATCTACAAATTTGGCTACGACTATTTCACACTTTGGTCGGAAATGGTAACGGAAACGAACTCCCTGGCACGACCACTTCCGATCAGGGGCGAGATAGCGAGGCTCGGCCTTTCGAAATCCAGACGTCGGTGTAAAAACATCTGCTAGTCACTAGGCTCTATAGCATACCTATAAAGTGTTAAGAGTTTTATCTTTGGCGCGTATTACGGCCATAAATATATTTAGATATATTAGAAAGATTCCTAGAGCAGTTTTCGTACCCGACAAGTGCGGTCAGAAGATTAGAAGGGTAATGTATAGTTATTTGTATCGATATAATATTGTCGGGTGCGACCGATATTTCCGTGTGTAGTTAAAGTTGGAAACCGCCGATAATAGGTTATTTTACCGACTAAACGTGATCGCCTATATTATACTTCGTACGGGTAGTTACTAAACACGCAGGGAAAAGGGTAAAACGTAACTGCTTAAGAAATTACCTTTACATGAGGTTTAGAGAGGTGTAGACGATTTGAGATAGTTGTAAACTTGATAAAGTCGGATAGAACACATTTGCGATTAGTCTGTATAGCAGTAGACTAGTCCATACTAATCGAGCCGTCAGTTTAGTAAATACATGAGGCATTTCATAGTGGTGATATTTCGAGGATGTGATAGTATTGCGAATAATTAGAGTTAACAATGAATATTTGATGCCGCGAAAATAGGAAATCTTACTAAACACGTGCACGAATGTCAAATACTAGTGTGGTAGATTCTAGGCATTTTCATTAATTCGTATCGGTGATTTCTCACCAATTCGCAGTACTGTTCTTGCCTGCCACTCCATTAACTTTCAGTCTATCACATTCTATTATGATAATTACCTAAATTGTGTGTATTTTAAAATATACGTTACATAGAATCATTATTAAATATATGCTAGGAATATAGCCTCAGAATGTGAACATAAATATCTATAATATGTAATCTGTTTAATAGATTGTATATGTATCTTCATATCTACATGTAGATTACTTTGTAATTATTGTATTTTAATAATATAAATATTCTATGTATTATATGATTATATGTTTAATTATTACTGAATAATTATTATATTCACTTATACGAAAGCATAGAATGATTTTATTGAGCTGTTTCCTTAGGTCAGTGTTTTACTAATTATCCTAGGATAGGGACTTATAGGGAGCAGGGACAGATAGCTCATGCTATTTTGTTTCTACAATTTGGTATGAGATGTTATTGGCCATCAGGAACAATCCAGGGCCGATGCTTACAGATGTCTCGACAGAAGAGTCACGTACTCTCACTATATTTCACAGATTTGACACCTTCAGCGCCAAGCTTTAGATGCGCCAACCTGTGTGACTGACTCATTGTGAAGCATCACTTACCACCTCACTTATTATCCATACCAAAGAAGGTTAACACTCACTGTGCAAGCCAGAGAACCAGAAGAGAAGTGGCCAAACTTACCGTTGGCCACCACCACCACTATCTAAAAATGTTTTGCGTATCCTTTTACAGGACTTAGCTGTCAACAGCAGCATCTTTCAGCTGTCTGTTGATCTCTTGGCAAGATTACGCTCAGTAGTTTGCCATTGCTTTCTGAGCGGCCGGCTCAGTATCCGCAAGTCACGAGCGGGGGTCGAACCACCTCAGTTCTCGCTCCGCTGCGAGACTCTGCGTGATAAACGGGATTACAGAGAGAAAGTGTTGTAACCCCACAGCCAGAGAGACCGGCTCCACCACTATCTACAGGCAAATAATACCAACCTTTGTCAGGCCATATTCTATGATTAAAATGCAACATTGTTAGTTTCTAAAATTTACAACAGCTAGTTGTTACCTTACTTAGTAACCTTAGTCTTAGTAGAGTGAGAAGATATGAAAGTTTGTCTCTTTTAAATATTTTACTCTGTCTTTCTCCGTGTCGGTGAGAGTGATTAGAGTTTGGGGGCTCGAGCTTTGTTTTATTTCGGGCAACGTAGCTAGACAACCTTGGCAGACTGTCTGTATCAAACCAGTATAGTTGTACGCCATTCCTGTCTGCCTGAACACTGTCAGAAGATTAGACTTGTTCTGGGACCTTTACTCCGTCTAGAATTACGAGCTATTCAGTCTATTCATAGAAAGTCTATCCACAGCAACGTTGATAGATACCTTATCATCGTAGCTGACGCCACGCTACACAGACTGGTCTGTAAAGATAGGGAGCCAGCCAGGTACACGCAAATATGCCTCCAGACCTGGACAAGGGCATGTTCATTCATTTTACATGACTCCAGAGTTGACCTACATACGTTACGTTAAAGTAGTTGTATATACCTTACAGGACATCGCAGTCAACCCTAGCATTGTTTGGCTGTTTGTGATGTCTTGGCAAGTTTACATTCAGTAGTTTGCCACAGGTAGAAAACATTATCTCAGAGAAAGATCCCATGATTCGAACTACCTCATCCACTGAGCGTCCTTTAGTGAAGACACTACGAGTCTAGTGGCATGTGACACGAACGTCATCCACTGAATGCCCACTAGTGAAGATACTGTGGTGTAGGGAAAGAGAGAGAGAGAGGGACAGTACCTCACGATGAGTGGCAGCCATATCCCAAGGGATAGACCAGGATTCTATTTGGTTCCCATCTCTTTACCTAGCTCATGTATGGCTCCACGAATACCGCTTGTGTGCGGCAGTGGCCACACCAAGAGCAACAGTCTTGGCTGACTGGCTAAACTACACGAGTGAAGTAGGGTAATAGCCTACTAAGGGAATGTCCATCCCTAGTACACAAAAGACTGTGAAGGTGAACAAGATGGATGAATCTACATAGATCAACGGCTTCGAAAGCGAACCAGAAGTGTGGAGAAAACACGGGCCGTGTTCAGGACATAATAGTGGACATGAATGGCCATCAAGGAGGAGATTAGGACCTCACAACATAATATCCCAAAAACATAAATGAGGCTACAACACAAGCAAAACAGCTATAAGGGTAATTCTTGGCCCCCTGGATATGAGCCTGTTGTAAATATGACCAGGGACGAGAAACTCATATAGTAAATAAGGTCCTGAATAGTTAAGAAATTACGGGCCTAATGGCATATGACATGAAGAACGTCATCCACTAAGCGCCGGATATTGAAGAAACATTTGGCATAGTGGCATGTGACATGAACAATGTCATCCACTTAGCGCAATATAGTAAAGAAACTACGGGTCTGGTGGCATGCGCCATGAACAACGTCATCCACTGAGCACCCGCTAGTGAAGGAACTACGGGCCTGGTAGCATGTGATATGAACGTCATCTGTCAGAGACCTCATTCAGACTTAGACGCAACAGACTGAGCTGACAGGGCAGGCATAGAGGAAAGGCAGCCAGTCTACAGGAGTTGAATGCGAGACAGGTATGAAAGCGCAAGGACAGGGCACAACTGTTGACAGACACCGAAACTCGAGGCCAGGGACAGTTAGATTGCGACGTAGTACAAACTAGGCAAGGCTGGAATAAAGGGAGTTCAGACGAGAAACACGTGACAAGAGGAAACGTGATAGAAACGACTGGACAGAGGCCCAGACAGAATGTGTGGGACGGTCGACTTGGACGGATGTGATAGGGAGGACTGAGAGAACTTGAGAAGCGAGACGAGTGAAAGCCATCATGATTTACCAGTTGTATAACTCCGAGAATCATGATTTACCAGTTGTATAACTCCGAGAAGAAGAGCGTAATATGATTGTGTGGGATGGCGAGGACTTGTATGCAGCCTGGGTGAGATGGATAGACTGTATGGTTGCAGCTTGAGTGCTTGTGCATAGATTGTCGAGTGTACATACTTGTATTGAGACTGTGTTTCGAGTACTGACACGATTGTGTTACGTCGGAACTTCATTTGTATAGCGAGTGCTTTGTAATATAATTGTGACGCTCGTTCAGAGAAATAAACCTTCCCGACTGGGACGTTCTAAGCGCCCGTCTCTGTGATTTTGAGAGAAAGTATAATTTAACTGTCAGCGACAGGCGTGTGCATGATGTATCGACGCTAGCTTCCTGTCAGGAAAAGTGGTGGCAATCGTCAGGTTTTTGAAACCACAAGATCAGAAACGACGTTACATAGCATAACTAACCTAGACAACGACAAAACAAATTAATACCGACTGACGCAACAGTTGTGTAAACTTACAGATGATCTTCTTCTTCTTCTTCTTCTTCTTCTTCTTCTTCTTCTTCTTCTTCTTCTTCTTCTTCTTCTTCTTCTTTCTTCTTCTTTCTTCTTCTTTCTTCTTCTTTCTTCTTCTTTCTTCTTCTTTCTTCTTCTTTCTTCTTCTTTGTTCTTCTTTCTTCTTCTTTCTTCTTCTTCTTCAGCGTTCCGAGCCATTGAGGTTCTTTGCTGGCGATACAATCCGTCTCCACTCGTCTCTCTGGTTGGCCTTCTCTTGCCAGTCGTTGATTCCAAGTGCTTGTATATTATATATATATCATCTATATATATTATTGTATATATTATCCTCCACCGTCTTCTTGGTCTACGGTCATTTATTTCCTGAGTGTAAGCGAGTTTGGTTCCCTATTATCTTCCATTCTTTCTATATGCCCCAGCCATTGTAGTCTATTAGCCTTCATGATACCAGTGATTAGCGGGGACTTAAACAGATCATAGATGTCTTTGTTACTTCTTATTTTCCACTCTCCACTTTGTATATCCCTAATGGGTCCAAAGATGCGCCTTACAACTTTGTTCTCAAAGGTTTGTAACAAGGCTTCGTCTCCTTTCGTTGTACTCCAGGTTTCAGAGCCATACAGCACAACTGGTCTGATCAGTGTTTTGTATATTGTGATTTTGGTGTTACGAGATAGCGCATTTGATTTTAGTAGATGTTGTAGTGCATAGTATATCTTATTTCCAGAATTGATTCTAGTTTTTATTTCTTCCCTTATGATGTTGGAGCAATTGAAGATTGTACCCAGGTATTTGTATGTTTCCGTTCTTTTAATGGTCATATTATCTATATATATATATATATATGTGGCCAGAGTTTTTGGCCATTCCTTCTCTTGAAATTACCATATATTCTGTCTTATCTTGGTTAATAACCAGCCCCATCTGTTGGGCCTTTTCCTTTAAGTGAGTCAATATTTCTAATGTCTTTTGTTCATTTTCCTCTATAATATCTATATCATCTGCATAACCAACAGCTTGGATGTTCCTCCAATATCACATTCCTCCTTTACCTTTCTTACAACTTTCTCTAGAGCCAGATTGAAGAGTAGCGGCGATAGTGCATCACCCTGTTTCAAGCCAGATGTTATTTGGAAAGGGTCTGATTTCCTGCCTTTATATGTTACTATATTATAGTATCTTCCATACATAGTCTGGTCATGTTGTTTAACTTCCTTGGTATTCCAAATTCCTGCATAGCATTCCATAGACTATTCATATGGACACTATCACAAGCCTTTTTAAAATCCACAAAAATGTTATGGAGATGTTAACATGAACTTCATGTAACATATTAGAAGTGCATAGAACAGTGCTTGTGATGAAACTTGGCTCCGTGAGGAGACGTCACAGATAGACAGCTACAGCCACATCAACTAGTATGTTGAACATTCAACATTACGTAATTAACAGTGTATTAATTGCACGATTGTAGCATGATGAAACAGAACTCCCCATTTCCAGCCCGACACATTCATAAAAATACTTTCGATTTAAGTGGCGTTTCCAGATAGAAGGACGATTCTTGGAAATAGTATGTTCTAGAACGAGTTGGGGGAGGGCGGCGGTATGCGCTTGCCTTTTCATGGTTAATAAGTAATGAGCCCACGCTATTCCTGGGCCATATTTTAAAATCTAAATTAGTTTGAGCGGGGATCTCACCGGGAGCGGTCGCTAGTGTGATGTGATGACCCAACAATGCCCTTAAAGATTCAATAATATATTGTTCTCTGGACAACAGGTACCACTTTAAAACATACTTTAATGTTGTAGTTGTGCCTGGTAAACGAATGAGAAGAATATAAGAGTATTTTGTGAATAAAATGTGAAAGTGGAAAACCTAACTTCTGTGCGCCAGTATTCTGAACACTGCTTCTGCAAACCTGTCAGGTCTTTCACGCTGTATACTCCAAGTGCATATCAATCCCTTGTTGTGACTGGTTGCGTATGCTTGATGAATGTATAGTACACTCAATGCAAATTCGCAAACCCAAACCCCTTGTGCATTCTTCATGCCTAGGATGACTCATTCTTAAATCAACTGTACCTTTGCTCTCGCGAGTTAACATATGGCAGTCTGAATTGGAATGGGTGATGTAAACATGTATAAGTTCCTTTGTAAAAAAGCTGAGAATGTTGGAGTGAATGAGCTGGTGCTTTGATAAGTAGCCTCTCACATTAGTAGAAAGAAAGATGCTTCAAATATCCATATGTAAACAGGACGGTGATGGTACGCCAGAATTGCTAAAGTCATGTGATACCTGGTGGCAAAATTAAGCTCAAGAGAATACCATTTCTCTCTGAAGTATTACACTGGTACCTTTACTGTTGGTTGGTTCATATAAACTAGTTCTTAAGAGAACCATAGGTGTGTGAACCTGTGTCTTAGTTGGCTGAATATAATGTATGGCTCATGCAAATTTACAAGGACTAAACATGTTTTTCCCATATGTGCTTGGTGCATATGTGAACAATTGCTATGCAATTGAGCTTCTGTTACCGACTGTAGTAGACATGAACATTACTCAGTGGGGAAACAGCACATGATGATGATGATGTACCTGTGAGCCAGGTCTGTCTGAGAAAAGGGGTGAGGTCTGGCATTGCTGTGTAAGTGAATATGGAATAGGACATTCATGCACCAACATGACAACCATAGGAATGAATGTCTGGTCTGCTAATTGGGTAAATGCCATTAGTTAATACATAATGCAGATTGCAGTTGTAAATGCCTATTTTCCATTTCCCTTCACAATGCCTGTCCCATGTTGCTATGTCACAATGATTGCTGTACTGTGTCTGGCCCTCCTTGTGCCCTGGTCTACTGTGGTTCAAACATGGTGGAACTTAGACCACATGAATGCTTGTAATTGTGTTAAGCTACCCTGTCTCAGCATATGGTCTTGTGATTACCACAGATAAGGGTGAATTGAACACATATCACCCACAGTACATCAGAGTGAAATACACGGCATCATCAAACAAGGAGAGGTGTGTTTTGACCACACCCATCCTTTTCCTCCCCATCCCCAGTCTGTGTCTGTTGATGTATAATAACATTATCTTTTAACATATGTAAAGAGATGTGCCATTTTGTATATCGACAGAGAACAGTATGGTGGAGAGGCCATCCATATATCATCTGGGACCTCTAACCAGAAGTCCTAGATCCAGAATTGACTCCCTATCAAAAGGCAGGAAAATCTAAGAAGACTTTTCTCTCAGCTCTCTAACAGCTGAATGCATAAATGGGAGCAAAACACAATCTGAAGCACTATACATATGGTGAACTGGACAGTGATCTTGAGTCAGTCGAGGGTCAACTGAGAAATAAACAACAGGTCTCGTGTTAATAATTACATTCCTACAAACCTGGTGAAGTAGCTTGCAAAGATTGTTCATCTAAGACTTACCTTGGAGAATAACCAGCCTGGTGCTCACACAGTGTTTAAGAATGAAGACCTGAAGATAAGTGAGGTGGACTGGATATGTGAAGTCCCCAGTGACAGTTTTCACAGACAGTCTGGTCAAAAGCAAGATTCAGTACCATGTCATCATACCAAATCTTGTCTTCCAGAGGAATGAATCTGCCATGGAACTTGTGGGAAATCTGCTAACTGGAGCTTGTCCAACATCAATGCTGATGATAAAAGGATTCAACAGACCCAGAACAGTAGTTCCTCCCTTAGGTTATTCCATGATAGGATTCCATAACCTTCTCAAGAGACAGAGATGGATGACAGATACTGTAACGGAGTGGTGTAGATAGATATTAGAGAGGAGGAGGAGAGTTAGTTATTGGGTGGTGGAGTAAAAGGAGAGGTGTTGTATCTTGTTTATCAACATGCATGTGTGGCATATTTTATGCATTTTCAATGTAATTATTGAGGTGTTGACATGCCAGAAGATGAAACAATGGTCCTCACCTGACTCACCATCAGCTCAATAAATTATGTGTTGAATGAATCAGTGTTTTAAGTACATGTCCCCAGTGAATTTCTTGTACAGTTGCTGTCAAGTGTTGTCTCTGGTGACTGTCTTAAGTGCTGTGGTTGATTATACATATTGTGAAAAGTCCTGTATAGATGTTGTCAAGTATCTCATGATGTATGTCTTGTACAATTGTGGTGTAAACAATTCTATGTAAATGTATGTCCCACTCTTGACAAGAAACTGTCATGTAGATGTCTTGTCCAACAGATGTAATGTACAGTTATTGTTGAGTTTGTCTAAACAAGAACTGAATCCTACAGTCCTAGAAAAAGTGGACAAAACTGATATAGGTCATACTGACAAAATAATTAAAGATCTAATGTGACGGACGAATAGCACACTGGCAACATTGTGTTGAGTGAGAGGGATCCTCAGTTGTACAGGCGCTAATAGTTCAGATCTTCTCTAGCCTTAGGTGAACTATTTTACTTCTTTTATAAATTTCTGTGTAGATACATAGTGGTCTCACAGTGGGGGTTTGAGCCAAAGAAAAGTGGTTCTCCAAAAAGGCTATTGCGGGAATGATTAGCTCATTTGAGTGACCTCTAGACAAAACGTGCTAAATCATATCCTTTATCTTGTTATTTATTATTCAAGATATATCTCCAGAGAACACTACTAACTAGGTCCTCTGTCAATCATCTAATTTGTCACAACGATAATTAAATATTTTAACCAGTATATTATGACGAATGAATGGGAGTATGAAAGAGATGTACTACAATAAATGTGAATATACTTATTTTGTTTAAATAATGTAGGGATGTACTCTAAGAATCAGCGCTTGACATTTGACATTCATGATTGCTACGTTTGTTTTGATTGTTAATAATCCGAGGCCAAGCGAATGACGCTTAGAAAACATAAAGAAATATTACGTAATCATTTAATTAACACTATAAAATATTGTGCACCAAGACATTCTGTGTAATAGTATGGTGACCTGTGGCAAAGTTAAAAAGTTCAATCAAAGAGAACGACACAAGTGAGAACAAGGGCAATAAGGCACAACTTATAAAGAGTTACGTTCCCATCATTAATAATAAGTGACAAGTGGAGTAAATAAGTACCACGAAATGATGGCAAAAGTTGAACTATATGTACCCACGTTTGTAGAGACCAGGGACCAGGTGTCTAGCGGAGTTATACCTGAAGACACCTTCTCCCCCGATGTTTTCGACAATCGCCGAGAACATTGAGCCGAACTGAGATTGTTGTGAGGGAGCGTCGTAGCCTGTGCTTTGATTAAAGCGAGTATGGCGTCAGTCGACAGATGTCCTCGGGCCGTGCTTAGCCTCATATACAAAGTGAGTTTTTTTTTTTTTTTTTTTAGCATATCCTTTACAGGACTTAGCTGTCAACACCAGCATCTTTCAGCTGTATGTTGATCTCTTGGCAAGATTACGCTCAGTAGTTTGCCATTGCTTTCTGAGCGGCAGGCTCACATACACCGTAAGTTACCGATGCGATTCGAACCACTGCTGATTTGAACCGTCATCACGTTACCTGACGAGAGTATACGAGATTACGGAGAAAAGTCATAATCTCTAAGCCACGAAGCCGGCACAAAGTGAGTAAAGAGTTGTAATACTCGGAGTTCAACATTGAGTGTCCGCTAGTGAAGAAACTACGGGCCTAGAAGCATGTGATATGACCAACGTCATCTATTGAGCGCAGTCTAGCGAAGAAACTACAGGCCTAGTGACATGTATGAACAACGTCGTCCACTAAGTGCCCGCTAGTGACGAAACTACGGGCCTAGTGGCACGTGACATGAACAGCGTCATCCATTGAGTGCCATCTAGTAAAGAAACTAAGGGTCTAGTGGCATGTGATTTGAACAGCGTCATCCATTGAGTGCCATCTAGTAAAGAAACTAAGGGTCTAGGGGCATGTGATTTGAACAGCGTCATCCATTGAGTGCCATCTATTGAAGAAACTACGGGCCTAGTGGCATATGATATCAACAACGTCATTCATTGAGTGCAGTCTAGTCAAGAACCCACGGGCCTAGTGGCATGTAATATAAACAAAGTCATCCACTGAGCGCAGTATAGTGAAGATACTACGGGTCTACTGGCATGTGATTTGAACAGCATCATCCACTGAGTCTCCGCTAGTATAGAAACTACGAGCCTAGTGGCATGTGACATGAACAGTATCATCCACCTAGCGCCCGCTAGTAAAGAAATTACGGGTCTAGTGGCATATAATAAGAACAGCGTCATCCATTGAGCGCCCGCTAGTAAAGAAACTACGGGCCTACTGGTATGTGATAAGAACACCGTCATTCATTGAGTGCCCGCTAGTAAAGAAACTACGGGCTTAGTGGATTGTGACATGAACAGCGTCATCCATTTAGTGCCATCTAGTGAAGAAACTTCAGACCTAGTGGCATGTGAAATGAACAGCATCATCAACTGAGCGCCCACTAGTAAAGAAACTATGAGCCTAG
>OY992876.1:320676889-320706889 GCA_963921405.1 Cepaea hortensis | reverse complement strand
CCACACAGTGGTACATGATCACTATTACCGTCAGCACCAGGCATTGTCTTTACATTAAATAATGCATTTCTAAATCTCTTTTATTAATAAGTATGTAGTCCATTTGGTTGCGTATTTTCATATCAGGGCTTTTCCATGTGTATAGTCGTCTTTTATTGTGTTTAAACCATGTGTTTCCAATTATCATATCATTAATATTTGCCCATTCTATTAGTTTCTCTCCTCGTTCATTTCTTGTACCTAAACCGTAATTCCCCACTATATCCTCTATTTTTCCCTTTCTTACTTTTGCATTAAAATCTCCCAGTATTATTTTTATTTCTTGTGATCCAATTTGAGCTATTGCCATTTCTATTTCATCGTAAAAGTGTTGTATTTCTTCTTCACTACTGTTTGTTGTTGGTGCATATACTTGTATAATATTTATATCTATTGGTTTGCCTTTGATTTTGACCATTATAACTCTATCTGAAATACACCAGTATCCATTCATAGATTTGGCTGTTTTTTCATCAAATATTATTCCTACACCTTTTTTATGTGTGTCCCCTCCAGAATAAATTATTGTGTGTTTGTCGGTTATAATTTTGCCAGATCCCTTCCATCTCATCTCACTTATGCCTAGTATATTCATTTTCTTGTTTTCCATTTCTCTTAGAACATTGTTTAACTTTCCTAGCTCATTTAATGTCCTAACATTCCATGTTCCTACTCTAAATTTATTTAGTTTAGTTATAGTTTTAGTTTTACCACCAGTAGCTGGATGACGGTCTGATGTCACCTGTGGCTCATGTCCCTACCGGACGAGGATGTCCTAAGATAGCCATTAACGTCCTTCACTATTTCTGAAATGTGTGCCGCCATGAAATCTTGGGAAGATAATGTGGTGGTTTCCCCTTGACTTCCACATTCACATGGTGATCTTTTAACTCTGCCTTTGACAGCCATTTCCGACTGTCAGGACAAGTGAGTGCCCTGCTCTGCTCAGCTGCAGAGTTGTCCACTTATTCCGGTGGATACTCGGTCCTCAGAGCTGTGTTAGCCACACCGTAGTGTGTTTCCATCCTCTACCACGTGGAGGTGCAGTTGCGATTTTCCCTTCCTAAAGTTATGGTCTATGACCAAAACTCTCCAGTACTTTTAGAGGACAGAACATAACGTAAGTTTAGTAAATTACACTACGGCGACTGATAAAGTGGGACATGTTGTAGAGAGGTCAACTGGGACATACACTGGGACATACGCCGGGACCTACATCAGTTTGACAAATACTGGGACATATACTGGGACCAATATCATAGGACCTATATCAGTTTGACAAATACTGGGACATATACTGGGACCAATATCATAGGACCTATATCAGTTTGACAAATACTGGGACATATACTGGGACCAATATCATAGGACCTATATCAGTTTGACAAATACTGGGACATATACTGGGACCAATATCATAGGACCTATATCAGTTTGACAAATACTGGGACATATACTGGGACCAATATCAGTAGGACCTATATCAGTGGGACCTATATCAGTGGGACCTACATCAGTGGGACCTACATCAATGGCAGCCGCACTAACCAATATACTCTCGCTTGCCAGCACAGTGGTCATAGGTTCGAATCTATTCAAAGGCGGAGTTGTAAAATCCCCCAAGACTCCCGCCGAGTTGACCCAGCTTAGAATTGGTACGAGGAGATGTCTAGGGAAGCAAATGCGGCCGGTGTGATACTGTCATGTTCACCCCTAAAGTGGCGATGAGTCTACACAAACATTGAAACTGTCATATTCACTCATAGAGTGGCAACAAGTCTATACAAACAATGATACTGTCATGTTCACCCCTAGAGTGGCGATGAGTTTACATAAACATTGATAGTGTCATGTTCACCCCTAAAGTGGCGATGAATCTACATACACATTGATACTGTCATGTTCACCCCTAGAGTGATGTCTAGGGAAGCAAAGGCGGCCGGTGTGATACTGTCATGTTCACCCCTAAAGTGGCGATGAGTCTACACAAACATTGAAACTGTCATATTCACTCATAGAGTGGCAACAAGTCTATACAAACAATGATACTGTCATGTTCACCCCTAGAGTGGCGATGAGTTTACATAAACATTGATAGTGTCATGTTCACCCCTAAAGTGGCGATGAATCTACATACACATTGATACTGTCATGTTCACCCCTAGAGTGATGTCTAGGGAAGCAAAGGCGGCCGGTGTGATACTGTCATGTTCACCCCTAAAGTGGCGATGAGTCTACACAAACATTGAAACTGTCATATTCACTCATAGAGTGGCGACAAGTCTACACAAACAATGATACTGTCATGTTCACCCCTAGAGTGGCGATGAGTTTACATAAACATTGATAGTGTCATGTTCACCCCTAAAGTGGCGATGAATCTACATACACATTGATACTGTCATGTTCACCCCTAGAGTGACGATGAGTTTACATAAACATTGATAGTGTCATGTTCACCCCTAAAGTGGCGATGAGTCTACATAAACATTGATACTGTCATGTTCATCCCTAGAGTGGCGACAAGTCTACACAAACAATGATACTGTCATGCTCACCCCTAGAGTGGCGATGAGTTTACATAAACATTGATACTGTCATGTCCATCCCTAGAGTGACGATGAGTCTACATAAACATTGATACTGTCATGTTCACCCCTAGAGTGACGATGAGTTTACATAAACATTGATACTGTCATGTTCACCCCTAGAGTGACGATGAGTCTACACAAACATTGATACTGTCATTTTCACTCCTAGAGTGACGATCAGTCTACAAAAACAATGATGCTGTCATGTTCACTCCTAGATTGGAGATGAGTCCACACAAACATTGATACTGTCATGTTCATCCCTAGAGTGGCGATGAGTCTACATAAATATTGATACTGTCATGTTCACCCCTAAAATGGCGATGAGTCTACACAAACATTGATACTGTCATATTCACTCCTAGAGTGACGATCAGTCTACAAAAACATTGATACTGTCATGTTCATCCCTAGAGTGGCGATGAGTCCACACACACATTTACCTAGCACCATATGCCCAATGCTGTGTATACGGATCTTTTATGGATTAGCCTACAACGTGATCACATGCGCCACAATGGCATCATGACAATGTGATCACGTGACCCACGATGGTATCACGACAATGCGATCAAATGAATCATGATGGCATTATGACAATGTGATAAAGTGAACATTGATAAATCATGACATTATATTCAAAGGAACCACGATGGCATCATGACAATGTGACAAAGCGACCCACGATGGCATCATGACAATGTGATAAAGTGAACATTGATAAATCATGACAATGTATTCAAGGGAACCATGATGGCATTGCAACAAAATCAAGCAAGGCTCGAGTCTTCCCAAATCATCCCCAATCTATTTCCACCCCTTTTGGAAATTGGGGGAGGGGGAGGGTACTAGTGATGTTCCATGGTAAGTTTCTATTATAAGATCTGTGAAACATAGAAACGTCGATTTGTCCATGTGCAGAAAGAGAGTCGAAGTTCTTTACCGACTTATAAGACCTCTACCCATGACCACCATTTTTAAGTTTACATCGAGACCCCGCCAAGAGAATACCAGTCCAGAAACTTACTCCGTAGTATTTGAAAACTCCGAGTCTATAATACAGGCGCGTAAATCTACTACAGTGGGTAATGGACATGATGTCTTATTCTCTACAATAAGGTACCTTCCTTATTTGTGGTTATTCTCTTAAAGTTAGGAAAGGTCAGTCAAAGTATAACTGACTTTAAAGTATTCACTTATCCTCTTCAAATAAGGAAAGACCATTCTAAGTATTACTGACTTTAAAGTATTCAATTATCCTCTTCAAGTGATGAAAGACCAATCAAAGTTTAATTAAGTTCAACTGATGACTTCCAGTATGACATCCAGGGTTTACACATCCACTGTACTCAAGCATTCAGATCAAAGTGAAGAGTCCTAAGAATCAGAAAGCCTGGCGGCAAAGTGAAGGGCAGATACATATAATCAGATATCCGAGGAAGGCCAGACAGGCGTCCAATATTCAACTTTATCAACCTGAGTGTTGTTTATCAGGTTCTCAATTCACCTAACCTGGAACATCGGAGGAACATAAGGTGAATGTTTCGTTACTTTTCTTACCAGTACATGGGCTGGGGACTACCTAAGACCTTACTAGCTTCATGATGACACAGTCAGCTAGGACTTGCCTTAAAATCTTATAAGTCCTCAACCAAACAATTATATGTCAGTATCTGTATAGGGTTTTGCATTTATAAACCAAAAGTCTGTATTAAATTCTTTATTTCTATTTATACCCTTCATCTGGAGTTATCATTTTCTTCTTTTTGAATATGATAGTTTGCCTTTGCAGTAGTGGATAATTTTCTATTGACACCAGTAGTGGACAAAGAAAAAATCTCAAGGGGGAGGGGGACAGATAGGATCTGAATCCATAGAACTGTAGGAGCGAGAGAGACGGCATGCACCCCTGTCTCGATACACTATATAAAGTGGGTATCTCCTCCTAGGATATATTCCTAGTGATTAGACATTCCTTGAGATTATCATATTTCCCCTTTCCTGCTGGGACCTTTGAAATTATTATCTATCCATCTCTTGGCTGTGACTGACAAACTAACTTTGTGTTTTGTAAACTGCTAAATATTAAAATTGTTTAACTATTTGTTATAATACTTAAAAACAGTTACAGGAAAAAGGCAATATGGCATTGACAAGACCAACCATTGCTGAAATACAGGAAACAGGGAGATAAATTTGCTTGACGGGAGAAGTGTTGAAAAAAGTATGCAATGGATACAGATAGAGACTACCGTCAAGAATAACGGGAAAGAAGGGCAGCTGACATGGATCAAGAATCCAAGAAACTGGATCAAGAAGCCAGGAGACTGGAGATGGAACAGGAATCCGAGAGATTTTAACATGAATTCTAGATGAAATAATTAGAAGTTAAAGCACAGACTTCAGGTCAGAGTGAAGGAGCAGTAGGAGGGTCTACACCCCCTAGTTCCCAGTTCTTTAACAGCCATCCAAATCTGCCAATGCCGTTCCTAGTAACACATTTCAACGAGAGTAGGGAAAACATTGATTTTCTGCAATGGCTACTGCTATTGGCTTAGAGAAGGGGAAGTGGAACCTGATGCTGTCTCGGGGACTACGAGGGGCAACCCAAGAAGTATATTCTATACTTTCTCCAGGGATGGAAAATTACTTTAAATCATTGAAACAGGCACTCTTAAAGAGATTTGAATTGGCGGTCTATACCTATCAGAATAAATTCCGAACCGCTAAGAAAGAGCCAGGAGAAATGTATACTGCTTATGCAGTTAGACTGACATCATATCTCGTTAAATGAATCGCTGTGGCGGGGTTTAAACATGATGACGAAAGTTTAGAGGAACTGGTCACTGCTGACCAAATGAAAACTCAGAAGGAGAAACGCTCCAAACCTTCCACCTGGAAGATGGGGCGGAATGGCTTGAATTCATTACCACCTTGGCTGAAAGATACCTCTTGGTCAACGGGGAAGCTAATGCCCCAGGGCATACAGTTTCTAATTTCCACGAGCGGTGTGTCACAGGGCAACCTGGAAAGACAGGTTTTCTTTATAAGGAGGGGCCTTATGGCAAACCTTTCGTAAATAAAACGAGACAATGTGAACCATGATGGCATCTTGACAATGCGACTAAGAGACTCATGATGACATCAAGACAATGTTATCAAGTGAACCATAAAGGCATCTTGATAATGTGATCAAGTGAACCATGGTGGAATCTTGATAATGTGATTAATTGAGCCATGATGGTGTCATAACAATGTAATTATGTGCACCATGATGACATCAAGACAATGTGACCAAGTGAACCATGATAACATCATGACAATATGTGGGGGATTAACATTCACGCGAAGGTCTCAGAATAATAATGAACACAATGTGTACTGGAAACAAGCAGCAGACACAAATATGGATAATAAAGTGAACAAGTATGAACAGATCAAGCAAGGAACAAAACAAGAGTGTTCTCTCTCTCTCTCTCTCTCTCTCTCTCTCTCTCTCTCTCTCACACACACACACACACACACACACACACACACTCAGAGAGAGAGAGAGAGAGAGAGAGAGAGAGAGAATACTCAGAGATGACAGACAGATCAAGCAAGGAGTAAAACAATCATGGGTTTTGTCACCGATCTCTCTCACACACACGCACACACACACATACAAATAGAGAGAAATAATACACAGAGAGCTGACAGACTGATCAAGCAATGAGTAAAACAATTCTGGGTCTTTTCACCCCTCTCTCTCTCTCTCTCTCTCTCTCTCTCTCTCTCTCTCTCTCTCTCTCTCTCTTTCGCTCTCTCTCTCTCTCTCTCTCTCTCTCTCTCTCTCTCTCACACACACACACACAGAATACTCAGCGATGACAGACAGATCAAGCAAGGAGTAAAACAATCATGGGTTTTGTCACCGATCTCTCTCTCACACATACACACTCGCACACACACACACACACACACACACACACACACACACACACACACAGATATATATATATATATATATATATATATATATATATATATATATATATATATATATATATATATATATATATAATACACAGAGAGATGACAGACAGATCAAGCAAGGAGTAAAACAATTAAGGAGAAGTTAGTGGGCAGGCAGACATCAAATTAACGATAAAATAGTTGCCATGAGTCAACCCAATCGGAAAATCGACGGACAACAATTCAGAAACTAGTCTGTATTAGTGATGAATAGTCACAGTCATTTTGAAGAAAGGACTCGAACAAATAGACGGCTAAATTTAAGAACCAATCGAATAGCGAGCTCAGGCCACGTGATGGAAGGGTCAAGCGCAGAAAGCCGCGGACAGAAAGTCAGTCTGCTGAGAACCGCCATCGCGGCCACTTCACATAAAACAGAGCCAGAGCCAGAAAGTTGAGACGAGAGCAAAGATACGGACCTTCAGGAAAGTTTGACGACAAGCAGGTGAGATAGTTTATTCCTTAACGACCGACCGATAAATGATGACCAGCAGAGACGTCTCAGCAACCAGGCGACTGAGCACACTACATCAAAGCGAGCGAGCCCAGCTGTGTAGTTTGGGCGGGTCGACAGACCTGTGATGACCGGAGATCAAGCTGAGCTGTAAAGTCGTAAGTAGGCAAGTTACAATCACTCGGGTTAAAGAATAAAGTAGCAACTAGTCACGACGAGAGGCCGTGGAGTGTAGGCAGGTCAGGGGCTAGCGGGAAAGTGTAATGTCTTAAAGGGCCGGCGTAGCTATAGCTGACTTTTGCTGTTGAGGAAATAAAGATATTTGTGTTTTCATTCCACAACTGTGACGCAGCTGTTGTTTACTGTAATCTAGAGCACATTTGATCATGACTTTCAGCGTAGCTTACACATGCCCCTAAACAGCTCACTGGCAATAGTTAACATATGAAAGACCGAGAAGAACAAACGCGAACCCAAAGGTGAACCATGTAAAAAAGAGCTAGCTGAAATGAAATAATCTCAGCAATAAACACAAGTTGGCGGGCGAGCTATGAGCGTATAGGTTCAGGTTTCACAGAGAGGGGCTCCTTTCAATAATGTAGACAACTAATGCCTGCATTCTGACTTTTTTCGCATATCCATTTACAGGACATTTGCAGTCAACACCAGCATTTTACCGCTGCTTTTGATGTCTTGGCAAGCTTTACGTTCAGTAGTTTGCCATTGCTTTCTGAACGACCGGCTCACATACCCCCGTAAGTAACCAACGCGACGCAATCCGCTGCCGAATCTCGTTCAGCTGTGTTTCGTACGAGAGTATACGGGATTACGAACAACGTGTTTAACTCCTACGCTAGTGGAACACAGCTGTGGTATGTGCATCGAGCAGGTTGCCCTTTCAGAACGCGCTAGCAGACGATGGTTACTGTTCTAGTTTCTTGCTGATTTCCTTTAGCAGAAATATCCCCCACCCTCAGTTAATTTATTTCATCTACGCACAGCTTCCCCCACACCTCCTCCGTCTCCGTCTCCTCCTCATCCTCGAATTTTCACAAGCTATTTCAGTACAATCATTATCAGCCAGCTGTTTACTGAACCTGTTTGCTCTCTGCACCTGTTTTCTGTTTGCTCTTTACACGTCTTTTGTTCATTAACCAAGTGTTGAGAATGTCATTACTGCACCTGTCTTTTGTTCATTAACCAAGTGTTCAGAATGTCATTACTGCACCTGTCTTTTGTTCATTAACCAAGTGTTCAGAATGTCATTACTGCACCTGTATTTTGTTCATTAACCAAGTGTTGTGAATGTCATTACTGCACCAGTATTTTGTTCATTAACCAAGTGTTGAGAAAGACATTATTGCACGTGATTTCTGCTCATTAACCAAGTGTTGAGAAAGTCATTATTGCATATGTATTCTGTTCATGAACCAAGTGTTGAGAATGTCATTACTGCATCTGTCTTCTGTTCATTAACCAAGTGTTGAGAATGTCATTACTGTACCCGTCTTTTGTTTATTAACCACGTTTTGAGAATGTCATTACTGTACCTGTCGTTTGTTCATTAACCAAGTGTTGAGAAAGTCATTATTGCACATGTCTTATGTTCATTAGCCAATGTTCAGACAGTCATTATTGCACCTGTCTTTTGTTCATTGACTAAGTGTTGAGAAAGTTATTATTTCACATGAAGTCTGCTCATTAACCAAGTGTTGAGAAAGTCATTATTGCACCTGTCCTTTCTTCTTCTTCTTCTTCTTCTTCTTCTTCTTCTTCTTCTTCTTCTTCTTCTTCTTCTTCTTCTTCTTCTTCTTCTTCTTCTTCTTCTTCTTCTTCTTCTTCTTCTTCTTCTTTGGTTCGCTTGAAATATGTCTATAACTGCAATGTTGTCTCTTGTATGAATTTAACTGTCTTTTTTAGTTTACTCAGCGGACCATAGAATCTTCCATTGTCGTCTCTCTAGGCTAGAAGATTTGCCTAGATATGTTGTAATTTGGGCAGTCTTGGAGAATGTGCTCTGCTGTCTGCGACGCCAATCCACATGTGCACATGGCTGATTCACCAATCTTGAATTTTGTATACATGTGGTTGCGTAATCTATTGTGTCCTGTTCTGAGGCCCAGAATAATGACATGTTCTGTTTTGTCAATAACGTGGTAGTTATCTTGGGCAGGTATTGGTGGCTTTCTGACTGATTTGATCATTCTTTTCTTTTGGTGGTACGTAACGGGCACATCAGGCTGTTCTTCATTTGCTCCTTCCTTAGCCAATCGATCAACTCTGACGTTTCCGGGTACTCCACAGTGGGATGGTATCCACTGTGTGGTGACCTTATGTTGACTGCTAAGTTCAGAAAGTAGTGTCCTTAGTACTGGCAACTTCCCAGACAGGAGCGCCTCGAGTACTGATTTTGCATCTGTCAATAGCACCACAGGTTGTGTACCATGGCTGGTAGTGAGTAATTTCTCTGTTGCTATCTTGATTGCCCTAATTTCAGCATCATAGTTATGGCAGTACTTTCCTGTTGGTACTCTGGCCGTGTCCCTAGTATTATTTGGGTATTCTGTGTATACACCCGCTCCTCTATTTCCAACAGCATTTTGTGCTGACCCATCTGTGTAAACTCGGATTCATAGGTCCTGTGGGTATTCTTCATCAAGGAAGCTGAGAGTGGCTGTTCTGCGCTGTACACTGTTCCGTTCTTCCTTGTCAAATAATCCTCTCACTTTTGTCTGGATTTGTAGTGATAGTCTATGCTCATCTTTCCATGGAGTTCGCTCTGGAATTGTTTTCAGGGTTATACCAACAGTCGGCAGATTGGTAGTTTTTATGCAGAGTTGTTTGGCCTGGTGGATAAAACTTCTTCTTTTCAACCGCCCCATAGCTAAGTTTTCAAATCTGTTCTTCATAGGGTGGCCTGGCAAGCTGAGGAACTTTACTGCTTGTATTAGTGTTTTCGTATCTCTGCGCTCACTCAGTGCCTGTGTCCACCCCAACTTCTCCATCTCCAATATAGGGGTGGATCTCATCCCTCCTGTGATGACTCTAAGGTCTTGATTTTGCATTCCAGCTCTTGTAGTGTGGTTTTTGATACTGAACACCACGCAGTTGATCCGTATTCCGGGTGTGGTCGTATGCTCTCTTGATAATCTTTGCTATGTATCTTCTAGTTTTTGCTACTGCTTTGATGTGCTTTCTCCATCTCAGCCTGTCATCAAATGTTACTCTAAGGTATGTTGGTTCTTTATCTTCTCTAAGGGGTATTCCATTTATCTGGATGATCCCTGCCTTTTGTTTTGGAGAGAGGGTAAATGGGGTGGTGCTGCACTTGTCAGTGTTTATGCTGACACACCATCTATTTACCCATGCAACAAATGCATCTACAGCTCTTTGTAGCGATCTGGTGGCACTGATGCATGTTCATTTGTTCTCCATAGAACCAGGTCATCAGCGTACATTGCCGCTTTAATTCCATGCGGTAGATTAGCAACAAGATCATTGATGAAGATTAGAACATGTGTGGGGGACAAGACTCCGCCCTGGGGAACACCGTAACGCAGTTAGAAAATGTGTGGGGGATAAGACTCCGCCCTGGGAACACCGTGACGCAGTAATACTTTCTTGCCCTTGAATCCGTCTATCTGTATTCGGGCTCTTCTGTTGTGCAAGTATGCTTTTACCCATTTGTACATTCTTCCATTGACTTTACAGTTTCTCAGTTTCTTCATCAGACCTTCTTTCCAGACTTTGTCAAAGGCTTTCTTCAGATCTATTCACGCTGCAAGCACGAGCTTCTTCTCTTGGAATGCATCCTCAATTTCTTGAGAGAGGTAGGTTGTCTGATCTTCCTTAGAGTAGCACTGCCTAAAGCCAGCCTGCTGTGGCACAAGGATGTTTTCACTTTCAATGTACCTCTGCAGTCTGTGATTGATGATGCGCTCCATTGTTTTGCAGAGACATCTGGTGAGGCTAATTGGTCTGTAGCTGGAGGCAGTGGAACTATCTTTCCCTGATTTTAGGAGGAGTATCATGATTGCTTCTCTCCAGGCTTAAGGAACACTGCTTAAGGTCCAGCTGTTATTGAAGATCTGCAACAGCTTTGCTTTGGCCTCTGTTCCTAGGTTTCTGATCATGTCATTGGAGATACCATCAGCCCCTGGTGACTTTCTCATTTTCAGTTGTGTATGGCTAGCTCCAGTTCGCTGATTGTGATAGGTGCCTCCAGAACTTCCTGTACTATTTCCTTCTGTCCTGTATGTTGCCATTTCTCTCGAATACCTTGTTGTTTCTCTGGACTAATTTCGATATTGTTATCTTGTGCGAATGAGTCCGCAAAATGGTTAGCTGCTTGCTTTCCTGTTGTTTCCGGCTTTATGTAGTGCAATTTTTGAGTTTCTCCCTGTGTCCTCATCGTTAAGTTGTTTCATTAGCTTCCACACCTTCCTTGTGTCTCTTTCAAAGTTCAGAGACTCTGTTTTCTCCTGTCAGCTTTTCCTTCTAGCCTGCAGCTTTGTCCTTTGAAATTTAGCTGTTGCGTGCTGGTATTTATTGTGGTGCTCTTGGCTGGGTTTGGCGTCTGCTTGCTTTCTACACACTTCCACATCATTAAGCAATTGTTCCAGTTCACTACTCCTGTAGGGTTTATATTGTTTACGGGCTCTTCTTGGTACTGTTTCTCGCGCTGCCTGTAGTATGCATTTGCCAAACTCTTCAACTACTTTATTTATGTCTTTCTCAGTGTTCTGATTTCTAACCAGTATGCTTGTATATTGGCCAGTCTGCTTTCTTGTAGTTCCACCTCGAGAGGGTGCTGCTTTCACTTACAAGCTCATTTTCTACAGTTAGAAAGCTTGGCCGATGGTCACTGTCATCAAGTTGTTTCCCAACATTTCGTGTAATGTTCCACTCCAGGTCTGGTGAATGAAAAGCCAGGTCAGGTGTAGTTGTAGTGTGCCATGATCTCGAGTAGAATGTATGTGGGTCGGACGGCTTGTTAATCAAGAGAATCTACTCTCATCCTGCCAGTCTTCTAGTCTCTCTCCTCTCTGGTCCACGTGATCATAGCCCCAGCTCTGCGAATGGCTGTTGAAATCGCCACACACAATCATTTTTTCTGTTAATGGTAGTGTGTCCAGTGCCTGTGGGCGGTCACTTGGACAGTAGTAATTGATCAGATGTAGGTTTGTATTGCCTGACTTAAGTTTAAGAGTCTGATACTCAGCCCCTTCCATGTAAACTTCAATTTGGGTAGCAGTGATGTTATTTTTTACAAAGGTCAATATCCCACCCTTTCGCTTGTCCTTTCGGTCAGATCGGTAACACTGGTAGCCTCTGATTTTAAAGGCTATATTTTCGTTGAGGTGAGTTTATTGCAAGCAACATATCCTTACTTGTTCTTGTTCCAAGATGTTTTCTAGTTCTATTTTTTGCTGACTCCCTCCGCATTCCAGTGCATTATTTTAAATCTTTGTTTGGTATGGCCAGATGCTCTATTCTCAGGCCCCCTGGCTCCACAGGACATCTGAGAAGGACCTCCAGTAGTTGTGGTTGGACCCTTTCGAGGCATAGGGCCCGGCACTGCACCTGCCTGGGGGTCCAAAGCAGAGCGAGCACCATAACATTTAGCAGTAGTCGACATACTGCATTACGCGTAATTGCGTGACAACCTATTTCTGTGGTGCGCCTCCGGGCTGGTTGCCTCCGTCTTCAGCACCTTTCCTTTGCTAGAGAAGACTGTGGTCTTACTAGAGTTTAGGTGTGTAGTCACGCACACACGTGTCTGCGCATGCATGTACGTGCATACTAATCTAGAGCTTTCTGGTTAGTTCTCGGCACCAGTGACTCTCCGCCGCCTCTTCTTCTGTTAGTTAAAACAGGTCCGCCACGTGAAGGACAGGAGTTGGACTTTTGCTGCAGAGGTGATGAATGCACCGAGCCATTGGGATATTTATGCAAGGTTGGTCGCTCACCCCAACCCCGTCCCCGGCTACATAACAGCAACATTTGGAACCCTGCCCTTTGTTTATTAACCAATTGTTGAGAATGTCATTTCTGCACCTGTCTTTTGTTCATTTACCAAGTGTTGAGGATGTCATTTCAGCACCTGTATTTTGTTCATTAACCAAGTGTTGAGAATGTTAGTACTGCACCTGTCTTTTGTTCATTAACCAAGTGTTGAGAATGTTATTACTGCACCTGTATTTTGTTCATTAACCAAGTGTTGAGAACTTCATTACTGCACCTGTCTTTTGTTCATTAACCAAGTGTTGAGAATGTCATTACTGCACCTGTCTTTTGGTCATTAGCCAAGTGTTGAGAATGTCATTTCTGCACCTGTCTTTTGTTCATTAACCAAGTATTGAGAATATCATTTCTGCACCTGTATTTTGTTCATTAACCAAGTGTTGAGAATGTCATGGCTGCACCAGTCTTTTGTTCATTTACCAAGTGTTGAGAACTTCATTACTGCACCTGTCTTCTGTTCAATAACCAACTCTCCTCTCTTACTCTCACTGAACCAAGTGTTTGTCGCGTTCATTACGTCTGCATCTGTGTGAAATCGTTGACCCTGAGAGCTTTTATTATAGGCCCGAACAAATGAAAATCACATGGTGACAAATCAGTACTATAGGCTGGATGGTGCAGAACTTCCCACTTCTTTCTTGCTAATGCTTCCTGCATAATCTTTGCGACATGCGGACGAGAATTATCGTGCAACAAAATCACACCGAGAGAAAGCATGCCGAATCGTTTATTCTTGATGGCTTTTCGCAGCTTGTCTAGTGTTTGCAAGTAGTGGGTAGAGTTGATGTTGACACCAGGTTCTTTAAAGTCAGCCAACAATAGCCCTTTCTGGTCAAAAAATGCGCTCATAACCTTACCAGCGGAAACCTGTAACTTGAATTTTTTTTGGCTTTTGGTGATACAGCATGCTTCCATTGCATGCTCTCTGTTTTGCTGCTCGGCTCAAATTGGTGACACTATGATTCACAGCCTGCCACTATGCGGAAGAGAAATTCATCACCCTCCACTCTGTAATGCAACAAGTGGTTCAAACACCACCCCATACGTTCCTCTTTTTGGTGATCGGTCAACATCCCTGGTACCCAATGTGAACACACTGTCCGATATTGCAGTTTCTTACGAACGACCTTTTGAATTGTCCCAATTGACACATCAAATTCGTTAGCTAGCGAACGCATGCTTCGACAACGGTTCAATGCATCAATTTTGGCGATGGTTTTTTTTTCTGTTGCAACAATATGTGCATGCCCGGCCGTCGAAGATCTGTCGTGAACTGGCGTCCTTTCCGAAATATTCGTACACAGTCTGTCACTGTTGTCTTCGACACACATTTGTTAGCGTAAGCTGTCTGCTTTCTTCGATGAATGTCCATTGGTCGACATCCTTCAAATGACAGAAACTGAATCACCGCTCTTTGAGCTTCTTTGGACGGATTTTGGATCAACCCGGCCATTTTCTCAACGGTCAGAAACAGAACCTATGCATCATGGGAAGATAAGTATGAGCTCTTTTATTCATTGGTCAGTACTTCTCACATGATTATGACATTATCATGTTCAACGTACGCATTTACGCGCGGTGCGGCACGAACGGATTTCAAATGAACCAATACAGTGTCGTCTGCATAGCGTATATTATTTATATTATAACCTCCAATTAGTATTCCTGGTGTCTCTTTGATCTGTCTCATTATTATTTCGCTATGTAGGGAAACGTCACGAAAGTTTGGAGAGAACAATAATGGAGGGGTATATGCCCGGGAAGAGAGGAAGAAGAAGGTCAGAGAGAAGATGGGTGCAGGATGTAGCGGATGATCTCCAGATGGATGTATCGGACGCGGGACATCTTGCTTATGATCGAGAGGTTTTCAGGAAGATTATTATGGGAGCGAGGTTCTGCAAACGACAAGCTACAGAATGAATGAATGGTGTATTTCAGATAGAGTTATTATGGTTAAAATCAAAGGCAATATATATATATATATATATATATATATATATATATATATATATATATATATATATATATATATATATATATATTGTACAAGTATATGCCCCAAAAAACAAGCAGTAGTGATGAAGAAATACAACACTTTTACGATGAAGTAGAAGTGGCGATGGCTCAAATTGAATCAAAAGAAATAAAAATAATCCTGGGAGATTTTAATGAACAAGTAGGAAAGAGAAAAAATGGAGGATGTAGTGGGGAGTTATGGTTTAGATACAAGAAATGAAAGAGAAGAGAAACTAATAGGATGGGCAAATATCAATGATATAATTTGAAACACACAGAATAAACACCATAAAAGACGACTATACAAATGGAAAAGCCCTGATAAGAAAATACGCAACCAAATTGACTAAACACTTATTAATAAAAGATTTAGAAATGCTTTAATTAATGTAAAGACAATGTCTGGTGCTGACTGTAATCGTGATCATGTACTACTATGTGCACAAATAAAAGTAGAATTAAAGAGAGGGAAAAATGGTTAAGAACGTGAGACTTAATACAGAGGGTTTGACAGTGCATAAAGAAATCCAAGAACAGTAAATAGTGACTGTGAAAAATAGGTACAATGCAAAAGGTAAAATACAGAGTATAAATGAACAATGGGAAATGTTAGGGAACTCCATTCATTAAACTAGCAAAGAAATATTACCGGAGAGAAGCTAAATAGCTAAACAAAAATGTATGAATGAAGAAATCTTAATTCTGATGGACAAAAGAAAACAGAGTAAAAATGACAAACAAGAATATGCTAAGATAAATAAAGAAATAAGAGAAAATGTGTGAAGGCAAAAGAAAGTTGATTACACGGCAGTGCACAAAAAAAAAAAAAAAATGAATTAGATTCCATTGAATATACAAAAAATATTTACAAACAAATCAGTGAGCTCACGGGAAGAAAAATAAGAATAAATACAGTGTGTTTGAAATCAAAAACAGGAAAAATATTATTGGAGGAAGATGCTATAATGAAGAGGTGGAATGAGTATATAAGAGAATTATTTGATGGAGAACGGTAAGAAATAACAATCAATCAATCAATCAATCATGTGCCATGCCGGAAAGCGTGGGCGGTCATGACTCGCCATTTCACTCGATCACCAGTGTCGTGGATCAGCTCAGTGTTCCTGTCTCGTCCATGCCATGTGGCCAAGCCATCCAGGTATTTTCCTCTCGGTCTTCCTCTTGGTCTGTTCCCTTCGATCTTGCCAGTTGTCACTAAGTTCTCCAATCCATTTCTTCTCATAACATGTCCAAAATTATTTGACTGTCTACGTCTAATTTCTCTAATCAGTTTACGATGTTCATTTATCTCCTGTAGTACTTTGTCATTGGTTTTTCTGTCTGTCCATGGTATTCTTTGCATTTTCCTCAGAAACCACATTTCTGCAGCCATCAGATGCTTTTCAGCTTGACTGCTCATTGTACAAGTTTCACATCCATACAAAAGAACAGGCTCTATGTATCCCCTCAACACTCTTTTTCTCGTTTCAATTGACATCTTTTTATTGGTCAGAATGTTTTTCATCTTGCTAAAGGCTACTTTCGCCATGGCGATTCTTGTTCTAATCTCTTCAAGGCATCTCCCATCAGATGTTATGACTGTTCCAAGATAATTGTACCGATTCACTTGCTGAAGAATATTTCCATTTACTTGTATATTACATTGTGGTACTTCTTCCTTCCTAGTGACGACCATAACTTGAGTCTTTTTACAATTTAATTCTAACCCCAGTTGCTCACTGTGTACAACAACCGCATCTACTAATTGTTGCAGGTCCTGCGCATTGTCTGCAATTAATACTGTATCATCTGCATATCTAATGTTATTGATGTTTCGTCCTCCAATGCTGATTCCATTTATATCTTCTACATTTCTGAAAATATTTTCACTGTATAGGGAAAAAAGATCTGGAGACATCACACATCCCTGCCTAACACCTCTCTTAATTGGCTGATACTGTCCCACTTCATTATCAATCCTTATTGCAGCTTGTTGTTTCCAATATATGTTTTTTATAAGTCTAATGTCTTTCCCATCAATTTGTAGATCTGCAAGCATATCCACCATGTTGACATGTCTAACTCTATCAAAAGCCTTTGTATAGTCAATAGAGCAAAGATGTATATCCTTGTTTACTTCTATAGCACGTTCAATAACTGTTCGCAGCATATACACAGCATTTACTGTACCCTTTCCATCTACAAACCCACATTGTTCTTCCCCTATTTCAGGTTGTATCTTCTTCCTCACTCTTTGCATGATAATTCTTAGCAAAATCTTTGTGATGTGACTCATTATACTAATTGTTCTATATATATAGTATGTTCTGGTATATCTCCAGTATCATATAATGTGTTCATCAGTCTGGTGACTTGCTCTAGTCCAAATTCTTCTAAAGCTTTAATCATTTCTGTTGTGATGTTATCTGCACCGGGGGCCTTGCCAGCTTTCATATGCTTAAGAACATTTCGAACCTCCATCTCCAAAATTGGCGGTCCTTCATTATTAAATATAATATCATACTGTTCGTCTCTGTTATCATCATAAAGGTGTTTCACATAATCTGTCCATACATGTATAATCTGGTCTTTTTCTATTATGATTTTGCCATCTTCAGTTTTTAGACACCCTGTTGATGTACTTGTTCTTTTATTAGTAAGTTCCTGAATTCTTTTGTGCACTAATTTGGTATTTTGACTGTTGTGTTGGTTTTCAATTTCTAAGCACTTTTCCTCAAGCCATGCTTCTTTTGCCTTCTTACATAATATTCTGACTTGTCTGTGAATTTCTTCATATTTGACAGAATTATTTTTGTTGAGTCTTCTTGTTTCCATGAGGTGTAAAATTTCTTCAGTAGAAATAACAGAAGAAAGTAAATTAGAAGGTCCACCAATTCTAATAGAAGAAGTTGCTGACGCTGTAAAACATGAAGAAAAGAAAAACAGCTAGGCCAGATGAAATCACAATAAAAGAATTAGAAGTATTGGGGGAATGTGGAGCAGATATATTAACCAAAATGTTGAATGATATTTACAGCAGTGGATATTTACCTAGCGATATGCTGAAATCTGTATTTGTAGCTATACCAAAAGGACCAGGAGCAACTGAATGCAACAATGTTCGTACAATTAACCTCATAAATCCTGTCACCAAGCTTCTACTCAGAATTATAATGTGAAAAACAAGGGAAACAAAATAAACATCGAAATTAGTGAAGAACAATATCGATTTGTGGAAGGAAAGGGTACAAACAATGCAATATATTCTTTAAGGACACTAATAGAAAGGTAAATAGAGACACAGAAAGACATATATTTGTGCTTTATAGATTATACTAAGGCATTTGATAAAGTAAAGCATGGTGAACTGATTAAAATGTTGTAAGATAATAACATTGATGGGGAAAGATTTAAGAATAATAAAGAATATTTACTGGAACCAAGTAGCAGTAATTAAAATGGGAAATAAAGAGGGCAGTTACGAACAGATAAAGTTAGGAGTACGACAGGGGTGTGTCTTGTCGCCGGATCTCTTCTCCCTCTATAGTGAAGTAATAATGAGAGAGATAAAAGAGAAGCCGGGAATACTAATCTGAGGATATAATATAAATAACATACGCTAAGCAGACGACACAGTATTGGTGGCGGATAATGCAACAGACCAACTACAATTGTTGGACATTGTAGTAACAGAGAGTGCAAAGAAAGGACTCTCCTTGAATATAAAGAAAACAGTAATAATGGTGATATAAAAGAAAATGGTGACACCAAAATGTGACATAGAAATATAAGGGAAAATTCTTAACCAAATGGATAAGTTTAAATACCTAAGGGCATTTATGTCATCAGATAGAAGATTTACAACGGAGATTAAGAGCAGATGTTTTTGTTTTTCTTTCGCATATCCTATGTATAGGACATCGCCGTCAACACCAGCATTTTACCGCTGTTGTTGATGTCTTGACAAGACCACACTCAATAGTTTGCCATTGCTGTCTGAGCGACCGGCTCACATACCCGCGCAAGTAACCAACACTGCGCGATCCGATACCGAATCTCGCGCAGCCGTGTTCTCCCACGTGGATATACTGGATTACGTAGAGAATTATTAACCCCTTCGCCAGGGAGACGGCAAGAGCAGAATAGGGCTTGCAGTAGCCGCATTTCAGAAAATAAAGAGTATCTTATGCAATAAGTCATTATCACTGAATGTAAGAAAGAGAGTGCTGAAATGCTATATAGAACCAGTTTTGCTGTATGGCAGTGAATCTTTGAATGCAAACTAACAAATTAAGAAGAAATTAGAAGAACATAGATGTCGTTTCTGAGACGAATGTTGCGAATTCCTTGGGCTGCTAGAGTAACTAACAACGATTGCCTGAAACAGGCTAATGAAACTAGAACAATATATCTATATCTATAAAAGACGATGTATGTATGAATGTCCGTTCTTTATGCGTTCGAGACCGGTCCATCCGATTGAGATGAAATTTTCTACATGTATTCTTTTCATTCCCGTGCAGCCAACTGTCATAGATTTTTAGTGTACAATCAGCTATTTACTTACTAAAATTTAATATTTAAATTTACATTATCATTTATATATAGCGAGGAGACTTAACTTAAGAAAAGTTATTTCAAGGGGCATAACTTTTAATAGCATTGCAATATATTTTATATATAGATTGTTGCATTGTTTTCAAAGATTTATAAACTCTTTGTCTACAGTTATTTACAGGCATATGAGTTATAATAAATAGTGATATAATCTTTAAGGCATTTTCAAAGTTTTCACAAAAATAATGCATTTATTTAAATAGTGAAAATTTTCTAACTCATCTTTTTATGTTTAAAGAACTAATCTACAGTCATATAGGTGATTAAAAACAGTTCTCATTAAAAATAATGGATTTATTTTAGATACGTTAGAATTTTATTTCTCTACTTTTTTGGGAGTGGAACTTTTGAATTAATCGAAGCATTTGTTTTTTTTTCCGTTCGCTTGGCCGAGAGAAGGTCAGTACACAATTCACATGTGTATATGCTTGATTTTGTTTTTGTTTAAAAAAAAAGGTTGGCCGTGTGTGTGTCAACATCAGGTTTTTCATTCAATGTTGTGGTTGTGAAAGAGAACAAATGGTGTATGGAAGGACATTTTTTTTTGGGGTATATGCTTGATTTTGTTTTTGTTTTAAAAAAAGGACAGACAGACAGACAGACAGACAGACAGACAGACAGACTGGAACGGAAGCTTATATGACTACTTATACGAATTAAATGAGATGCTCCCCACCAGGGCCTGGGCGAAGTCGGGTCGAGTCGGACAGACAGGTAGACAGACAGACAGATAGACAGACAGAGAGATAGTCGTGAACGGGAGCTTATATGACTACTTATATGAATTACATGAGATGCTCTCCACCAGGGACTGGGTGAAGCCGGGCCGGGTCAGACAGACAGACAGACAGACAGATAGTCGGGAACGGGAGCTTATATGACTACTTATATGAATTAAATGAGATGCTCTCCACCAGGAGCTAGGCGAAGCCGGGCCGGGTCAGACAGACAGACAGACAATCAGACAGACAAGCAGACAGACAGACAGATAGATAGATAGATAGATAGATAGATAGATAGATAGATAGATAGATAGATAGATAGATAAATAGATAGACAGACAGGTAGGTAGGTAGGTAGAGGTAGGTAGATAGATAGATAGATAGATAGATAGATAGATAGATAGATAGATAGATAGATAGATAGATAGATAGATAGATAGATAGATAGATAGATAGATAGATCCCCGCCAGGGCCTGGGCGAAGCCGGGCCGGGTCAGCTAGAAGAACAATAAAAAAAGAGACAAACAGCTTTCTTCAGTCATGTGACGAGAAGAGAGGCATTGGAGAACATCGTGACAACTGGAAAGATCGAGGGGAAGAGAGGCAGAGGCAGACCAAGAGAAATGATGCTGGATGGATTGAGACGATCGCATGGAGGAATATCATCAGCAAAGTTGATCCAGAACACCAAAGACCGAGATATGTGGAGAGCCATGAACGCCTTCCCCAGCTGGCAGGGCAATTGATAATATATATATATATATATATATATATATATATATATATATATATATATATATATATATATATATATATATATATATATATATATATATATAATTGGCACCTTGTCGTTTTGACAGACGATAGTTTGTGCTTTACGAATCTCAAGAACATAGGTTTAGGATAATTTCGGCATATTTGACCATAACTTACCCTTTACAGGTAACAGAGAGATGTGTGTATGGAGAGTGAGTGAGTGAGTGAGCCAGTGAATGAGTGAGTGAGTGAGTGAGTGAGTGAAAGAGTGAGTGAGTGAGTAAGTGAGCCAGTGAGTGAGTGAGTGAGTGAGTGAGAGTGCATGTGTGAGGAAGAGAGAAACAGGCAGATTATGTGTGAGAGTATGTGTGTGAGAGTCTACGCGTGTGAGAGTGACAGATTGTGAAAAAGAGTGTGTGAGAGAGAATGTGTGACGAAGTGTGAGATAGGGAGAGTGTGTGTGTGAGTGTGTGAGAGAGTGACAAAGTGTCTGTGAGAGAGTGACAGTGTGTGAGAGAGAGAGAATGTGTGTGATAAGTATGTGTGGGAGAGAGTAACAGGGTGTGAAAGAGAGTGTGTGAGAGAGAATGTGTGACAACGTGTGTTTGAGAGAGTGTTTGAGAGTGCCTGTGAGAGAGTGGCAGGGTGTGTGAGAGAGAATGTGTGTGTGACAAAGTATGTGTGTGTGTGTGTGTGTGTGTGTGTGTGTGTGTGAGAGAGAGAGAGTGAGAGAGAAAGAGAGAGTAGGTATAGCCTACTTTCGGATATTCGCTGACAGCAACAACTGGTTCAAACTTTCAAACATTCTGGCTCTCACAAGTTCTGTGCAAGTGTGTACATACTTGGAGAGAGGGAGAGTGAAAAGATATCTAAGCACAACAATACAGCGTATACATAAGGCTATTACACACTGAAATTATTGGAAATGAACTCTCCAAAAGCCAGTATGCCTGAAGTTTCAATCAATCAATCATGTACCATGCGGGAAAGCGTGGGCGGTCATGACTCGCCATTTCACTCGATCACCAGTGTCGTGGATCAGCTCAGTGTTCCTGTCTCGTCCATGCCATGTGGCCAAGCCATCCAGGTATTTTCCTCTCGGTCTTCCTCTTGGTCTGTTCCCCTCGATCTTGCCAGTTGTCACTAATTTCTCCAATCCATTTCTTCTCATAACATGTCCAAAAAATGTTGACTGTCTACGTCTAATTTCTCTAATCAGTTTACGATGTTGATTTGTCTCCTGTAGTACTTGGTCATTGGTTTTTCTGTCTGTCCATGGTATTCTTTGCATTTTCCTCAGAAACCACATTTCTGCAGCCATCAGATGCTTTTCAGCTTGACTGCTCATTGTCCAAGTTTCACAACCATACAAAAGAACAGGCTCTATGTATCCCCTCAACACTCTTTTTCTCGTTTCAATTGACATCTTCTTATTGGTCAGAATGTTTTTCATCTGGCTAAAGGCTACTTTCGCCATGGCGATTCTTGTTCTAATCTCTTCAAGGCATCTCCCATCAGATGTTATAACTGTTCCAAGATAATTGTACCGATTCACTTGTTAAAGAATATTTCCATTTACTTGTATATTACATTGTGGCACTTCTTCCTTCCTACTGACGACCATAACCTGAGTCTTTTTACAATTTAATTCTAACCCCAGTTGCTCACTGTGTACAACAACCGCATCTACTAATTGTTGCAGGTCTTGCAAGTTTAGCATAGAAAAATATTACGCTGACGGCAAGTAAATTAAAATGCTGCGTGTGCATGTTTTCTGCCTATTTCCCGAGTCAGCCAATCTGTGTGAGAATGTCTCCCGTCTGACAGCACGGATGTTCAAGTTTGAAGCTCAAAATGCACAGCTATGGAAGCTACTATAATAAGCTGGGCACGCGGCCAGTGAGCAAGCACAGAGATAGAGAGAGAGAGAGAGAGAGAGAGAGAGAGAGAGAGAGAGAGAGAGAGAGAGAGAGAGAGAGAGAGAGAGAGAGAGAGAGAGAGAGAGAGACACACACACAATCTGACAGACAGATGGAAAGACACACACACGTACGCACGCGCGCGCACACACACACCACACACACACACACACACACATACACACACACACATATTCATTGGCACCTTGCCGTCTTGACAGACGATAGTTTGTGCTTTAAAAAGCATAATAACTTTTACCTATGGCGGTAGCGAATGTGACTGATAAGGCCAATTCGCTCTGTAAATGTCCGTTCACAGTGGGTGCATGTGAACACGTGGTCATTTCCACCATCATGCACCATCTTACGTCTCACACGGTCGGTGTGTCCTTTGTCTTTATTCCATTTCTGATCTTTGCCCTCCATGCAACACGTTCAGCGGCGACTTGCTCCCACTGTGCATTATCAATGCCTGTATCAATTATGTCCCGCTTTCTTTGCATCGTAGTAGAGGCCGACCCTGAGATCTCATACCCATCCGTATTTCACCAAAAAAGATGTCCTTTGGTATTCTACCATCATCCATCTTCCCAAAATGTCCTATCCATCTACGTCTACGAAGACTGAGCATGGAATAAACCGTCACATAACCTGATCTTTCCAATACTTCAGTATTTGTGATTTTGTCTTGCCAAGAATTCTTCGCAGACACCGCATATGAAAGCTGTTTAAGCGTTTCTCTTGGTATGAGTAAGTTGTCCAGGTTTCACTGCCATAAAGAAGAGTACTAAGGACACAGGCTTGATAGACAAGGACTTTTGTTTTGGCAGTAAGCTTCCTGTTCTCCCAGACTCTTTTCTTTAACCTGTTCATTGTTGTTGCTGCCTTACCAATCCGGATGTTTATTTCCTGATCTAGGGATAATTTGCTATTTACCACTTATCCTAGATATGGAAAATGGTCTAACATCTCTAGTTCGGCGTCGTCAATAAAGATTGATGGTACCCCATTTGCACCTTGTGACATAATCTGTGGTTCTTTTTGCTAATTGTTAAACCAAATTCAGAACAAGCATTGGAGAATGCAGATAGTAGACATTGCAATTCTTCCTCAGAGTGGGTCGTAACTGCAGCATCATCTGCAAAAAGCAACTCTCTGATCAGTACCTTCCTAATTTTGGTCTTGTCCTTCAATCTCTGAGTATTGTAGAGGCCCCATCTGAGCGTGAGTGAATGTATACACCACCATCCTGATCACGAAATGCATATTTCAGTAGAAGTGAAAAGTATATTCCAAGGAGGGTAGGAGCTAGTACACAACCTTGCTTAACTCCACACTTGATTTCAAACTCTTCAGAAGTTGCACCATCAAACTTGATTTTACCCTTCATGCCAGTGTGGAACGATTCCATTGAGGTTCTTTGCTGCAGATGCAATCCGTCTCCATTCATCTCTCTGGTGGACCTTCTCTTGCCAGTCGTTGATTCCAAGTGCTTGTAGGTCTGTATATATATTATCTCTCCACCGTCTTTTTGGTCTACCTCGGGGTCTACGGTCATTTATTTCCTGAGTGTAAGCGAGTTTTGTTTCCCTATTATCTTCCATTCTTTCTATATGCCCCAGCCATAGTAGTCTATATATATATATATATATATATATATATATATATATATATATATATATATATATATATATATATATATATATATATATGTGTGTGTGTGTGTGTGTGTGCCATGTCGATAAGCATGGGCTGTCATGTTTTGCCATCCCACTCGATCACCAGAGTCGTGGATCAGCTCAGTGTTCCTGTCTAGACTATGCCACGTGGCCAAGCCATTCAGGTATTTACTTCTCGGTCTTCCCCTTGGTCTCTTTCCTTCGATCTTGCCAGTTGTCACCAAGTTCTCCAAGTCATTTCTTCTCATAACATGCTCAAACAATTTTGACTGTCTACGTCTAATTTCTCTAATCACTTTACGATCTTCATTTGTTTCTTGAAGGACTTGTTCATTGGTTTTTCTGTCTGTCCATGGTATCCTTTGCATTTTCCTCAGAAACCACATTTCCACAGCCATCGGATGTTTTTCAGCCTGACTGCTCATTGTCCACGCCTCATATCCATAGAAAAGTACAGGTTCTATGTAGAACTTCAACACTCTTTTTCTCGTTTTAATTGACATCTTTTTATTGGTCAGTATGTTTTTCATCTTGCTAAAGGCTATCTTCGCAATGGCAATTCTTGTTCTAATCTCTTCAAGACATCTCCCATCAGATGTTATGACTGTTCCGAGATAACTGTACCGATTTACTTGCTTAAGAATATGCCCATTTACTCGTATATAACATTCTTCCCAGTGACGACCATAATCTGTGTCTTCTTACTATTCAATTCTAAACCTAGTTGCTCACTGTGTGCAGCAACCGCATCTACTAAATGTTGCAGGTCCTGTTCATTGTCTGCAATCAATACTTTATCATCTGCATATCTAATGTTATATCTAATGTTATTGTATCTTCTCCCAATGTTGATTCCTTCCATATCTTGTATATTTCTGAAAATATTTTCACTGTACAGGGATAAAAGATCTGGAGGCATTACACATCCCTGTCTGACACCTCTTTTAATAGGCTGATATGGACCTCCTTCATTATCAATTCTGATGGCAGCTTGTTGTTTCCAATATGTTTTTTACAAGTCTAAGGTTTTTTCCATCAATTTGTAGATCTTCAAGCATCTTTATCATGTCGACATGTCTCACTTTATCGAAAGCCTTTGTGTAGTCAATAAAGCACTGATATAGATCTTTGTTTACTTCTATAGAACGTTCAATTACTGTTCTCAGTATACACACAGCATTTACTGTACCCTTGCCTTCTACAAACTCACATTGTTCTTCCCCTATTTCGGGTTGTCTTTTCTTCCTGACTCTTTGCATGATAATTCTCAGCAAAATCTTCGTGACGTGGCTCATTATACTAATTGTTCGATGTTGATCACATTCCAGGTCTCCTGATTTCTTCGGGATTGCAAGAAATATAGAATTACATAATTCAGACGGTATATCTCCAGTATCGTATATTGTGTTCAGCAGTCTGGTGACCTGGTCTATTCCATATTCTTCTAAGGCATTGATAATTTCTGTTGTGATGTTATCTGTACCCGGGGTCTTGCCAGTTTTCATATGGTTAAGAGCATTCTGAACTTCCCTCTTCAAAATTGATGGTCCTTCATTATTATTCCGATGATAATATTGTTCTTCTCTGTTATCATCATAAAGGTCTTTCACATAATCTGACCACGCATGTAAAATTTGATCTTTTTCTATTATGATTTTGCCATCTTTGGTTTTTAGGCAACCCGTTGATGTATGTGTTCTTTTGTTAGTGATGTCATTAATTCTTGTGTGCATTAATTTGGTATTACGGGTGTTGTGTTGGTTTTCAATTTCCTTGCTATTTTCCTCAAGCCATGTTTATTTTGCCTCTTTGCATAGCTTCCTAATTTTCCTGTGAATCTCTTCATATTTTTTCTTGTTATTTTTGTTATTTCTTCTGATTTCCACGAGTTTTAAGATGTCTTCCGTCATCCATTTCTTGCGTCCTATTATCTTTATTTTTGGGATGGTTTTTTCTGCAGCTTGGTTGACTGATTTCTTTAATATTTCCCATTGGTCGTTGACATATTGAAATAATATTTCTATGTCGGACAATGCATCAAATCTGTTCTTTACCTGTACGTTGAATTTATCTTTTATCTCCTAACTCTTCAGTGCCTGTAGATCAAATTTTGTTTCCAATAACCACATAATTCTCTTTTGCCCACTGTACAAGTCTGCAACCTCTTTCATTCTGTTCCCCTAGTCCATACTTGCCTACTATGCACCCGTCCTGTTGATTTCCAACTTTGGCATTCAAGTCACCCTTTATGATATTTACTTCAGAGTTCTTACATTTCTTGAAGGCATTCTCTAAATCATAAAATTCATCAATGCTTGAGTGGTTGTAATGTTATATATATATATATATATATATATATATATATATATATATATATATATATATATATATATATATATATATATATATATATATATATATATATTACATTACAACCACTCAAGTATTTTCTATACAATATAGTAAACTACAGTCGCCTAAGTATTTTCTTCAGTGATTACACGCACAATTAATATATGAATTAATGTGTGTGAATGGCGAGATTACACAAACAAATAATGTATGAATGGCGAGATTACACACACACAATTAATCTATGAGTCGTCCGATTCAAAAGAAACAAAAGAATCCCATCTTACCTGATCAGTGGAAACCCTGGAATGCGCCAGTGAAAGTCTGCGCCTATATCAGGCTGAGATTGAGAGAGTCAGAACTTTGGCCGAGACCCAACCCGGTCGGCTTCGCTTTATATTTATACCTGTGCTTCTGGAAAGAGAGGGGTCGGGGAGGGGGGGGGGGAAGAGAGAGTGAGAAATACTCCAGTTGTAAATTCACTCGTGGATCCCGAGAGGGCCTACTTGAGAACACCTGAGATAATAAATCTCATTTGTTTTCTGTTGGTTTTCATATGACAGATTTTAGTTTTTCCATTGAAAAGGACAGAAAACACACACACACACACACACACACACACACACACACACACACACACACACACACACACACACACACACACACACACACACACACACACACACACACACACACACACACACACACACACACACACACACACACACACACACACACACACACACACACACACACACACACACACACACACACACACACACACACACACACACACACACACACACACACACACACACACACACACACACACACACACACACACACACACACACACACACACACACACACACACACACACACACACACACACACACACACACACACACACACACACACACACACACACACACACACACACACACACACACACACACACACACACACACACACACACACACACACACACACACACACACACACACACACACACACACACACACACACACACACACACACACACACACACACACACACACACACACACACACACACACACACACACACACACACACACACACACACACACACACACACACACACACACACACACACACACACACACACACGACAGACAGACAGACAGACAGACAGACAGACAGACAGACAGACAGACAGACAGACAGACAGACAGACAGACAGACAGACAGACAGACAGACAGACAGACAGACAGACAGACAGACAGACAGACAGACAGACAGACAGACAGACAGACAGACAGACAGACAGACAGACAGACAGACAGACAGACAGACAGACAGACAGACAGACAGACAGACAGACAGACAGACAGACAGACAGACAGACAGACAGACAGACAGACAGACAGACAGACAGACAGACAGACAGACAGACAGACAGACAGACAGACAGACAGACAGACAGACAGACAGACAGACAGACAGACAGACAGACAGACAGACAGACAGACAGACAGACAGACAGACAGACAGACAGACAGACAGACAGACAGACAGACAGACAGACAGACAGACAGACAGACAGACAGACAGACAGACAGACAGACAGACAGACAGACAGACAGACAGACAGACAGACAGACAGACAGACAGACAGACAGACAGACAGACAGACAGACAGACAGACAGACAGACAGACAGACAGACAGACAGACAGACAGACAGACAGACAGACAGACAGACAGACAGACAGACAGACAGACAGACAGACAGACAGACAGACAGACAGACAGACAGACAGACAGACAGACAGACAGACAGACAGACAGACAGACAGACAGACAGACAGACAGACAGACAGACAGACAGACAGACAGACAGACAGACAGACAGACAGACAGACAGACAGACAGACAGACAGACAGACAGACAGACAGACAGACAGACAGACAGACAGACAGACAGACAGACAGACAGACAGACAGACAGACAGACAGACAGACAGACAGACAGACAGACAGACAGACAGACAGACAGACAGACAGACAGACAGACAGACAGACAGACAGACAGACAGACAGACAGACAGACAGACAGACAGACAGACAGACAGACAGACAGACAGACAGACAGACAGACAGACAGACAGACAGACAGACAGACAGACAGACAGACAGACAGACACAGACAGACAGACAGACAGACAGACAGACAGACAGACAGACAGACAGACAGACAGACAGACAGACAGACAGACAGACAGACAGACAGACAGACAGACAGACAGACAGACAGACAGACAGACAGACAGACAGACAGACAGACAGACAGACAGACAGACAGACAGACAGACAGACAGACAGACAGACAGACAGACAGACAGACAGACAGACAGACAGACAGACAGACAGACAGACAGACAGACAGACAGACAGACAGACAGACAGACAGACAGACAGACAGACAGACAGACAGACAGACAGACAGACAGACAGACAGACAGACAGACAGACAGACAGACAGACAGACAGACAGACAGACAGACAGACAGACAGACAGACAGACAGACAGACAGACAGACAGACAGACAGACAGACAGACAGACAGACAGACAGACAGACAGACAGACAGACAGACAGACAGACAGACAGACAGACAGACAGACAGACAGACAGACAGACAGACAGACAGACAGACAGACAGACAGACAGACAGACAGACAGACAGACAGACAGACAGACAGACAGACAGACAGACAGACAGACAGACAGACAGACAGACAGACAGACAGACAGACAGACAGACAGACAGAC